>JAWWEU010000125.1:54195670-54224309 GCA_035583155.1 Acropternis orthonyx
GCCTCACCTAAAAAATCCACTGCGCAGGCTGGAAGGGCACACCCACGTGGGGAGAGCCCTTCCCAAGATCTTCATTCTGGAAGTCTGGCCATACATACATACATACAAGAAACTTCAGAGAGATTTGGGGAACCTGCTTGCGGGGCGGGGGGAAAGCCCAACTTTTTATTTTCATCCTTAGGTAAAAGAAACTTCTGTAGTAGCTTTCTTTTAGCACTAGTGGCAACTCTGTTTTGGAAAAGCAATAAAGAACAGGAATAAAATAATCTTTCTCTCCTTTTGAAAGTTAAGTAAGAATTTACTTTCATCACTTAAATAATTGCATTTCTTGCATTATAGCCTTCCAGCTATGCAGTTAATTAAGCCTAATCAAAATGTCCAGTTTCTCAACTTTTTCCAGAATGTACTTTTATTAAAGCTTATGTGATTCTGTGTAAATGCTAACTATTTTTATTTATTTATTTTAAGTTGAAAAGTATACACTTCATAGGTCTTTAACTTGTGCTGCTGCATGGGGTGCACAGAGCTTGTTCTGTAAGCCAGATCTGGAGTTTGAAGAAGCTGCAGTACCATTGCTGTCAAATGATGATTTTTACATCCATAACAAACATCTGTGGTATTCTGAATAATTCTTAAAAGAATATTAGTATAAACAAAACTAATGTATCTTCACATTTTGATCTTTCATTTTCTTGCCATATTACATGTAGCATGATTTTTGAAAACTGCTGCATAACTCTAAGTTCTTTAAAATAATCCTAACTTGTATCCAGTGAAATATCCATCATGCATATTAGCTTTATGAGTATCAATCTAGGTTTTAAATGAAATTTTTAAGTGTGAAATTGTTAGTTAATCTCAAATTGTTGCAGATTAACCTGCACTGATCCTAATGACTCCAAAATGAAGTCCTATTAATACACAGTTGCTTTCTTCAATTGAATATGAAGGTGAAGAAACATTGGTTTTTAATGTCTTTGGAGGGGAAAAAGTTACGTCTTTTCATTATTGTCAGAAGGTATAACAGAAGTTCTTATTATATCACTGATGCAAAACGTTTTAGATGTCAGATTTGATAAAACAGACATCTTCAACACCATCTGTGGTTTCACAGATTCCTCACATATTGCTATATACTTAAATATTTTATGCTATGTTCTGCTTTTTGTTCAGAAGTACAAAGTTTGAAAGAACAGAAGCCCTTGGAAACTTGTTTGCAAATACTTTTGGTTTGCTCTGCTATCCATTTTTGTCTATATGAATCTCCACAATCAGGAGTGCACAATATAAATGCCTGTCACTGATTTCAGCAGTAGTTAAATAGATGACTACCCTTAAAAACCATGGCTATTCACATGTCCAAATAAGCCCCATAACAGTCTGTTCTAGTACTTATAACCTACATAATTCTGTGAGTCCAGCTATGTGTTTCCTGAGGCACAGAGTTTTGGAGTTTGATTGGTGAATTTATTACAATCTGAAGAAAAAGAAATCTAATTTTTTTTTTTTAACTTTCTCTAAGTTTTTCCCACTGAAATTTTCCTCAGCAGAAGACTTGCAGTGGAAGATTTTCAAGGAGTAATTATGATTAGGCATATATTATTTTTCATCACTCTCCTGGAGAAACAGCATCAAAAGCATTGACTATCAGCGAGAACTTCCTGAAGCAAAGCTTTTTTACTGTTTAGGCTGACAAAACAATGGTGTTGAGGCCTGAGGTGTACTTTTCGGGGGTTTTTTTTGTTGGTGGGGGTTTTTTGGTTGGTGGGTTTTTTGGGTTTTTTTTGGTTGGGTTTTGTTTCAGGGTTTTTTTCTTTTTGTGTTTGGCTTGGAGTTTTTTAGAGAGAAAAAAGGACTTTCAAAACAGTATTCTGCTTCCAGTAGTTGCTAGTGAGTCTGTTTAGGTAAGAGAGGAGGAGAAACAAAGAGAGATCTTATTCCTATGATATTCTTAACTTACGTCATTCATAAAAATGATCCATCTAGAAATCTTGTGGGTTTAATTTTATTATTTATGTGAGCCAGATTCATGGGATGCATCCCAAAAACTGATCTCCTCTGACAAAAAGTTGAGCAGTTTGATGCACTGTGAGAAAACACACTTTCATATATCCTTAACCTAGTGCTTGTTAATTTAATATGATGATTCATAGCCCATTTATTAAGGAAAACTCTAGTTTTCACCACTTCTCTTCATGCCACTCATGACTTCATACGGACCACTGTCAAACCTCTCAGTTTTCTTCTCTAGGCTGAAGAATCCTATCTTATGTAGTCTATAATTTTGATCACTCTGTCAGTATATCTTCTAGTATTTCTGTTCTGTTTATTACAGAGTGAGAAGGTCAGAAATGTGCAAAATATTAAAGATGCACCTGCATCTTGATTTAATCATCAGAATCTATTCTGTTTGATAATCCTTTCTTAATTCCAAGCTTTAGTTCTGTGTTTTGTTTTTTTCTTTTCTGAGTGCCACTGAACAGTAAACTTCTGGAAGTTTCAAATCCCATCTCTGTGTAAGGAAAGACAAATGTATTATTAAGTGTTGCTAAATTTATTTTATCTGCAGTCAATCAGTACAAAAAAATTATTCTGTAACTTTCAGATGTGACCTCAGTCCATGACAAACCAAACTCTCACCTTTCATTCTTTCTGAATGCTCATTTTGATTAGCTGAGTTTTCCTTGGAACTGAAAAGCTATATTTAACTGCTATATTAATATGTAATAATATATGTAGCCAATACACTATAGCACCTCATAGAAGTTATAGTATGAGAGCCTTGTTCTCCAGCTGGCACTTTTACATAATTTCCCCCAATTAATTCTATGCCCTCCTAAATGAGCATGTCACACTAGATGTATCATTAATTAGTCATTATCATTTCACTGATGACACATAAACACAATCAAAATATTCAGCAGGGGCATTCAAACTGATTGGAAAGACACTTGGCTTACTAGGGTTGGGAAAAATATTCCTTCTTCCTTGTATATATATAAAACTGTTAACTGTACTTCAGAGGGACCTGGGGCATTTGTGCATTTTCCTTTCATCTGTACATAAGGCACAAATTAGAGCAAGAAGAAATGCACTGCTTGTTATTGTAGGCTTTTACCTACCATGTGGTTTGTTCTTTATCACACATAGCAGCTTTTCAATCCCCTCTGGAATTCAGGATAATTTTTTTATCAGCATAGCACCAGATTATTCTAAATTCAAGGCATACTTCTTGTTCTACCACCTATAAGGACCCTTTTAATATTCAAACTTGAAGTTATGTGTGAGTGAGTCTACCATGATTTCATGCTCCTAAAGATAAGGGTGGCAGCATGATGCCTGCCAGATGCTCAGAGGTCAGACTGAAAAAGAATATGAAATCACCTATTGTTCCAGAGCTCTCTTCTAGTTCAGAGCAAGGTGGGCAAAAGCTAAGTAGGTGCCAAGCTGATTCCAGGAACTGTCAGCAAAAGGAGACGAAGATTAAAAAAAGTCCTCTGACTTTTGTTCTAGCAACTTATGTGAGATAGGAAACTAGAGAGAAACTGAAGCAAGTTTGGTAGTTATCTTGTTTTCTAACTCTGTGGTCACCATACCCTGCCACATTAAGTGGTAGCCACTAATTTATGTATTTTTGTTCTGTCTTATTAACCTAGATATAGGGTTTCATCAAACCTAAATAAGAAACCATTACAGTATGTGCATCAGTTTGTGGATCTTTTCTGACTAACAGGATCCCTTTCATCTTATTCTGATTTCTTTGCTTCTGCTTGTCTTATCAAACATATATTCATCTAACTAGAGCAGACTACTAACACCATAATCTCACCACAGTTAGAATCATCTTCATTTTCTGGAATCAAGTAACACAGTTACCACAGAAGAAAGAGTGAAGAAGATGATTTACTCCAACTAGATTTACTACAAGTTATAAAATCTGCAAGTTCCTTTGGAAGAAGGGAAAGTTCACACTATTGTGGGGAAATGATAGAATCCAGAATTCCCATTCAGGGAATTCTGTAGCTGCTGGAAATCCATGAAAGGTAGGTAATAAAAACACAGAGCAATTTCTTCCCCTCTTGCTCTAGTCTTTCCTTCCTTCTCTGATTCCTCACAAGACTGGAAAAATCTTAAGTGATTCATTCTTATTTAAGTAGCTCTCTCCATGACACTACAGTTTGCCAAGTGTAAATTTACCAAAGGAGGAGTAAACATGGTATAAACCTACTTTTATATTACTTTTGCTACTTTGCTCCCTCTGCATTATTCTGGAAAACACAGTTGAGAGGTGTTGGGTTTTGGTTTTTTTGTTTGTTTGTTTGTTTGTTTGTTTAATTCATTATTATAGTGTAAATATGAAAAAGTTGGCTGCAATCCTGAAAGAACAATAGAAATATGAAAATTTTTATCTGACTATCTTGGTCTTTCCATACCTGTCTTCTCATACAGTGAATGCTGTAGAAGCTTCCTGACATTTGCTTTAGTAAATTTACATAGCAGGAATACTAAGATACAAATATTTTTAACTGTTAACTAAATCTTTAAAAACACCACCTTAAATAGAATCACATGCCTTATAATTAGCAAGAATCTTTTCTCAGAAATTACAGTACCATACTGTAGATAGCTACAAATTATCCATTAATATCTCCCTATTTTCAGATCCTTAAATCGGTTTGAAAGTCCTAAAGGGATTTAGTTCTATCAATTCTGTACCAATTACATTATACTTATTTGCTGTTCTTTGTTCCCGTTTTTTCCCTCAGAGGCTAGTCCATACCATTAAAATAGGTATTTCACATTCACCCCCACCCCTGCTTTCTTGGTAAGTATATCTAAGTCAGCTGTACTTTAGAAGAAAGAGCTGTATGAGCTGCCTGACTACAATCCTACCATTTTACTGAGCAATACACTAAATATTCTTGTCTAACTGGTGTTCCTTTCTTCTCTTGCATAGGCTAGATGATTTGCACATTTGTGAACTATTAAGCAGCCTCTATACACTCCCCTTAGGAGGCTCAATAAAGTCATGAAATAATTTCTGCCTAGGTCACATTTATTAATTTCAGTCTCTGCATAAGATTTACATTTCACTGCAGTGCAGGAGGAAGAAATGAAGCCAGGGTTAAAGGGGAACATAAATTGTTAGCTTTTGCCAGTTTATATTACCCTCTCTTAACACTCTCTGTGGTTCGGGAAATTTATTTTGTCCTCCTGTAATCATCTTCCTGGATGCAAAGGGTAAACAAGAAAAATGCAGATAAAAGACAAAATAAACAAACATAAGGTCATGGCTTGCACACTACAACTAGTATAAAATAAACTTGAAAGCTTGATTGAAGTTACTCATTAAAACACTGGTACTGCTGAAAGAGGTGGAGGGGTAGCTGCTTCAAGGGCAATGTGGGAAATCCAGGATCAGCAGGAGAACTGAGTTCTCTCCATAGGTATGTAGATTCAGACCCCTGCTTATGGAAGAATCTTCCTTGACACATTCTCTAAAGAAGATTAGAAAATGTTAACTGAAAGCACAGTCAGAGAAAGAAATTTGAAACTTAATTATTTTTTTTTAAAAAAAATAGTTCTGGCCAGCTTGTATACACAAAAATCAAAGCCTAATCTGTAACTAAGGTAAAAGAATAGAAATGGTACTTTCTGTGTCATTCACTGGGAAATTGTATGACATGGTTTGCAATGTCTCTGTAGCAATACTGTATTTTGTATAAAACAAAGGCGGGGGGTAGGGATGGATTTAACCTTTGATCCCTCTCTCCACAAATGCATTTTTCACTGATATAAATCCAAACTTAATAGCTGATTTGGAGCCTGCTGTGTTAAAACAAACAAAAACAAACAAACAAAGACAAAAAAACCCAGTCTGTGATCCAGACATCTAAAGAATAAACTCCTCCTTAGATGTTCCTTCTTGAGGAGGGTTTGTTCTTGATCTGCAGTTATGCTGAGATGGATAATTTGATTCACAGCTAGAAAGAACCGGAAACTTTTATTTCACATTTTGCTCTGAAATGCTGCATTAATTGTATTACTCTTCTCAATATAGATCTTTCACTGTCATTTTAGGATCTGTTAATAACTCTAAACTTCTTGGAATAATAACAACTTTTGTTGATAATAAGAAAATTGCTGTTCCATAATGGAAATACCTGAGCTTTTACCTAAAACTTGTTATTCCCCTTAATATAAAGGTTTTAAACACACCATAATAAAGAGCCATTTTGAATAGTAATCGGAAACAACTGCTATAATTACAAGTAATCTATTTCTGCTATGAAAATAGATGCATGCTGTCTTGAGTGACAATAGCTTCTGTTGAATTTCCCTCCATAGAAAGGTAAAACCTCAGCTAAAAATCTGCAGCTGAATTTGTGGCCAGTTACTAAGGCAGTGTAAACTCTGCCATTCAAAATACAGGTTAAATATTAAAACTAGCATGTGATTTAATAAAAGTAGAATAGACTGTCAGAGAAAGTAAACTGGCAAATGGGCAACCAGTTGAACATGTTATATTTTAATTTGCAGAGACAAAAATGACAAGCAATTTATTTACATAAAACTGTACAAAAGCAAATTAAATTATGTAAATATTTCATAAATAGAGGTGGACTAGCGTTTAATACATTTTGCCATGTTTAGCATAGTTGCGTGCATAGTGACTCATAATAAACAATGATAAATTGTTCTCTGCTTCACTATCAACATCCAAGTTGCAGAACAATAGTCAATGATTAATATTACAAACAGATCGTACCACACTGAATGCAAGTGCTTTAAAATTTAGGAAAAAGTTGTCTGAAAGCATACCCCAGGTAGCTGGTGACTGTTGTCTTCTTCCTAGTGTTTATGCTTGTTCAGTCATCAATACAACTTAACTGATGGACTTTCATTTCTATTGCTATTTCATCTGCTTCTTTCCAGAAGGAAACACTGTATATTTATCACCAATAAAAGGGAAAATATTTCATTGTTCAACTTCCTTACAAGTGTTTGGTTATGGCTGGATTTATGGCAAGGTCTTTATCCATATTCATTATTTTTCTGCTTGACAACTTCCTAGGGTAGCCTTTCAGCCAATCATTTCAATCCCATTTAAGTTCTTCCCCCACATAAAAATAATGTTTAACTTTTTTTCCTGAAACTCAGGCAGCAGGCCAGTCAGAAACCATATTGGATAAACATAGTGGGTCTGAGATCCGGGATGAGCATTAGATTTTAGAACAAAGCTATTGAATTTTCTAATACATATAAAGTTATATATTAATGCATCAATCTATAAAGGTGCCCTAATGTAAAATACATGCAAAGCTCATTTGAGTTTCCCATGGAAGGAAATAAAAAAGATGATTTCTATACTGTACAACTGAAATATGATGATGGCTAAAAGCAATTAAAAAAATTAATTATCAATTTTCCTGGCAACATGAACTGGTGACACCTTGTTAAATAACTATCATATAGACTGATCGTAGTTTTCCAGGCAGCAGAATTAAAAACAAATTAAAATAACCCCAAATCCCACACAAATAGTAATAAAAAAATCCTCAAGACCTACTTAAACCACAGCCTTGTGTTAATAATAATGCTTAAGACTGGTCCATTAACTGAGTTTGGCAAAAGGCTTGTTTTAAATATATTATTTATAATTTCTCAGAAAATAAACACAGGTAAATATACAGGTTCAAAAAAGTTGGGAATAGCCCCTTATCCCTCAGTGTCCAAACCCAACTACCACTTTACCATAATAATAGGTATAAAAGGCACAGTTGCATATTTTGCATTCACCCTAATTATTTTTTATAGCTTTATTTGTTTATTTTTATACAAAAGCACTCTATTTATGGAGTGGCACCAGATTTAATCTATTTCAAATAAAGAAGAAAAATACAAACACAAAATATATTTGTGTGTCATGCCAGGTCAGAAGAGTAATCAGCATATTAATAGTGGCTAGTTCCACTAGAATTACTGTGAATACTTACAGTAGATTGAATTTTTTAAAAATTCTTTCACACACATTTTAGATCTAAGGAGATGCACACAAGTAAATTATTTCATGACTGTCTTATGTGGTGCAAAATTGGTGAGTGACTGCTGATCCATTTAATCTGAAGGTCTACTATGACCTGTATTATTAGCCTTGTAGAAAAAGTGTCTAAGAATATATGGAACCCAGCTACCTAATTTATTTTCTTGTGTGTAATATTAAATAAAATCTTATAAAAGGAAATCCTGTTGAACATTTGTGTTATGTAATTGTGTATTCTGTTGAAACGTGCAAGAAAAATGTGTATACATTACATAAGCATTTTTAGAAGCATTTTTAAACAGGTACTTACAGATTATACAAAGCAGTAACTGCTATACGCAGTCTCATAACAAAGTACTAGCTTGCATCTCTCCATATTACTTAAATAATTAAACATAAAAATGATCAATTGTTATTAATCTTTGATTTTTAATATTTTCTTTCTAAAATGTGCCCATTCATCATAACTTCTATACACAAATTAACATTACGTAAAAAAAGTAAAATCGAGAGAGGAGAATGAAAAGGTCAATAATGGCACATCCCACTACATGGAAAAATGAGTTCTAAAGATAAATGTGATGAGTTATTTTGATTTACCAACCTCTACCTTAGGCTGTTTAAGGTTATTTCTATGCAATTCTTCAAAGCAAGAAACTACCCAAAGCTACATTGTGACTACAGTATACTAGAGAGCCATCTAGCCATGCCTTCACACCAGGTTAAAGAGCCAGGGATCTGAATGCTTTCCCCCTCCTCGAGCTGTCCTTGCTGTGTTGTTCGATTGTCGCTTTCATCTGAATGTCTGAGCTCAGTCTGCCATTATTACTACAGCATCAAGTACAAAGCAACTGTTTGACGTTCTGCATGTATTGTTGCTTTTATTGCACAAAAACCTGTTTCATTTCCTCTTCCATTCAAGAATCACTCACCATGAGAATTGTTACAGCTCTTGCATGTCACAGTAGTTTGGACTTGTTTTGACTCATCTTGACCTGCTAGGTGAGTATCATAGCACTGTTTATCAGACCATTTTCTACTTATGCTAAATGTTCCAAGTCTTGACATCATTTAGTATTGCACTTCTCTTAGTTTAAATGCACTTGGTTTCAAGAAAGCTTTCATGATATCTTTGACATAATTGAAGCAATTGGTAATCTGCAACACTGATGACCAAAGACTTAGCAACAATTCCTTGCAATCTGAAAAGAAGCTTTTGTATTCAACTTGTAACATCCTCTTGTTAGTGCACCATCCGAATGTCCACCTTTTCCCTCCCATCAAGCATTCCCATTAACACAGCCTTCTATTACTACTATTATTTTTTTTTTTTAAATTTTGATCTTAAAAATTCCCCAGCATATGCAGCATATCATATGCAGCTTGTGCTGCAACATATCACATCATTACAAAAAAAACACACATCAGTTCCTTTGGGCATTCAACTGAACTGCATAAAAAAAAAAAAAAAAAATTGTCATCTGGGCTTGTGAAATGTGCTGCTGTGCAAAATGTAACAGAAGGTGTGTTATGAGTACATGGGCTTATTTGTGAATACATTAATTTTCTAAGCCAAGCCCCAATACTTAGCAGTTCCCCTGATCCATTGTGTGATCTTTGGCCTTTTTGCTATTACAATCTTCCCAGCTAGATCTTAGTCTTGCCCAAAATAATTATTTCAACAGTTTATCATTACTATCCTATGTTATATGTGTTAGTAATTGTGTTTACATTGAAGTAATCATTACAGAGAACGAGAGAGAAGGAGAGAAAGAGACACAGAAGACATGTTTGTTCAATGGATAAAACAGAACTGGAGTCCATGAATCACAGGAAAGTATGCCATATTTTTGACTGCAGTCGCAGGCTGAACATATTTCTGTTGCTTCCAGCCTCAGATGAGAGGTGAGAATATTAAAGCTGTGGTCTTCACAAAGTGCCTATTAATGATTATGCCTTTATATTTATCTCTATATCTGAAAGGTTTCTGAAGGATTGTCCCTGGTGGGGATCAGCAATATTCAGATGATATGTTTTGAATACATTTTCCCTGACATGTAATCCTCAACAAGCCAGATGACAAATAAACAAAATGAGTGGCTTAACTCATGCTTCTGCAGAGGGGGAACAACAGTGTGTTGTGTTCTTTTTAATCAAGCTCGCTACTATGGGAGGAATTTGCAACCATAGATTTAGGAAAATAAAAATCAGTAGAAGGGAGAATTAGACATGCAAGTAACAACGTTTTCTACATTGTACAGTATAGTCAGGCAGACAGTATAATTACATGCCTGCTATGGAGGCAGAAGTAGCAGGCAGATCTTTTGTCTCTTTGGTGGCCCCCTCTTTTTTGTTTTTGTGGGTTTTTTGTATTTTTTTTTTGTGTTGTTGTTGTTTTTTCTTAAAATTGTTGCAATTTTAAGACTTTTGCCCCATTCCTTTCTTATAATATGAAAGAATTTTGTTGCTGCTTTTTAGCCTACAGGTAAACTTCTCTTCTAGTTAGAGTATTGACAGGAGATGGCTTGTATTCCCCTGTCTGTGTAAGGGGGATATCCTCTGGATTGCCTTCTTCATTTTTGCTGAAACTAGCCGCGCTGAAGGTCTCATATGATGAGGTCAACTTTTTGTTAAGGAGGTTTCTGTTGCGATCACCCATGAGGGAGGCTTCTCCATTGGCCAACTTTTCCTGACTGCCCCGTTCATCGACAGGCATGAAAGTGGAGAGTTTTGGCTGGCTCTTCTGTTTTCTCTCCGGAGAAGTGCGGACTGGCATCCAGCAGGAGTCTGAGTGGCCATATTCATCACACTCTCGGGTACACTTCCCTGTCAGAGCTACATCTGGTAGAGGCCGTGAATCTGAAAACAGAAGAGAGCTGTCTTTAGAAATTAATATTACAATGACTTCAACTGAAACTGAGAATCCTTACATTCACAAAAGGTATTTTTAAAGGTCTTTGTAGGAATGTTGTAGTAAGTTCCACAGTAATAATTTTTTCACATTGCATGTGCCCTTAGGCAACAAGCAGATCTGTAGAGTTATCCTCTACCTAAATCATTGAAAAAAAGATGACTAATCCACTTCCTGTGCTTGTAAATCAACTCCAGAAACATTTGGTAACTCTTTCAGAATTTTGATGTCTGAAAGAGTCAAACAAGCACTTAATTCCACACTGCCAATTTTCTTGAAATTATTAAAAATACCTTTCTTTGAATTTCTTGTAAAGAATGCTTTGAATTTATGTGAAAGAATACTGAGACTCTGAATGCTGCAAATACTTATGAACACACTTAATGTCCTGCAAGTGAGCAGATCTGTTACTGACAACAGGACTCATTTTGCACATAATGTAAACCTCTGCTTGTATTTCTGAGGACTGGGCATTGATGTTACATGAATTGTACAATCAGTAATTGAAGGAGCAAAACCTCTGTTATTGGTTATAAACTTAATAAAAAATGTTCAGATAAAGTTGTTCTGTGAGGGGTGTTTGTATATGTTGGGGGACAGGGAGAATCTGAATGATGCCTAAAGAGAAACATTTAACATTTCATATGTGACTTGCTATGTTAGGTGTCTTCTTTCAGATCACTGTGTATAAGCTTTCTAGCTACTGTACTTATAAGAGCTTTCATTGAAAACCAGCAAGACTGGGGCCTGCGGTATGGACTCCTACCTGTTGGAAACACAGGTAGTTTTTAATATTTTTATTCTGATACTTCCATTATAACTCAATTAAAAAGCTACCTTAACTATTTTAAGGATTGGGTGAGATTCTGAAACCTTGTTTTTATTCAGTTATACTGTACTTTATTGTTTATAAGAAATAACTGAAGCTGCATACAAAGTAACATGATATTCAAATGAAGTTGACAAAGAACATAAATCAACAAATAAATTTTTCCAATGTGTTTGATATGACTTTCCTATGATATGACTTACTTGATGAAACATTTAGGTTTGTTTTATGAAAAATTGATTATCATGAAAGGGTGCAAGGAGTTTCAACATGGAAACACAGTCAGGCACTTCATATGGGCTGTGGCATCTTTCTACCTTCCCACTGCAACACTCAAATTCATGTGAACAGTATTTTTTTCCAGTAATAACATGTGCCTTATAAAATGTCTTTCAAAGACCTACTCAGCCTTCATTTTGTTACTTCTATTTTGCCCATTTTTCTTTGACTTTGGCTGCCAGGGGACCTTCTCAAACTGTGATAATTCCAACTGGGAATTTTTTATAAATTGTTAAAAGACACCACTGCTGAAGGTTAAAAAACCCTAAAAAACAAAAAACAAAACAAACAAACAAACAAAAAAAAAACACACAAGGAAAAAAAAACACAAAAAAAAAAAAACCAAACAAACCCACCCACCACCAAAAATCTTTTGCTTCTTCCAGAATAAATTATTTTAATTTAAAATATTTACAACAGGTGCTTGTAGAGAAAACATACTTCATTTCAACATCTATGGATTTAATCCTGATAGAATTGCAAAAGATCTTGTAAGTCAGAGTTATGTTCATCCTGTCCTGATTTTTTTCATGCAATTAAACATTAATTTAATTAGTAACTTCTTGCAGTATTGCAAAGAATATGGACATCATTTGCTATTAGAAGGTGTCAACATTTTATAGAATTTACTATTTATATCCTGAATACTGTATAATAGTTCATATTTCAATATCTGATTTTAATGAAGAAACAGCACTGAGTAACACTGTAGCTGAGATGTGTAATTTTTAAGGTTTTTACACTTAGACTCACCCTTTTTTTTTTTTTTTTTCCCAATGAAGAATGTCAAGACTATGGACATTTATCAGCCTATCAGTTTTCAGATGACTGTGTTCTGGAGACATACAGAGAAGATGGGAATGATAGCAAGAAAATCCTCTAATTGTCAGCTAAATCAGTATTATTCTGGCACTCCCTAAAGGTAAGAAGCATAATTAACTGCTGAGCTGCCCCTGATGTGCTTTGATTTTTAAACAGGCTTTTTCATGGTTTTACAAAAGGGCCAATCCCCTTAAATCGCCATAAACTCTTAAAGCAGCACCTTATTTCCAAACAATTGCCATTAAACATTATGCTTGCTAAAAATATTTCAGTTATTACTCTGGTAGAATATTAGCAATGCTTATCAAAGCAATATGTCCGACCTTTATTTAAAACATAGCAGTCTGTGTTTATTGAAAAGGGTTTCTGTTGTTGTTGTTTGGGTTTGGCTTTTTGGTTGGTTTTTTTTTTCCCAGATTGAAAAAAATAATATAATATCTGATGGTTTCTTTTTAGCTCAAACAAATCTTGAGCCAGCCTTACATGTGTTCATAACAATCTTTCCCTTGCTAGTGATCCTTGAATCACACAGTTGAAAATGTACCATTTTCCATTGTAGTGTTTCTCCTACTCACTTCTGGACAAATACTTAATACAAATTCCTTATTGTAAAGCATGTCAACTTACTGTACAGTTCAGCCTTACAGTGCTGTTTTATGAAGCAATAACCTCCAAGTCAGTGTGTGGCTGAGTTACCCTGTTGGGTGATGTGACAAACTTCATCTTCACACCCACAGAAGACGTCAGAGAGACACAGAAGGGATAATACTAGCCCAAATAATACCCTGACAGGCTACTCCCAGATCCATCATAGGGCCATCAGCCCCTCGAAGGTCCATCTGCCCAGGCCCAGAGGAACACAGGAGTGTATGGTGGCAGATAGGTAATATAAGGACTCAGGAGGAACAACCATCTTTCCGTCTAATGCGGATTGTGGTCTAGGGGAAAAGGAGTTTGGGATAGCACAGGATTTCCGTTATGTTTAAGGGAGAAACAGAAGGGAAGACAAGTGAGGGTTTTAGGTGATTTGTGGAGAAATGAGTGGGAAAATAGAGATATAAGGGGATAAAAGGGCCAGTCATATGTAAACAGTTTGCTGGATAGTAAGTTTTTCTGGTCATGACCTGTGCCTGATGAGCACCATCTATCCTGTCTTACTAGATTCCTTTCTACCTCTTTCCTGGGCATAGGCTGTCTATGATGTGTGCATATGCATGTATACTTATGGGCTTGTCCACTCTCAGTAGAGGACTTCCATCCTGTCCCGCCAGAGAAGGGGACAGAATGAAGCCACTGGTGCTGTCTGTATTAGTGAGTGGTCTGAGTGTCTGTGATCTGTGCAGACAACTGTGCATATGTTTGGTGTATGTGTGTTCTCTATGTATGTGTCTACTGGACATCATCTTTGCTACTGGTTGGATGTGGGGACATGGAGCAGCAGCAGCAGCCTCATGTCCCTCAGGCTGTCAGATCTAGTGCCATATATTTTTCTCTAAAACACCCTTCAATTAATGTTTGGCACTTACAGCTAATGTAGCCTTCTACTCCATTGCTTTCTTGCATCTGTTCTAAGAGCTTGAATCACTTAAGCAGAGATTTAATCTAATATGGTTTTAAACCCATTTTTAATTGATCTCTCTTTAAAAGATGGACATAACTTCAGCATTTTGGGGGGAGGTCAGGACTAAACTGCTACCTGTACCTAAACTAGTCAGTTGAGGAAAAATTGGATGCTTTCTATACTCTGCAGTAGATTATTAATAGAGATTTAACCTTTGTTTTGAATAAACTGCCATTTAGCTACTAAGTAATTAACTGTATTTTTTTTAATTCACTGAACAGATCAACCCTCTTTTGCAGAGTAGTGACTTTTTGCTCCTCATTTTAAATTATATAGCCCATAGAGTTTTGAACAATCTCTGAATTTGAAAATAAAATAAAAAAAAATTACCCTTGTCCTCTAGCATAATTTATATTCAAACATATCTATCTCTAAGTGACACGCTTTTTTAAGTGCTTCTCAGTTTAAAAATTAAACACTTTAGTAGTGACCCCACTGCTAGTTGACAAGCCTAATGGAATACAACACAGCAAAGAATTCATCATAACAATTGGCAAATCATCAAGAAATACTACAACAGAATTCTACCATAGTTACATATCTGAAAAACAAGTCAAATAAGTTCTTAAAATGCCACTTATTAACCAAAAATGTTATCACAATGTTAATTAGTGAGAAAGATAATATTTCTTGTTATACTGAAATTTGTAGATTTGGGATTAGGTTCTAACAGTTTATACATAGACTAGTCAAATTCAAGCTTTTATCCACATAGAAAGATCATCAGAGATAGAATGGAAGAGGTCATCTTCATTATTTTCAAACATATCTTCTTATGGTGTCACAAGATCAGAACTAGGTATTGCTCAGCTCAGGTATTACAAAGACATTGTAAACCCCCTCCCTAAAATGCAGATATTTAGAAAAGTTTTTAGGTATACATGTAAATAGAGACTTCAAAAATGAGTATTTTTAAATCATATTCAACAGGCCACTGCTCAGACTTCTGTTTGGAAAAAAAAAAAGGAGTACACTAATTTACAGGGTCTCACAATTTACTTTCTCATTGTATCTGATATAAGCTTCCACCACAAATTTGAATAAGTTAGCTGATAAAAGTTAATTTTTTTTGAAACTGTAGTAGCTATTCATCCAACAAATCTTTAAACATTTATGACTAATTTCTCAGACAGTGATATGTTTTTTGTTTTCCATAAAACTTTGTACAAAAGCATGCAAATGAATGGAGATATCTATATGTATGTTCATGTTTCTGTGATTGTAGCTGACTGTTGCTTTAGGGCTATTAGGATTGCTTATTATCAAAAAAAGAAGGCACCTACCACTGCAGTGCAGAGAGGGGAAAGATTATGTTTTATATCCAGTTTAAAGCCAAAGAAACCAACAACTCAAATATTCCACTCCAGCAGTTTTCCACTATTTTCTCTCCTTCCATTCCTTATCCATGGTGAATATATTTCATCAAGTACAGGAAAGTATTATGAACTCAGTAGTCAGCATGTATATGTGGGTTTTTGAACTAGAAGATCTTTAAGGTCCCTTCCAACCCTAACCTTCTATGATTCTACATGTTATAAGTTATGTGCTCTTTTATACACATATATTGCAGAAATATAGTCAAGAATGCATACTTACTCTGGTTCTGCTCTGCACATTCATTAACAAACATTCTTGTACAATATATTTTATATAAACCCAGCATTGTCATTTAGTCATGACATGGTCCTAGTATAGATACTTTTTTTGGAGAAAAATACAAGGAGCTTCTCACTTTCTCATCTTTTGTAAATCACACATAAATCCTATGGTAATAACAGACTTTAGATGTACTTAAGTTGGCAAAAGGTCTATTCCACTTGTCCCTGGAGAGGGTAAACCTTCCAAAGCAATATTGACACCTTATCTAGACACAATAACTTGAACATTCCCAGAAAGCACTCCTAGCTGTAGACCTTTTTCTTGAAGGAGTACAAAACCACGGTAGCCATATAGTACTACAGTGGTGCAACAGTACTTCCGTAAACCATGCAGATGGTCCACAGGACTTGAGGAGTCATTAAAAGATTAATGACAAAACAATGACTACATGCAGATTTTGCTTTCCCCATTGACAGGCCCATAATATCCCTGTATGGTTCCATTTATTTAGGACCTGTAAAAAGTGTATGTGCAGTAGTTCTAGACTATTGTTAGAAAAGAAAAAGGAATAGGAACAGTAATGTAGGAATAAGAGACTGTGGTTTGGATAAGACACTTACCATCCCACCTTTTCCTGCACTCTTTACACTAACATGCTATCTTCAGAGGACCATCCAAAATTCAAGTGAAACGCCATTAAGACTATGTGATTAAATAGGAGTCTGTTTACATAGCTTTTATATTAAAAGCTTTTCTGTTTTACGAGCGGTGTGGTCAGGGACACAATAGAGCTCTTAAAGCATAACAAATATTGACTACATGATCAGAGAACAAAAATGCAGAATACAGCTGGGAGGGTACATATTGTAGAAAATCACTGTTTAAGGGTCGAAAAGAAAGCTAGGCCATGCTGACACAGCTACAGTAGTACTGTTGTTGAAATTCCTGCCTCCTAATTCCAGTAATTCAGGAACTGCACCCCAGTTTGTGCTGTGGCATATTCTGACATGCCAAGACACTATTAAAATACTTAAACATGTTTGAAGGCATAAGCAATTTCTTTCTCTGCACCTTAGGCTAAATACAGTTAAACAGCAATTGAAGATATCTCAAGAAGCATTTAGTGCCCCAAGGCTTGGACTGCTGTCATTTTGAATGTGGCGTTATCATGTAGTGCAGAGATAGTACATGCCATCTCTAAAACAGTCCTACTGAATAAAGTCAAACACAAATCCACTGCTTGAGATATGCCAACTGCACTAAAGTAATGAATATATTAATTGCTTTTGGACTAGAATAATTTTAGGTATATCATGCCTAATTCTGAAATTCTTTTCAGTGCTTAAGTACTTCAGAGTACATAAAGGTTTATATATGCATTGATGGAATGATTAATACTGTGAGACAAGGTATGACAGAATGATATAAAATAATGATTTCTCAAACTTTTTATTCTGTTGTTATGCTAAGAAAAAGGAATATAGAATGAAAGTGAGAATTTTCAATACTTTACTTGAAAAATGGTGAAATAAAAGTCTCCCTTAAAAAAAATCCCTAAAACCAGCAAGACTCACTGCTGTATCATGTCAAAAGTCTAAATACTTAGCAGCTTCAAGAGAGACCAGAGTGAAATTTTCAAAGCAAACATGAGTTGTCAGATAATCCTCTACAACTAAACATAACAAAAAAAAAAAAAAAAAAAAAAACACCAAAGGAAAAAAAAAAAAAAAAAAAAAAAAAAAACCCCCCAAACAAATAAACCAATGCCATAAGAAAATAGAAACAGTTAACTGATTCTTTAACATTTGAAAAAAAATCATGACAGACAGAATGAATGAAAGTGAATTAGTGAGAAGAGCAAGCAGCTACGGGAGTAAACAGCACAGTTCATGTATCAAAATGAAAGGAAGGAAAAAAACCACAGGTGGAAGCAATCTATTTTGCATGTCCACAGTAGAAACAAAAACAATGGCTTGATTGTAATAATGACAAATCAGATTAGAAACTAGAAAAAAACCCAAACTTTGAGGATAAATGTAGTAGTGATGAATGGTTCCAGAGTCTGGATGAGTTTTACAAATGTCTAGAAAAATGTCTCCCAAATGTAACTAATCATACCTTGGGAAACCAAGGATTAACTAAATGACCTCCAAAGTTTCCCTTCAGCTCTGCAATTCTGTTTACATTATTGCTTAACACTCATGTACTTTGGCCTCGATCCAATTAACTGTTAACTGGGTTAAGAGTCTTCACTCTTGGGTAATATATCAACCTTAGAAGGTGAGCTTCTGTTAAACTGAAAATGCATTTTAGAATCCCCCTTAAAATTTTACAGTAATAAAATTAGGAACAAAACCCAAAAATAGTTGGACCATTTAAGTCAGGTGTTAATCAGATGAATACAGAAACATAAAGAATATAATGCCAAATAAGCCAGCCATTTCCAAGTTCCAACATGATAGCATTTATAAAATCTTGCCTGAGACCCAACACATCCATCCTATTTCACAATTTCTTCACAAAGTTAAAGATTTAATATTGCTGCTACTTGTAGTGGTGCAAAACATATCATACCTCTGAAGTCCATCAAATCTGAAACTGGTGTCAGAATAAAAATTTCAAAAGTGTTTACTTCTTATATGGCATTTTGGTTTTGTTTACCCTTGGATAATATCTGCCTCTATTTTAGGGATGAACAGAGTCAAGAAAGACAATGAATGCATGAGATTTTGATGAGGGTTTTTTGTTTATTAGACAGACTACACATGATTAGACAGCTATTTAACACAACTTATATACATAACCAAAGAAATATTACCAAAGTAATAAAGAAATACTACCCAAGCAATAATTTGCCTGGCTTAGATTCCATAGTTATTTCTATCACAATTGCCTTCAGGCAGGATAAGGTACAATATTATTTAACTGTTCTTCTAATTATGGAATAACTTGATAAAAGAATTTCTTACCTAAATTAGAGATTGTACCAGCTCAGTAGTATTGCATCTGTGTTCTTCAAAGAATCATCACTATTTCACAACTAACTTAGACTGTTTATGTTAAAAATAGATCTATGGCTGCTTTTTAATTTTTTTTTGGCTTTTCATATTGATCTGTTGATTATCAGTGGAGAACAGTAATGTATGTCGCATATAATAATATGTTTAAGTAAAATCAAATTCAACAGACTTCATTCAAGACAAATACTAATTTTAACCCTTGATTACATTACAAAATAAAGGTGTGCCCATTAGATCATAAATTTTTCTCCTGTTTAAGTTGTATTTATCCTATAGCTGAGATTGTATTGTTTCATTTTTGTTCAAAAGAGCAATTGCATGTATACAATGACAACTAAGAAGTGTCAGCTTATGTGATACCAGTGGTGAGTACGATATTAAATACACCATGCTGAACCTAAATTCCCTAGATTTTAATTTTCTAGATTTAAATGTAATTGCTGCAAGACTTCTTGTAATCCTGTTAAATCCTTTGATAGCCTGATTTACTTCTGTCACTGAAATGGCAACATATTCTTCAGAGAAGCAGGACTTACTATGGCTTCCTGACGTAGCACAGACATTAAGATGTAGAAAACATTTAAGCCATTTAATTGTTCTGCCAACCTAATGCTAAGGTATTAATCTGTCACTGTGTCAAATTACATACCTTTATTTTTCAGTAAAATGTGTCAGTGCTTAACAAATTCTGAGCTGAAACAATTCATTGAGCAATTAGAATGTCAGCTCTCCTGAAGATGACTTAAGGAAATCTAAATCAAGGCTCAAGAGTCAACATAATTTTCTTGATACTCTGCCAAAGTGATGGGATTGCAGGAGCTAAAAGGAAGTAGAGTAGCTACTAGCAGCCATTATTAGCTCACCTCAGCTGTGCCTCCCTTTTATTTTATTTCTTGGTGATAAAGATTTAATAATGTATTTTCACATCAGGAATGGACACAACGTGGGAAAACTAGTGCTCTTGTCACAGAAGATAAAAACAACATGAGTTCCAATTTATGCCCATCTCATTTGAAAGACAACTTATTTTTGGAGATACTCCAAGTGACGTATTCTAAGGGATATTAATGAATGTAGCATTGCTTCCATTTAGAAACTAAAAACACAATCCCAAAAAGATGTCCAGTGTCAGTATACAACTTCCTTGTGACACAAAGATGAGGAGTAACTACTGATCTCTTCTCAGTGACGACCAGTGATAGAACCCAAGGAAAAGGTCTGAAGTTGCGTCAGGAGAGGTTTAGGCTGGATATTAGGAAAAGGGCTCTTCACCCCGAGGGTGGTTGGGCACCGGAACAGGCTCCCCAGGAAAGTGGTCACAGCACCAAGCCTGACAGAATTCAGGAATTGTTTGGACAATGCTCTCAGGCACATGATGTGACTCTTGGGGCTGTCCTGTGCAGAGCCAGGGGTTGGACTTGATGATCCTTATGGGTCCCTTCCAACTCAGCATATTCTGTGATCCTGTCATTAGGTCTCATGGATATTTCACAAATATCTCCAAGGATACTCAGAACTGACAATGAAAGTTGAATACATAGAAAAAGTCAGTGACTTGACAGAATTGCAAGCACTTTTGTAAGATCAAGAAACAAACAGAAAAACTGAACAACTTGTAATTGTCAAAAAGAACTCAAGGAAAAATAAAGTTTTGGTTGAATGTTTCTGTGTTTAAGAATTAGCTTTAAGGGAGAATGATGATCTATTTCTTTCAGTCATCTTTTAGGGACTTACTTTTGATCACAGAATTACTCTGCCACATGAGATAGTAACTTGAACTAATTATCTTGATAGTACCACGACATTCCTGAAAATGAAATGCTTCATACAGTTCTACTTTGCACAGCAACACATAGCTGAATTCTGGATATTATTTTATTCCTGCATATACAGAATAAAATATTATAAAATAACATATATTAGATAGTACTACTGCTTTCATAAAAAGAGACTTAATCATGTTGCCAAGAGGTTTCTGTGTGACTCATGAAATGTTTATTCTGTTACAAGGCATAGAATCTCAAAGGTTAAGCTTGAACAGTAAGTGTAAAATGTGCTGAAGTTTTGATAATTTATATTCTGTTATTTCTGGGGCAGGGGGGGGCGGGGGGGAGGGAAAAAGAAAGTTCTCCATGCTCTGCATACAAATGATCAACTATAATATGTACAGCTCAGCATGAAGCAGAAACAAATAACTTGTGACTACTTTTCTTTTTAGTAGCTGTCAAGAGAAAGTTGTGTTGCAAGAAGAAATATAGCAGTCACTTAACCTTTTATGTCACATGAAGGGAACCTTCCCCCACACAACAGAAAAAAAACATTCACTTATATGTTCATGTCATACATGTTTCTCTCACAAATACGCATATAAATTTGTAATTTCACTTACTTAATGATATTAGCAACATCTGGGATAGAGAAGCAAATTTAATCCAATGCAGTGAATTGAAAAGTACAAAGAATGGATTTTCAAATCTTTAACAGAAGTTCTACATAACACAAGACTGAAATGAATGTTAAAAGTAGAAATCAAAAACATTATTGTATTAATGCACATTTTTCCTGTCTAAGTATACTTCAAAAGAAATGGGTTAAATTCTCTAAAATATAGTGCTCATCCTCATTAATCATGAAGCATAACAGAAGTATAAAATCGTTCAATTCAGCAGTAAATGATAATACTTCGACTTGTCACTGGGAAAGGGAATGATTTGCTGATTAACTAGTTACAGACTCTTGTGTTTTATTCTGTCAGTGGTATGAATCACTGTCACTCCAGTCTTTAGAGCTCTATTTTGGGACCTTCAGCTTTTCCTAAGTAAAATCTACCTAGGAATTACAGAGTCATAGAACATCCTGAGTTGGAATGAACCCACAGGGATCATCTAAGTCCCACTTCTGGCCCTGCACAGGACAGTCCCAATAATCACACCATGTGCCTGAGAGCACTGTCCAAACACTTCTTGAGCTCAGACAGGCTTGGTGCTGTGACCACTTTCCTGGGGAGTCTGTTCTAGTGCCCAATCACACTCTGGGTGAAGAACCTTTTCCTAATATCCAACCTAAACTTTCACTGACACACCTTCATGCCATGTCTTTGGGTCCCGTCACTGGTCACCAGAGCGAAGAGATCAATGTCTGCCCCTCTGCTTTGCATCATGAGGAAGTTGTAAACTGCAGTGAGGTCTCCCCTCAGTGTACTCTTCTCCAAGCTGAGCAAGCCAAATGATCTTAGCCACTCCTCAAATGGCCTCTTCACCATCTAGACCTCTGAACCCTCCACCATCTTTGTTGCCCTCATTTGGATGCTAACAGCTTAATATCTTTCTTCTACTCTGGTGCCCAAAACTGCACACAGGACTTGAGCTGAGGCCACACCAGTGCAGAGTAAAGTGGAATAATGCTCTCCCTAGACCAGCTGGTGATGTTTTGCCTGATACCCCACCAGACATGGTTGGCCCTCCTGGCTGCCAGGGCACTGCTGACTCATATTCAACTTGCCACTGACCAGGACCCCCAGGTCCCTTTCCATGGCCCTACTTTTCAGAATCTCATTCCCCAGTCTGTATGTACATCCAGGGTTGCCCCATTCCACATAATCCAGCACTTTCCCTTGTTAAACTTCATACAACTGGTGATTGCCCAGCTCTCTCATTTGTCATGGTCCCTCTGCGGGGCCTCATTGTCTTTGAGGGAGTTGACAGCTACTCTCATTTTAGTACCATCTGCAAACTTTGAGTCCTACATCCAAGTAATTTATCAAGATGGAGACCTGCAGAATCCACTAGTGACAGGTCGCCAGTCTGATGTTACCCCATTTACTAAAACCCTTTGCACCTGACCTGTCAGGCAATTGCTCACCCACTGCACAATGTGTTTATCCAGCTGTGTGCTGGACATTTTGTCCAGAAGGATACTACAAGAGACAGTACGGAAAGCTTTATTGAAATCCAGAAAGACTACATCAGCTGGATTCCCCTGACCAACTAGGTGGGTAATGTCCTAAAAGCAAATTAAGTTTCACAATCAGGACTTTCCTCTAATGAAGCCATGCTGGCTGTGACCAATGATTGCATTGTCCTTCTGGTGTTTTTCAATTCCTCACAAAACTAATTCACCTAAGTTTGTACTTCTGTTAAAAGTACTGATGCTTTCTCACTGAAATTATGCTGGGAGTGTTGGGGGTTTGTTTTTTTGCTGCTGATGCTGTTTTTACAGTAAGTATGAGGAAAAGTCTTCACACCTCAAAAAATGGAGAGACAAATATAGAAAGATAATGAACCTCTTGGTATGATTTATGTCCTGCTAGAAGGGATTTTTTTAACTTATTTTTTTTATTGATTTTTCAGCTGTGTCTGCAGATTACAGATAGCGAATTAATTGAAAACATCAACTCAGAATTGTTCCATACTTATGACAGATTCATCTGGGTTACAGTCCATTAGTAATTAAGTATTAAGCACAGCACTAATTCCCCTTGTGCACATACAGTTGATAGGCTGTAATCCTACACATGAATCATAAGGATGTTTTACGAAGAGGTTAGAGTATCAGTATTTATCTCACTGTAGAATGGGAAAGAATAATGATTTCTTTTATACTAATGGAAAATATAAAAGAAGTTTGAACAAAAGAAAAGAGAGAAAAAAAAATAATAAAATCAAGTGTTACTTGCAAAGTTTAAGCCTGTCAGAAATAGTAGTCTCAATCCTTCTTGTGAGAGGTGGAATCCAATCAAGTGTGTACTGTTTATCATAGTTTTTTGACCTCTGCCTTTGACCCTAAGCATCCTACAGCATTTCATTCACTCAGCCATTATAGGTGGTAAAGGAGAGCTTTTGCTTTACAAATAGAATTGCGTCCTGGTGAAAGTTAAAGCTAAGACTGACTTGATCAGGGGTATCTAAGCATATTAGTCAGGAGCTATCTCTCATCCTTGTGATGAAGATACTGGGGTTTTGGTTGACCAGCTAATACAGTAACATTTTCTTCAGATTTCCAAAACCATTGAGTTGAGCATACCCCTCAACAGATTTCTTGAGATATTCCTCCAAGATATGTGAAATAGCCCTAAAGTACAAATGGAATAATTTTGGTCAGAAGTAACTGCAGTGAAAGTACTTTTTTAATGAATTGATTCTCTTTGTCTAAGAATATTTATACTGCAGTTTGTCTCTTGTGTTTTGCAGCACAATATTAAATATTAGTCAGTATGCTTTTGCTTAACTTGGTTGCTAAAGCCTATACCCTTACTTATAAAATTTTAAATCTCAGAAAATATTCCATTGTTCCTTGGTTTGTGACATTTTCAGATTTCTTAAGAAGTGCAGTGTATATACTTTGGATTACTGCTTCACAGTCAGTATGTACTTTTTCAATAATGAATCAGATAATCTCATCTTGTTTCATTCATTTGAATACCAAGAAGCTTCTTAAATTATTAGTTTATACTTTCACTAAGACTCCAGTAGACATGAGAAATTATTTGAAATTGGACAATGTTAAGCTTGTTTCACTTGCAATGAATGACTAAATTCTTAACAAGAGGTAGGAAAAAAAAACAAATTATACCAGCTAGGATAGCATACAATCGAGCCAAGCAAAACATATTAACAGGGATGTTAAAATCTGAGGGTTTTTTAAGAGTAAAAATACTATTGAAAAAATTTAAGATATTAGTGTTTTAAATATATTGATTAAAGTAGAGGAAAATAAATTAGTCCTCTTTATTTCCCAGTGTAAATCCACAGACTCATTTTTGTTAATCTACCAAATAAAAGTTACAGAGGTCATAATCACTTAGTTGCTGCTGAACTGTTTTGAAAAGCTAAAGCAGACATGAAAATACAGTGGCTAAGGGATCAAATATAGGAGTTGGACAGAACATAAAAATGTAGGAGATGAAAAAAAGTTTATCAGATAGAAGAATATAAAATCTGCAGATTTTATCTGACTCGAGAGACAATTATTTTTAAAGTGAATAAAGTAATTAGGTATTTGGCAATTACTATTTCAGACAAATTTTTAATAAACTGTTAATTTTCTTTCATTAAGTGGTTATTGCCCGCTATTGCTCCCATGATGTATCATGGCTAGGCCATATGGTGAGTATTCTGTACATGGATTTTCCTTTCAGGCCATTCTAAATATGGTTTATTGAATGAAAAAATACTCAACAGAAAATTGTTCTCTGTGCAATGTTTAGTCTCTGACTCCTTTCTGAGATCATAATAGAGATGTCATTTGGGATTGTGTTTCTGTGAAAGCATTGTGCACTGGAGTATAACTAATTTATTCATGTAATAGATTCCCCATTGGCTGGTACAATTTGTTTCTGCTTGGGTCTACTTTGAAACTGCAATTTCAGGCAAAAAAAATGTTTGCCCAAATATCAGTAACCTGAACCACATTAATTGTCAGATAATTGAATTATTCCAGAAGACTTGTTGAAAGACAGTGGCATGCTCCTACCAGAGCTGAATGAAGTCCTACCAGAAACTGCATATCACACTTAGCTATTCCATGGATCTTGTGTAGGACCGAGCAGCAGAGAGAGCTGCAAACAAAACATCTCTGATAGTGATACATCAAATTAGGTCTAGACTAAGCACAGTAGTTAAACCAGCAGTCTACAGTGATGGACACCAGTGACTAGTTTATGAAACTTATAACACTCCAAGAAAATTAACTTAATTGGACTGGTATAACTTGGCAATATATAAATATGTACTTTAAATCAGAGATTATTGGCTGACTAGTTAATGTTGAAAATTATCTGTTTACTTCTCAGTTATAGATAGAAAACAAATGGAAAAATTAATGTGTTCTCAAAATATTTTGACTAAAAATACTTAAATTAACATTAATTTTATTCTACTTGTTCTGTGTAGATATTTTGAGACTCTTCTTTTTATTAGACTATTTATGTATACTCTCAAATACCTTTCCCGCCAGGTATGGGAAAACTTGCTAAATATGTAACAGTTGAATAAACAACTGAACAAACTCTCAGTGAATGCTTTACCCTACCATAGACATGAACTGCAATTACATATATCTTGAGTGTGGTTATACTTATTTTGTTCTGATGCAAAAGTATTTTAAGTGATTTTCTTTGTTTCTGTTTACTGATGCTTTTAGTCACTGAAAGTAAAGGAGGTACAAAAAGAGGTCAGAATTGACAACAAAACTGAATCAGGGCTTCTCATGCCAATGAAATAATGAAAACCAGCACTGTTCTTACAGCAACAATAATGAATATAAATAGACAAGAGTGTCTGAACAGCTACTGGGAGAAAGAGAATAAGGCATCCATTTAAAGAAAAAATCTTTTTCTGCCATCACAGATAGCTTTGTGAACTGAATAAATTAGGATGCCCTTTAAACAATTTTCGTGCTTCAAGAAAAGTGTGTGAGAGACAGGTCTTCCTTATTTTCCTTTAAGGAATCAGACTTAATAGGCTGAATTTTGCTTGTATTTTCTACACTTTTATTTCTCATGTCAATTATTCCTAGATAAAATCTGTTATCTCATCTCTGACATACTTCAATACTTAATATGACTGCTTTTTTCCCCTCCCTGGATTATTGTCTCAAGCACACATATCCCTATCTCTCTACAGATAACATTAGCAGAGTACAAGTACTGTTCAAATAATTGTCAGTAGATGATAAAGATTTGTCCAGTTCTTTTCTCTGTTTAAAACTAAATCCATAGGTAAATGTGTAAATCTGTATCAAAGTAATTTAAGGGAATATCTGTATATATGTTTTTCTTCCATATAAAATGCTGGATATTGTATCCAAAGAAAGATCAAGGTAGTAAGTTTCTTTGCTTTTATGACTGAGAGCATCTTCTAAGCCCAAAAGTTTAAAAGTCATTGAAGAGTTTCTATATCAATTTAATTCCAAGGGATTTTAAGATTTTTGTCTGTCATTAAATGATTTTATGTACCTAATGTACTTTACACTACCATCTGTTTGAAATTCAGTACAGAAATATCTTCCCTCTCATTGGAACTATTTGAAAATAATTATATCTTCTTCTGGAATAACAAAACAGCAACTTGTTACCATACTTATGAATGTCATCATGCTATAAGAACAATTCTTCTGGTTATCTTACAGCATTTTTATACATAGGGAGGTCTTAATCCAAATTAAGATTTACTGACATATCTTACATTTTGAATTTCAAGAGGTAGAACTGATGGAGAATGAAAAAAAAGAGCAGATTTTGAATAAAACTTCCTTGCTAAAATCACAAAAAGAAAGTATAATTTCATTTCCCTGTTGTCATTTATTATATTTCAGTCTATGAAAATTTGCCTAGCTGCAGGCATCTTTGTTCTGCAAAACAAAGCTTATACCATTTTCTACAATAATCCATATTTTGAAAAGTTTCTTATGAATTTTAAAATTATTCTTAAGATCTCAGCTACACAAACTTGCCAGAGGAGTGAGCAGACTTTAATTATAAACATCTGGGAGACTTTCTCTCTGGCTCAGTTTTACCTAATCTGTCTTTCAGGGAAAGGTAATGCACATTTAAGGTGTAGCTTTTACAAGATGCACTGCATTATTGGCACATAGCATTTAGAAGTCCAGTCAATGAAACTTCATTGAAATTTATAAAAAACATAAATATTTTGTGTATTCAGGGACTAACCTCATACTGCTCTGACATACTTCAAATCAGACATTTCTGTCATCAATGAGAGGTGCAAATTCAAAATAAACAACTAAAGCTAGTGGCATGCCATAAATGTGAAATTAACATAAAGTATGATCCAGACCTGTTCCAAAGATAGCAACTGACAATTTCAGTTGAACAGAAAGGGAAGATAAGGTCTCTCAAGATTTTGTGTTTTGCATGTTAACTACCATAAAGCAGACTTTAAACTCTTTGGTAATACTCTGACACCAGTAGCATATCCAAATCATAGATAATTTGCCTCGAAAAAAACATAACAGATCTTTCTCAAAGAGGTACATTAAAGATGGTACCAAAATTTTTACTATATTTCACTGAATCTCTATTATTAAGGTTACAGGACAAAAGTAATAAAACTTCATGATAGAAAGTACAATTTAGAGATGTGTTTGCTTTTAGTCTGCCATATAAATACTGTATAACATATTTTTCAGCTCAAAAGCATAAAGCTGCTCAGCAAAGCTGCTCAGCTGCAGTGTGTGTTTTTCTGACTGATGAGTTTTAGGCTAAGTGGAACTCCTCTAAGGAAAAGGAAGATTGTTCCATTCTCAAGAGTAACTAAACTTGTGTAACTGAGAGGAGTTTCTATAGCTCAGAGGAAGACCTGTGCCCCTGTCTCCAAAATTCTAAATTTACAGGTGACAGAAAGAGACTTCAAGGAGACTGTGGAGTTTACTCCATATAGCAATCCACTGAAGGTTTTTTGACTACATAATCTGGAAGGAAATGTTATGGGTTTAAAATCTTGGAATTTTTCTTTCATCTACCAACCCTGCACCTCAGAGGAATCACCCTCTGTCT
>JAWWEU010000125.1:54224724-54254653 GCA_035583155.1 Acropternis orthonyx
ATCCATAAGATGATTCGTGAACTGGAGAGCCAAGGGGTGGTCAGCAAAACTTACTCACCCTTCAACAGCCCCATCTGGCCTGTACGTAAGTCTGAGGGAGAATGGAGATTGACTGTGGACTACCGTGGCTTGAATGAGGTCACTCCACGGCTGAGTGCCGCTGTGCCAGACATGTTGGAGCTCCAGTATGAGCTGGAGTCCAAGGCAGCGAAGTGGTACCCCACCATTGACATTGCCAATGCGTTCTTCTCCATTCCCCTGGCTGCAGAGTGCAGGCCACAGTTTCTGTGAAAATGAAATACAAACTGTGTACTGCACATCCTGTTCTACTTTGAACTTTCTCCTGGTCTTCTAGTATATTTTCAGGAGGGGGGGATTTTGTTTGTAGAGATTTCTTTAAAGGACAGCAAAAGACGTTTAAAAAGAACATAAAAGAGGCATTCATAGTTATAAAGTATGCCTACTTATTAAAAAAAAAAAAAAAAAAGAGAGAGAGAGAAAAGAAAAAAAAAAAAAAGAAATCATTAAATTTAAAGCAAATCAACCCAAACAGTAGATAAGGAATTATAATGAAATTTATGCAGTGTTTTGATTAGCCATCCCAGTCAGTACATCTGACTTATTCTGAGTATTATAATTATCTCCTTTATGCTTAATATTCTGTTGTTCATCAAATGAATTAAAAACAAGCTAACTCTAGGTAGTTCTGCAAATCTGGCTTAGAAAGAAAAGTATTATCGATAGTTATAGTTCATCTTACCTCAAGAAAATCTACCAGGTATCAAACATATCAAAGCACTTGCACTGCAGTTCTGTCCTACTCTGGGTTTAATTATGAAGCTCTTCTCTGCAGGAAGCAGTTCTAAAAGAACTGAAATAATTTATTTTAAAGGCTATAAACACTAGAAGAATTCTGTGTCATACATTCTGAAATGCAGAATATCTTAACACCTCTCAGCTTGCAACAGGCACATACACAACCCTTTTCTATGTACTTTTTTTCAAAAGACAGCTTTACAAAATAACCTCCCAAATCAATTGCTCACTATTCGTAACTGCACAATCTTACATTAAAAATGAAAATATGCTGTTATTGAGCAAATGTAATTTGATTGTGAAAAAGTATCATTCTCTAATACCTACCTAAGAAATATATTTTGAATTTTCCATATTGTAAATACTGAGAAATAAATGATGTTGCAAGTAGAAATAAAAATAACTACATGGAGTTTTTTGCCATATTCAGAAAAGTACTGATGTGGAAATGTTAAGATGTGGAGAAAAGATTGTCAAACAAAGCAGACATTTTCAGACTTGCTTGTCTATAAAAAGTCACAGTGATTCACTATTAGAAGCATTTAATTTGATCTGAAAGTACATATCTTCTGAGCTCTGCTATGCTCACCAAAGTTATAAAGAACTTTTTATTTCTGTAAAGCTGTATCAGCATATTTCAGGAATCCAAAACATTTATGACAGTTTGCATTATTACATTTCATTAATATACTCTCTGCCATGAACTTCAGTACTGATCCTCTGCAAGATTTTGATGTTATCAACCCAGATTCAAAACAAATTGAAATGGTGCAATGAAAATATTCTGGTTTATGTGTGGTCAATAAGAGTTGCTAGGAAGAAAGTTAAAATATATGTTGTGGCTTATCTTAATCTACAGAATACGTAACCCAGAATACAGAATTTTATTGAATCTTTTACTTTATTTTTTATTTTATGCAACTGATAGTTCAAGTCATCATGCCTGAAACTTGAGTGTTCAATACACAACCACAGTCCTTCACAAGTAATGTTGTGCCAGCATTCTCTTTTTTTACTAATTATGGGAGAGATCAGGAACATGCTCTATGTCTCTAGCTGAATGATAAGCATTTAAATCTGTGGGCAGATTTCAGAAAGCAAGTATCTGTCTCTGGCTGAATGTTTAACAGGCTACAGAGTGAAGGTCACTCTGCTTCGCTCTCTTGCAATAACTCCTAATAGTGGCTGTGCAGCACATATATATAGGATGATGACGGCTCCCACCAAGAAAAGTGGGAGTGGGAGAGTGGGAGAAAAGTGGATGCTCGGGACCTGAATCTCCTTTAAATAAATGTATTACCTACAACTTCCAATAGCTATGCTTAAATGAAAGTGTCTGTGGTTTTTACTATTATTTTAAGCTATGTGCTGAGTTCACATGTTTTAGGAGCATTCAGAACTTAACTGCTCTTTTTGTGCCTTATATCTGGATGCCACTAGAGCATGTATTTCCATACAAAATGGTTTTGTAACTTTGAATCTTAGCTTAGGTTCCCAGATAGCTTTGTGATTCAAAACACAGTCACAGAAAAAGGCAGATACTAGAGATGAGCTTTCTGAAACTGTATTTTAAGCACATGTGCCTAACACCTACTGCCAGAGCCAAAACAAGTGCTCTTGATCTCACCCATTTACCTTAACAAACCAGTCAGAAAGGCTTTGTCTGACACCAAAACTGCCAAAACAATGCTAAGGCTTTTAATTTGAAAATGGCCAGGTTAGAGCAGCTCTATTGACATAAATCATGCTGCTGTTAATCAAATTCTAAATCAAAGAATAAATTTTGAGCTGCAATAATTACCAAAATTTTTTCTTGGGCTCAATATCAAGTACTTAATTAATTAACTGATATGACACTTTCAATAACATTTCAAGAAAAGAGATGGTTAAAATACCGCTGAGTTCATTAATAAAGTCTTTGCCCCTCAAAAGATGGGAACTTAGCTTATTACCACCTTGTTCTCAACAGATTAATAACACAAAGTCCATAGCTATCAGCCCTCCTTGCAAAATATTCAATATCCTGCAATAAAGTCTTTGAAAGTAAATATAAGATGACAACTGATTAGAGATCTGTCAGCTTGAGCAGGAAGACTTGACACTTTGTTTCTAGCTGAATTTCAAGTCCGCTAGTTACCATAATTGTGAAAATGAAACCCTTGCATATTTTTCCACTATGTGAAAGCTATGAGCAAATAAGTGCTGTCATTCACCTGTTAACAAGATCTAAAAGTAACACAGTGAACGCAAACTATTTGATTGGCCAACTTTTCCTTTTGTGAACCAATACCCTACAGCTTGTTAGACATTTTTGAAAGGCTCTGAGGAACTGTATCAGTCATGATGGCTCACACAAAGGAACTGTTTCTCTCTTCCACTCATCACCTACTTTCTTCAGCTCATCATTAGTTTCCCAACACTAATCAACGTTTCACTAAGCAGTATGATTGAACATGAGTTGCAGGAGCATTAGAAGAAGTCTGATTAACCTGATATTCATTTAATATTTCCCATCAATCTGCTAGACAAATTACATTGAGAGCTTAATGACTTTAACCCTCTAAATTCTGTCAGAGAATTTAATGCTTTCAGTCAGGATGTACATTTAAATCTCCATAACTATCACTAATACAATTACTTGCAGGAACCATAATGTCAGTATTTATTCGATACAAAAAAACCAAAAAAACCAAAAAAACCAAACAAACAAAAAACAAAAACAAAAACAAACAAACAAAAAAAAACAAAACAAAACAAAACCAAAAAAAACAAAAAAAAACACCAAAACTCCACAACAACAAAACAGAACATATTTGGCAAAAATACTCAGACTCAATTTCTCTAGCCAGAAGGTACCATTATGACCTTCCAGACAGTTCTTTGAATGCATAAATTGAAGATTTTCCCTCTCCCAGAAGCAAGATAAAATTATGTCTTCTAGAAAATAGTATGATTTAGACTCCAAGAAATGTTGAATTTATTATATTCCCTCAGTGAACTGTTATAATAACTCTTTCTCTTTCTCCTTGGAGGAGTTTGTTTTATCTCTTCTTTGTGTACCAGAAACTTAGAAAACTGGAAAACCTGTCTTCTCATATATGTATACTTATTACAGTATACTTCCCCTTTCCTCTATACTTTCTAACTTAATGAAGAAACTCCTGTCTTCTAAAAAGTGATCATAGCTGAAAAAGAATCAACTGTAATATATTTCCCTAGGTTAATAGAAAGATCTAACCTGGTAAGTTCTTTTAGGACCTTGGAACACTTTTCCAGGCTCTAAAAAATATTTGTAAACAAAGAATGAATTGCTAGCTGCAGTTTTATTTCCAAAAGAACCCAAGATCTTTAGAATGATTTTTTTAACATTAAAACCAAAGCCTTCCTCCTGTTGAGGGAAAAATTAGCTTCTCAACAGTCCATTTTATCATATACATCCAAAGGTATTTTGAAATATTTTTTTCAACTTTTAATTGCACAAATTGTTCTTCCTATTTTTCTTACCCCTTTGTTCTGAGCAAAAAGGTTCTACTGCAACAGTTTATATGATAGATAACAGACTTCAACTGTATATCTATCTATATCTATCTATCTATCTACCAACCACTGTTCTTTACTATTATGTTTAAAAAAAAAAAAAAAAACAATAAAACAACTCAAATAAAAAAAAGGAAAGGTGGTGGATCACTGGTTAGCCTGAAGGTCTTTTTACACTGTTATTAAACTCAAAGTGGAATGGATTTATTACAGATTTTAATTTATGAAAGGCATGGTACCTGAACACTTTATTATATCTACAAATTGATGCATACAAACCTCATTTTGAAAAACAATAATTGACCTCTTTTATTATTACTTCCAATTTCCTTCAGAGTTTTCTATTCTAAATACCACACTAATATTTACCTGTGGATATTAACATATGTTTGATTACTTTCAATTTCTCTGCGTAAAATGTACCCTGCTGCTTAGAGCAAATAAATACAAACATGCAGTTTCCCAGCAAATAACAAAACTAGACAGCAAGGTAAAAGCCATTAAAAGCTTCCAATCCATAACTAGCAATTAAGAACTACTTTTCTCACTTAAATAAATGTTCTCTAGATAGGATGCTGAACATTGTAGTCCCACGTTTATCTTTATCACAGACAGTTTCTCGACAAAACAACACCTCTACCACACACACATTTCAGTCATAATGTTTTAGCAACATATTTGATATTTGTATAAACGTAAAGAACCCCTTTTCAAACAACATTGCAGTCAGAATGCTGTATCGGATTCTGTAAAACCATGAGGGGTAGTATCATTTGAGAGATACAGAATCTAAGAACGTGATTCTCTATTTCTGTACTAAATTAAATCACAAGCAAGCATTTTTCACAACCACATTTTAAATGGCTCTGTCTTGTCCCTCTTACCACAGATATATACACTTACTATAAGCCATTTTGTCTTTGTTTCTAACTTTTCTTTGTACTGGCATATTTTTCGCTTGAGCTGGCACCAGTCAATCAGTACTTTTCTTCTTCAGCTGCTCAAGCTGCAGCTAGCAGGGCAGCCACAACAGACACAATTCTGGCAGTTCCTAATGTGTGCCCCTGCCTTTTATTCAGATGCTATTTACACAGTGTTTACATGTAGACCACGTAGCTTTTATAAAGCTCAGAGCTCAGATTTTAAATGAAAAGCTTATTAAGAACAGGAGTCTCTGAAATTAAATCACAACAAGTAGCTGCTTAAAATGCTTTGGAAGATGGAATCCAGAGCAATATATTTTTATACACAAATAGTGCTCATCTACAGAAAACGAGAAAAATGGAATAGCAAATGCAATCAGTGAGATGCACTGGACATAGGAGTTATATTGCTGCACCACTTGCAGACAGTAGAAAAAAAACCAAATCATTTGTGTCTTAATTTCATCAATTTCATCACATATAGGTAATTGTGAGCATACAGAACAAATAAAAAGATGAATGCAATGTCCTTAGCTAAATTTCCAAGAAACATATACTGAAAAAGTACAATACATTTCTACTATTGATTTTTTATTTCTGTCACAAGAATTCCATACAAACCAACTCAGTCCACTTAAAAGCCAAGTAGTTTTCTTTCCAAACAATTTTTTTCTTTTTCCTGTTCTTTTTTTTTTTAAGATGGGATGTAGAAATGTAGAGTTTCAAATCTACTTTTTTTCTCAGACATGAGACTTACTTCAGGTTGGGTGACTTTCACCTATAATATCATTGAATTCTGTTTGAGAATTAAGCCATGAAACTTATTGACAATATTTCAATATTGACTTATTTCATATGTACATTGCAGCTGTGTTCCCACTCTGACTTTCTTGTCCAGTATTCCAGAGTATTTATTTAAAACATAACTGCACATCCTGCAAATGCAACCCTGCAACAACTTCCTGAATCCAATAAATGTTTTGCATCAATATAATTTTATTCAGAGCAGACTATTACTATTTCACTATGCTCTTAGTTCATACAGCTCACAAATGCAAGCAAAAGAGAAGATCTAAAAGGCTGAATTTGAAAAATCCAGCTTAGGCTGCAATTTACTTCACTGAGATTTAAAAAGTTCTTGGAACATACATCCCTGAAACAGCATATGAGAACGTTGAATAAAGAAGAACTTTGATCCCTGAAGAAAAATGCAACAAGTCTTTAAATTTCTAAATTTTCTTTTTCTAATTTTTTTTTTCATCTGTGCTTTAAGCTATTTTGCATTAGTAATGGATAATCCTTTTGTAACATTAATGATTCCTAAATGATAGTAGTGCAAAAAATATTGCCTTCATATTAGGGGTATTAATAGCAGATTAAAATTATTTTCATGATGCCAGAGGACACAAGCAGTCCAGCCTTCTCTGCCAAATGATGTTTTTCTGCATATCCTTGAGAATAAAATAATATCAAATATGCTGGGATGTGCATAAGCAATCTTTTAACATTAAATTACTTGAAACACTTGACTAGTTGAACATTCAAGGGAATGAGGTGAAGTCTATTTACCGTAATACACATCACCAGGAGAGGAATAAAAGTATATTAACATTAGGTTCTTTGTTTTGGCAAGACCTCAGCTTTAAAATGCCAAGTTTTCTGCATGTGTAATTCAGAGTAATGTCTATGAACAGTAGTCTAGGAAAACTCTTTTTTAGGCTGCTCTGGAGATAGTGGTTAAAAACACAGTACATTATTAAATACATGGGATGGATGTAGCTGAGTGGTTAATGCATGTAAAATTTCCTTTGACAATTCAAATTTAAACTCACTTTAGTTCTTATAAATCTTGCAGGAGTATAATTGACTTAACATTTTCTCCAGTACAGCTAATACATTACTTTCATTTCTGATAGCCAACACTGAAACATCTGGGGAAGACTGGGCTTTTGGTTTGCTTTTTCTTCCCCTAATCTTTCAGCTGGAGCCATATGTGTAAGTAATTGATGACCTAAAAGAATATGTTAATTTCAGGACAATAATTGCTAGTAAAACTAATCTGATCAATTCTGACATTATACATTTTAGGTCTGTTAAACATTAATTTTCTACTTGTCTTTTAAATAACAAAATATGCATTTCTCTGATAGTAGAAAAAAAAAAAAAAACCAGGAAAAAGAAAGACATTATCTCCAAGTATAACTTCACATTCTGTGTTTTGCTGACTTGAATCCATAGTTAGTTCCATTGAAGCTGCATGAGTTCAGATTTCCCTACCTCTTTCTGCTGCTCATAACAACTACAAATACAGCCCTGAATTTAAAAATTCTTTTTTTTAATATAATTTGATAATTTGTCTAGCACTTTGACTACCTATGAATAAATTACTTCAGAGAATTGAATGTTCAAATTATTAGTGTTATAGTACATACAGTTATGTAAATATAAGGGGCAAACCCACCAACTTCCAGAGACTTATTTTAGAAAATTAAAAAAAAAAAAGCATATACTATAAGTAAATAAATAAAAATAAGTAACAACAGTGAAAAACAAAAATACTGAAATTTTTCAAAAGACTCCATAGAAAGTTGTGCCACTTTTGACCAGGGCTATGTTTTGGATTTGTGCTGGAAACATCTCTTCATTATCAACACTGTTTCCTGCAGAAATTCTAAATGGCCCCACACTAGCTACTGTGAAGAAAAGTATCATTACCTGTGGTGGTTTGACCTTGGCTGAAATGCCAAACCACTCCAGGCTACGCTCCACCAAGACACTACCCCAGCTAAAACCAACACAACACAGAGACATGCTTTGCTTTCCTTTACCTATTAAACTGTCTTTATCTCAATTCATGAGTTTTCTCACATTTACTCTTCTGATCCTCTCCCTATCCCACTGGGGGAAGTGAGTGAACAGTTGGGTGGGACCTACTTGCCAGCTGGGTTAAACCACAACAAAAGTAGAGAAAAGCCAAATTTTATGTGAAGATCCTGTAAACACATATACAACCCTCACATGCCATTCTGAGTTGTAAATTTAAGTAATACTGTAAACATTTTCTTCCTATTTAATTAAATGTGAGTTTTCTGAAGAAATAACAATTTATTAACTGTCCTGATATTTATCAAAACCACCAACGATTTAACCAACAAATCAAGCAAAACAATGAAACCAATCTTATCGTTACACAGGAAAATTTTATTTTATATACAGCAATAAATCCTTCCTGGGTTCTATGTTTAATTGTTTTTAAGGTGTTGTCTTCTATTTTCTCAAATAAAGCAATCTGCCTGTTCCAACTTGTTTTTCTCAAGTTCATTTTCCACTTTACACTCTAGAATGAACTGAATTGCTCCCAAACTCTCTTTAGAGAAAAGTCAGTCATTCCTGTGTTATCAGTGGGACATGCATGTTTCTCAGACCTACTGAGTTTTACTTTACTTTGTCAATTAAATTATTTACAGATTAGTCTATCCTGTAGTTTTTTCTTTTCTCCTTTGATAATAAATCTTCTAGCATTCATTCACTTTTTTTCTCAAAATGGAAGCTTCTTTTTCTTGTGCAACATTATATTCTAATAGAAAATTTATTCAAGTTGATCAGGTGGACTTTGAGTGTCACCCTCTAATTTTCTTATTGGGAACCATTAGCAATCAGAATGTCATCTTTCTTCTGTATCTGTCACTGTTAAGTTAGCATTACAGATGTTGGTTTTTTTAATATATATATATATATTTTAAAAGTATCTCTCTAAACAAGATATAGGGTTACTGTTTGTTTATTTGGGGGTGTGGGAGTTGTTTGTTTTTAATTCCTGTAATATGTTTTGGTTATATACGAAAGCAGATTTGCCTCCCTGTGGCTCAGTAATACCTTTGAGCATTAAGAATGCTGAAAAGAAAATGCTTCATACTTAGGAGGCAGAGGGGAAAACCGGTGTGAGAACTCCAGATATGTCTCATGGAAGAGCTTTTCCAGGTAGTAGAAAGTATTCACTTAGGGGAAAAAAACAAAAACAAACCAACCAAGTTAAAATCAAAACAGAATAATTAAAAAAAAAAAAAAAGTTTGGGGATAGCTATGTCTCATTCCTGTACCCTTAAAAACTCAAATGACAGCATGAGGAAACCAGCTTTGCTCTCCTCACTCTGCACTGAATAGGGAGAGTGCATGAAAACATGGTCAGCTTAAGCAACACTGAATATTGTTACATCATAAAGAACAGGTAAATGCCACTATCTTGCTTCATTGAGATCTCTTCATGCCAGATTCCCAATCTAACTGTCCTATGCAAATGCTGAACCTTTCTGGACATCAGTATGTATAAATAAAGCAAAAGAAAAGGGAAAGCTGCACATATCCTCATAGCACATCATGCCACCTTCATTTCTGAAGCTTATCTCTTATTTTCATTGATTTTTCTAGCATGGTCACCTGAAAAAGCAAGAAAAAAGCAGGGAGCGAAGAAAAACCATCCTGAAGAAGTTGCTTCCCTTTAGAATACTAAGAGCAGTAAGGCAATAGAAATTCAGATACACTCAAAAAAAATGAATTTAAATGATTGAGTAGTTGTGAAACTTAAATGGTGCATCTCTAAACTGAAATGTAATGCACAATTATACAGCCTGAGTTCAAATACTCTGGTGATGAGTGCAGACATCCTTTGAGATCTTGGCACTGAGACCCTAGTGGAGATGCCACCATGTCACTGTGCCAGTTGGGCAGATGAAAGTTATTTGTTATGTCTTTCTTAAATGTAGACAAGAATAAAGTCATTAATTCAAAGGAGTTTTAGATTTACCTTGGGAAATCTACTTCAGTGCCACATTTAATTCTACTTTTCCATTATATCAGTTTTCAAGGGACAGAACTAAAGTCCATTCCAGATCACACTTCTTACAGTTCTGTTGTCTTGGCACTTGGTTGCTATTGTTTTAACTTCGGGGCCCAAGGTATTTTGAAAACTGTAATCTGAGACAATATTGCAAACTAAAAGTGAAACCCTAGTTTTCCAGATACTTCAAACATCCTAAATGTGTTGACACACTGCACCAGAGCTTTGTATGCTGCCTTACTAATCAAGCTTTTTTTGTTTTGTTTTGTTTTTTTTTCTTTTTGTTGAATGCAATAAAAGAACTAAAGTTGTGAAGCGGTGAAGTAATCAAAGGTGCAAATGATGAGCCAACCAGAAAACTGCAATCCAGAAATTCAAATGTTAAAATCCAAAGATCACTACACCCAAGAGCAGGTTATTCTTTTACATTTTCATCACCATGGAGAATCCCACTAATTCTTCATTCCCTTCAGCATATTAAAAATCATCTTGTAATCTGTATTTACAAAGGCTTTATACTGTGAATTTGATATCTCTACCTTAAGATGACAAATCTTGAGAATAATGCACCAAACTTTATCAACAGCAGTTGTCTGCAAGGAGTTGGAAGTCTATGTGATAGGATGTTATGTATCATGCTCTCTTTACTCAAGCTGCTGAACTAGAATCTGTACTGCACTGTGAGTTTTGAAGCTTATTCCTACTGCATCTTCCACAGGAGAGCATTTGGAAATATGCATGAATAACACAGCAATAAGATTTCAGTAAAGTGGAGCAGGATAGAAAGGTAAAAGAGATGTATATTACAAAAAAGCATCAGATCGAAAAAACATTCTCATGCATCATGGCTTAAATACTGATTTCTCTCCTGTTCAGTTGCAAAAAAATTCCAAAGTTGATTCATCAAAATTCTGGATGTATACATCATAAGACTGAATGCCATATTATTCTTTTGTCACACCCACTTGTAGTTTAGTTTAAATCTTATTAGCTTTTATTCACATGACTTTTACTCTCCCTTTTCTAGTCTTTGCAGCATATGGTTTAATGACATCTATTAGTAAGATCAGGGCTCTAAGCCAACATTTGTACAAATAAATTTGAAATATATTATCTTTTAAAAATATATATATTTTGTGGGGATATCTTAATATATGTGAAATGGTGAGTAAAAATATTTGCTTTAGTAAAAGAATATACATGTTGAAAATATACAACATGCTCAGATGGTTTGTCTCATACATATGCCAGATATATAATCATCCACAGGGGTGGCAGCTAGTAGACAGAATCCATCTGCAGTTTGGATGAATGCCTGCAGACTTCAGCAGTGTGATGTAATGAGGACATGTACAGATAAGTTCTAGGGAGAATAGCACCCTGAAATAATGAAGAGGACTTAGAATGAATACATAAGCAAATGATAACACTGGCCAAGACACATTCTTGACCCACCAAAGGGAATTAATTTCCTAGTTAGGTACATATGCTTAAATTAATGGGTTCAGGTCTGCATCTGGTTTTGCTTTTTTCAAAACCAATGAAGCTTTTTGGTATCCAGTGCTTGAGAATGTGACTCGTAACTGCCTGATTAAACAGCATCTTGCCAGCACAGTTGACTCGTCAAGTCAGTGATACTGTTTCATTGTTAAAAGAAGAGCGCGAAGGATAAATAATAACTTGCATGAAATACAGTTCCTCTGCTCTTTGCTCACAGATTCTGAATTACCTTCCAAGAATTCTCATCTCCAAGAAATGTTAAAGTTCTGTACAAAAACAGTTACTTTTCCATATTATTATCTCAGAGAGCATTCCTGGTCCTTTATTGCATCTGTCTTACTTCCAGATCAAGTCTGCAGACTATTTCCAGGTCTGCAGGGTCTTCTTTCAAAGATGCAGACCCTTGTTAGGAGTGGGAGACCAGCACATAAATTGTCATCATGTAGCTCTAACATTTCATTATTCTAATCCTCCACTATCCTGGGCTCTGCAAATGGCAGAGATATGCTGAAGAAGGGACCACATAACACCCTATTACATAACAAATGTATTTCTACCTCCTTTCTAGAACAGGACAGTGCTGGAATGACAGCTCCATTTAAAGAACTTCTAGAGCACCCCTTTCATCATACTCCACATACTTCACAGATGGGTAACTTTGGTCTGTTCACTTAAAGTCCCTCTTTTACTGTTGTTTTCTCCACAATTTAGCATGGCACATTCAAATAAAAAAGAGAAATAAAGATCAGGTTATACTATTTCCAGATTAGGTTAATAAAATACAAAAGCAAATCAGTAAAATACATTACTTTACAAGACACCTGTACAACATCTAACAAACAGGACTATTTATTTTCTTTTGGGATTTCATCTAAAAATATTTACTATACCCAAGCAGTACAGCTGTATATTCCAACATTTCAACAGCACCAAACTGTCACAGACTTGAGAACTGGAGCTGTTTTGAATTCTGAGATGAGTAATAGATAGATATACATATCCCATGTAAAGGGTTTTTACTTTTTTTTCCTGCTGATTTTCATAAGGGGAGGAAAATATGAGAAGCTGTTTGACTACTGTGTTTAAAATAAATACAATAAATGAGTCAACTTTTTTCTTTCTGACAGAAGAGGATCTCTGTGAAAATTGATAGATCAAATCACATTTCATAAACTTCTCTCAAGAGTATAATCTCTTTCCTGCTTACAAAATAACATATATTCACTTTGCTTGATACCACATGCAGATGTGGTGTCTGTAATAAGAAATTTGGAACAATATACCTCATGTGGTTAACAAAAATACTTAGAAAACAGAAAACATTAAGAAATAATTTTTGGTGGGAGGGCTGGCATTTGTATAATTTCCTTCTTTTTCTATTGGCATGAATTCCAACTCTATGGATTTAAATGGCCTGTTTTTAACTTTACACAGACAAAAATAAAATCAGGAAATGCTTAAAGTATAGTTGCAACACAGTTATGAGGAACCACTTTTGGCATAATGAGGCATCTGTTCCATTAGAGTAAACCACTTGCACTTTGTTCTTCACACCAGATAAAGATATGGATCAAGAGGAAACTAAATTGAATTCCAAAGTATAATGCTCATAGGCAATACCAATAGTAAGCAAAATGTTTAGTGCTGCAAAGTTGATGACCCTGAATGTTCTTTCCCGTGACCTTCCCTATGTTATCATTTAGAAATGCCACCATGCAGTTTTTGCTCCAGGCTTTTAACTTCACTCTTCATGCTCTTTAACAACTCAACTTCAACGGCAAATGGTAATGCCAAATCCTCATCATATGGAAAGCTACTGAGCAAACACACATCTCCTTTGGCTAAAGGAAATATTCTATACCCAGTCAACTCTCTGCTCTTTCAGTAGTAAAGTAAAACTATTTTTAAACAATAAAAGACAATGAATAATCAAAATTTTGCTAAAGAAGAAAAGATGACACTTATGGTTATTTCTAAGTTCATAAAATAGACTTCAATTATACTATAAGCTCTTAATACCAAATAATATATAAACTGAACAGGGCTAAGTATGTCAACAATCTAAAAAACCCAAGTTGCTGTCATAATATTATAACTTAGGTACACACAGATATAAATTATGACATATTTCACAACATTATCAGTTGAGTGGTTGATTTACTAGTAATTATGGCAGCAAAATTTTGCATTTTGAAAATCTGAAGACTTTCACAGCAATTTGATGACCTAAGTGAAACAAACCTTCTGTCTTCAAATGTGTTTGTACTCTGTGCTGCAGAAAAAGTTGGCCTCCCTTTGCCAACACTTCTCAATTCATTGTAAGCTGAACAGCAATACTAATATAACACAGCAGTACTAGTATAACATACTAAGAAGCCATACTGAGGAGCAATGTATGTTAGCTTGGAGCTGGCCCCATGCTGATGCAGATACTGAGAGACTGCATCAGAGCAGACCTGCACTCTGCCCACTCTGAGCAAGCTCAAGCTTTCCCATGGTCTGCTGTCCAGACAAACTCCTGCCAACTATACTGCAAGTATTGTCCGGAATTGACTTTTAATGATTTCTTTCTTTCACTAGCTACAAGTCCTATAGATCCTGATTTTAAAGGTTTTTCCACCAATAAGCCTTGATATTCTACAGTCAGCATTATTTTAGCATCTATTCTACTAAGAGAAAGCATTAAAATTAATATTAGCCTGAAATCTTACAGTATATTTAATCAAAATCAACAATCTTGTGGTGGCAACATGATTTTGATTTTTGGAGAAAACAGCATAAAAATAATTATTTTTTTTTGCAGAATTTTTGTCCCCAAACATAAAAAACATCACCTTTTAGCATGGTTTTGGCTGTTTAATTACAGTATCAAGCAACAGATCTTTGCATAATGAACATTTCCCACAACTAATTTTGTCTCTTCCCACTAGACTAATTTTCAGTGTGTCTGTGGACAGTTTTACATCAACTGTGTTTGGAAACACTTAGATAAAAAGTACTTTAATGCTTTGTAGAAAGAAAATCTTTGCTAACATTGAATCTTGAAGAGATGCACTTTTTAATCAATATCTACATATTCTGCAATCTCAAAATTGTGCAAAAAGCAACTATTCTTCTTGACCTAAGACAGAAATGATCTAGCTGGATTTTTTAATTTAATTTCTAGAATCTTTAACGTGCAGCTTACTTGACTTTCCTAGGCCATCTAGTTCTAGCTTCACTTTATAATTGGAGTATTTTTTCTAATGTAAACAGCAAATGCCTCATGCTTCAAATCACAGCTTTTTTCCTGTCACGGTTTTGCATGGTTGAAAACTATTTTCTTGTCTCTTAGTGATCTCTCTTCTCTAGATAGAATAAACCCACTTATTTTCACTTTCTGCTCTTATATCATATTTCTTAGTGTTCTGAGCTTGTTGTTCTTCCCTGAATTCTCTACATTTACCTAACAATTTTCTTAAAAAGTGATACACAAATGACAGCACCTTACCTGATCCTCACAAACACAAGTAGAGTGCAAGCATTACATCATACATCTTACAGCCAGTCTTCTTGCATACACCATAATGAAATTGTTTATTGTTTGGTTTGGATTTCTTCGTTCCCCAGATCATTTTGGTTTATACTCCTATCTTCTAAATATTCCAAGAATCTTTCAGAATGGTATAATATGATATTTAAAAATAGTACACTGTTCTTTCATCCCACTTTTAATGAAAATGCTTAGCGAGTCAAGATTTGGGACAAATAAAACTTCAGCAACTGTTCTGAAAATAGTTTTCCAGCCAGGTTTATCCTGCTTCATATCAGCTTTAAAGGTCATAATTCCCCAGCCTTCTTAGAAGAATATTGCACAAATTCTTGAAGAAGTAAAAATATATCATACCTATCCCTCTCATCCACATAGTTTTACATTTGTTTAGTTATTTGTTAGTGTGTTCAGCAATGCTAAAGGTAGAGGACTCGGAATAATTTATTTTTCTGACTAAAAATCAAACTGGAGAGCAGGAAGAACTGAAAGGGATGAAATAGATCATTTAATCCTTCTGAAAGGCTACACGTTCCTGGAACTATCTGAGCTGCTGATTGCACAGATGTGATTAATCTTGGATGATGAAGATCTAGTCCTAGTTTCCACATTCCAATTTACAACTAAAGAAAGAAGGTAGAAAAGAGTAAACACATAGACAGACAATCATAATTATATTCATGAGTTAGAGCTGCCTTCTGCCTTCTTCAACAATTCTTTGAATACGGAAGTAGAATAATTTTCTGTGCTTTAGTGTTTGTCAGAGGTCAGATAGGTCAGGAAATAGAGGTTTGAAAATTATAAAAATATCTGTCTTTTTTCAGGCTAAAAAAATCACGTATCATTGCTCAGAAGTCACTTGGGATGGGATCCCCCAAAATATGATATTAGTAGTAGTAGTATTAGTGTTAATAACAACTTGTATAATAAGTGTCAGAAATCCAACATGCTACTTTAAGGTGAGCTGGAAAAATCTTTCACAGATCCAGCATAATTTAAATACAGTTAAACTGCACCAAAAAAGTAATTTGCTCTCTAAAATTTAGTGAATGGCTTTTTGCTGCTATCTTAATGCCTCCCTACTTTGTTGTGATAGTGTTTCCAAAAAAGACTGCTGTCCAGGCTGTTTGGGGAAATGTATCTACAATGTCTTGATCCAAGCATTTCATATTCAACAGATGGTAATCTTGGCTGTACATTCACTCTGGTTTCTCTGAGGCTGAGTGCTTAATACCTCTTTCTCTGCCAATCACTTTCTAACTATAACAAGAAACCTGATCAGACATGTACACTTCCTAGGGTTCTGTCTCACCTTTAGTGAACACTGACACCTTCAGACACATGACTGAGATGTCTACTTTTGATCTGTCAGGTGAAGGAGGAAGTCTGCTACTCTGGTCTTTAATCCTGAGTACTGGTAGGGAAGAAGAGAGGTCTAAGTTTCTACAGAATTAATATTTATTTCTTCATCAGAACATGTTCAACAAATCTGTACTTCTACAGGTTGAAAAGCTGACCCCTCGACCAGCTGACCCAAAGACCAAACCATATTGTACAGGTGAGTCTTTCCCTCATTTTCCAGATCTGAGGAACACAGAGGAATGAAGCTATGGGCTTCCTGTAACAGTATTTCAAATTTTGGTGGGGTTTTTTGTCTTCTTTTCTTTTTTTTAAGTTTTTTTTTAGCTTTTTTTTTTACTTCTTATTCTACCAATTACTACATGGTTGGAGAAAGAAAAGGTATTATTAACTGTTTTTAAATGACAGAAACAGTACTGCTCTAAACTGGATTATCCAGAGAATTCTTGAACTGCAAGCTTTACTCCAATGTGAAAGATTTTGTAATTTTTTGTTTGCATTGATGCTTCCTTTTACTTCTAGATTTTTGAGTGAGATTATTTTTACATAAAGTGGAAATGACACCAATAGTCATAGTCCATTCATTTTTATTTTTCTACACAGGAAGCAGTAAGGCAAAGCATTATCCACTGATATTGATGACCACATCAAGGTGGTCTATTCTTGTTGTTCTGGGATTTGTTTGTTTCGATTTATGCGTTACCTTTTTTTTTTTTTTTTAATTCATGGAAGCAGTGGAATTAATCTAGAAAACTGAAAGATCATAAAGAAAAAAATGCTAGCCTGCATGTAAGAAGCAAACCTGTTTGGTTTATATTTCCAAGACCTTATATATGGTTAAAGGCAACTCATGCTCATGCTTGTAGTTTATCACTAATGGAAGGACATCGCAAAAAATCCACAAGGAAATATCTGTTTACAGAGAAAAATGACTTAATGAATTGACTTACTATAAATATATGTGAGAGATACAATTTGAGAAGATATTTAATCCAGGCATAGTTTCCTGATGTCATAAACCATCTTACCAGATTGTTTGTATATACTGTGAAATAAGAAAAATAATTTTATGATTGTTCATGTATTTTAACAACTGCAATTATGTAATTATTAGCCATAATATTGATAAAATAATTGTTTAATAAATAATACTGTGACACCTCCATGGATCCTTGTCTTCTTCCTTACTGATTAAATAGGCTGAATTTATTCTTATTTTGTGTAAACAGGAATCCAGTGAACTAACATATTTTGATCACAATAGATTTGGGCTACGAAAACATTGAGCACTTGGTTTATGGAGTAGGAATTAATTTTACTTTGTGCAATGTTTGGTGCAGTATATCCTTCTACTAAGTCCTATAGCACTTAAATCTACATTTCAATATACTGAACATTGCTGTCATCATTAATTAGCATTATTCCATGCACAACTACCACTATTTAGCCTTCACAATTCAGAATTCTAGTAATGAATTTGCTTTCTGAGAAACATGCAAGACAAGTGTACTTCACATTGTGTTTATAGTCTGATTAAAGTTTCAAACAACACAAATTTAGAGGTTTTAAAGCTACTGGGTTGTTTTTTTGTTTTTTTTTTTTAATAGGCTATATCAATGCATATTGCAGATCTTAAAAATCTGAATGCATTATGAAGCATTATCATTCTAAGCTCTACAGAAGCCACTGTTTATACCTATTAACATTCAGATAACACAAAATTTCTATATTAATCACATAATTATTTTTAGCTTTCCCACTGACAGTTTGAAATATTGATTACTTCAGGGAAAAAAAATTACAAGTTTTAATTTCAATCGTATTCATCATGGGAGAAAATTCACAAGGATGTTTTAAGGTTTAAGAAACTATTTTCTTATTGTTTTGCATATCATATAATTCAGAATAGATGTAAAGTATCATCATCATCATCATCCCTAAGGCATTTTACATCATTATTCAGGGATGAAAAAATACAGAACTTTTCAAACTGTGAAGCTTGCCAGTTTCAATTAGAATTCATGGCATTTGATTTTCAATTCCTGTTTAGTGAATATTTCAGAACCTAATTTGTGGATTCATTATTTTTGGAATTTTCACCTAGAATTCTGAAACATTTTCATTTACAGTCTTGCCTAAATAGTGGCATTTAAACTCAATGCTATTGTTATCCACTGCGGTTTTCATTATTAGCAAGATATTTTGGCATCTCTCCATTCAATAAACTGCAATAATGGGTTAGTGAAAATAATCAGAATAGGATTTCTGTGGTCAGTTTTAACTAACAAAGTCTAGAGGTTTGACTCCAAATAACTTTGATTTTTCAGTAACCTGGAGGAGGTGAATGAAGTGCACTGCCATCAAGTTTGCAGATGAAATCAACTATGAGACCAATTCAGATGCTTGAGGGCAGCATGAGCCATTCAGAGGGATCCAGGCAGACTGGAGGAAGGGGCCAGCAGGAACCATCCAAAATTCAAGACAAAGAAATGTCAAGTGTGAGTTCAGAAGGAGGAGACCCGAGTTGATACAGGCTGGGACCTGACTGTCTGTGGTGGAGCATCTCTTCTAAGGAGGATGTGCAGGTGCGTGTGAGTGGACATGAGCCACCTGTGTGTCCTGACAGCAAAGAATGACAAGAGCATCCTGGAGTGTTCTAACAGCAGCCCATCCAAAAGGTCCATAGGACAAATTACCACCTCTCAGCATTTGTGAGGCTGGAGGCAAGGGTCTAGTTTTGGACCTCTTGCTCAATACAAGAGACACTGACAAACTGGAATGAATTCAAGCTTGTCTTTCCCTGTGAGGAGAGCCTGAGGAAGCTAGAAAAAGGACATTAGAGGGGCCTAACAGCAGCTCCCAAGTACTAATGAGAAGGTCATTAAAACAGCAGAGTGAGACTGCTCACAAGCATGGAGGGAGGGTAAGAGATAATGGCCAGAGTTTGGAACAAGACAGAATCCACCTGAATATAAATAGAAACTTTTTCACCCCAAGGACAGGCAAGCAATGGGGCAGGTAGTAGAGAGGTTGTGCAGTCTCTGACCTTTAAGGTTTTCAAGACCAGAGCTGGTCTTAGGTATAAAGCCCTAAGTAACTTGTCTGGCCTTCATAGATGACTGCTTTGAGCAGGAGGTTGGACTAGAGACCTCCTGAGGTTCCTTCCAATCTGAATTATTGTATGATCTGATGACAAAGGATAAACCATGCTGATACACATGAAATAATTGTCCAAATAGTGATCCTTTTTATAGATTCATTAGGTAATTTGCAGTATCATTGCATTCGGAAATAGTAATGCATACAACAAAAAATGTCATTAGTGTACACATAAAGCCCCAGTATAATGAAAAAGAAGATAATTTTGATTTCCATTACTTTTCGCTATTTCTCTCTATCCTTAGAATTACTGAGGTAGTTTGGGTTGCTTTAACAAAGGGAAGATTACACTAATTCTAAAAACTAGCGTCAATGAAACTTGCTAAGATAATGCACTGTTTTATTATATTTGGGTTCCTACACGATATTAACCTAAATGATTACTTGTACTAAAACTTTCTACACTACAGGGACTCACAGCACAGTGAATAATAGCAGAAAACACAGATATAGTCCCTGTTAATTATATTAAAAAAATAAATAAATCTTGTTTTCCTCTTTCTGTTATGGGAGCAAACATTAGAGACTCTAGTTTGGCTTTTGGCTCTACCATGGACTGAGCTTTGAGCTGGTATACTTTGATAGCCCTGGATTGCTTAGTCTATGAAATAAATGTTTTCAATTCAACATGTGGAGAAGGTATTGGAGTGGGAAGCAGTTTACAGGAGTGTTATTCTAAGAACTATTTTTAAAACTTTATTCCATTCTAACAAAACCAAGATTTTTTGATCACTAGCAAATATTTGGAATGCAGAATATCTCAATCAGGTTAAACTATGAATTATCTTACATAATATATTCACCATGAAGAATAAAGATATCAGTGATTACATATTTATATTTTCATTTTCTTTTACTCATAAAATAAATGTTCCTGTTTATCAGAGCACAACACCTTCTCTATTCATCTGCTTCCTCTACTTACACTGAGAAGCAAAAAAACTAGTTAAACAAAATATAAAAATAAACCCTCTAGGGAAATAATCTTCCCACAACAGGTTAATATCCCATATTTCAGGCACAAAGTTAATTATTGTATTTTAACACTCTCAGAGAACTTACAACACAGAGATATTAAAAAGATCTCTTAGGTCGTCAAAAAACTGGTTTCATGACTATTTTACAACCAGGTATCATTAATAACACAGTAAATGTTAATTAATATCTTCTCACTTTCGAGTTTTTTTGACTGTTTGACAAGCTGGGTTCATCGAAGAAGTATCACAAGGTTTAAAATAATATTTTATGCAGGCAAAAAGTAAACAAAACAGGCACCAAGTTGGAATTGTTAAAACCTTTTATGTATCTATGCTGAAAATTTTGGTTTCCACTTTAAATTCTCCTATCTGCTTTATTAGCATTTGTACATACTAAATAATTATACAATTACTGGGATATTTTCTATCCTTTTGGCTTTAAAGATTTTAATGAACAATACAAATGCTACCTAGAAAGATATTGAATCACTTATATAAATAAATGCATATTCTAGACAGAAAAGCAGGATACTAAATATGAGACAGGACAGTTTTCAGAATATAAGAGTATATAAGTAAATCAAGCATACAAAGAAACTCTAATTGTCTTTCATATACACCTACATTTTTAAAAACTCAGCTTTAAAGCATAAACTCTTGCTTGGCTCTTAACTACCCTAAGAAGTCAGTAGGTAGTCAAGCAGTCACAAACATCAGTTTCAAAATGATCTTGAAATTTTCTTCTGTTCCTAAACAGACAGGCATCAGGATAAATAGCTTGAAGTCTAGCTGAGGTTTAACCCACACATTTCATACATTACCCAGAACAGCAGCAATGCATGATCAAGGCATTTTCAGAGCACATTTGCCACTAAAAAAAAGTGATGGTGGAGCACAATTCCCTGTACAATTCAGTGTTTTCAATAGGTTTTAACAGTACCAGGAAACCACATTCACATACATCCTCTGCTCAAAATACAACCTTTTTTTTTTCCAGTCTCTAGCTATTCTGAACTTAGTATTTGTGCACTTACTCATATTCCTACTTGATGAATGTTCTGTATTCCATAAAAAAATATTCATCGTTTTCTTCCCCCTTGCCCTCATGGGAATAAATGTATGCCTCTATACCTTACTCGTGAAGACATTCTTGTTCTTATGAAGATTAATGAAATATATATTGAAATTGGGTATGAAGCCCATTTTTATTGCCCTCACAGCAAGAATCTGGGCTTCAGCAACATGTGATATAGCTCCAGTTCTTAATCACATGAATTATTCTCAGCCATATAGTAAAGTTGCAGCAGAAGAAATGGCATCGTTCCATACAAGTTTACTCTGTAACCAGCCTGCCAGTGATAGCTCCAAGGACAAGAGGACTACTTCAAAGCCACAAAGACAGAACAAGAAAGTCAAGTCATGCCATCAGTACTCATAAATTTATTAATAGGAGGAAGAAGCATCTTCTCCTTTCATCATATTTTAAAAATGATAAAAAATGCAGGACAGTTGCCTCTTGAACAAAGAACCTGTAGAAGAGACTCAAATCTATGAACAATTTCTGTTACTAGAATTGGATGGTAATGATCCCCTTTCGCGAACCTGCATGCTCCCTAATTTAATGTACAGTGAGTTTCTTTTGCAGCAAGATACATAAAAATTAAGGAGCTATCCTGTTCTCTAAATACTCTTTGTATCTATTCCCCATGTTTCAATTAATGGGGCACCAGGATATTTCATGAAAATGTACAGCCTTCTTACATATTTAGTGTACACAGATATGAAGAGCATATTTTCTATTCATTTGGGATTGCAAAAAAGAAGGAAATTCAGAGCAACATCAGTAAAAGCTTATCTAGAACAGTTAAGCTCATACAACTTGTACTAGCTGGAAAACAAGAATGGAAGAAAAAGCAGAAGACTAACCCTGACTGACACAACAGATCATTAATAATTTTGGAGTAAAAATGAATAGTGAGTTCAGTAACTGGAACAGAGACTTCTTTTAGACCCTTCTACTGACTGGGGAGCTGGAGCGTAAGGCAGTCATTCCCAGTTAAATGACTGACAAATGTTTAGAACAATTTGAAATAGTTTGAAGGCAGATTTTTTTCTGTAACCAGGCCACAAAATCAAGTCTCTTCAAAGAAGGTAGTGAAGAAGCTCCTTAATTTCACCTGAATTAGCACCATTCTATGCCACTGATTTTCAGTCTGAAAAGGTTTTGTTTGTAAAACAACATTAGAACACTTTTCCATATGCTACCTCTTTCAACTTCTTTGTGCAATCCAAATCAGGAAGAGAAGAAAAAATTAGAATTAAAGGAATAGGTCTTTCTTAACTTCAAGAAAGTTTCAATTTTATGTTTGGTTTCAAAAGAAATAGTTGTTTACTTTTTATTTGAACTAAATCAATTTGTAGATTCTTTGAATCAGATCCTGGCACAAAAAAAGAATGCTTCTTATTCTTATTATACTATTCAAATAACCCTTTGGAAACAAGGCCTTTTCATCCACGATAGTAATGGAAGGACATGGAGTCTGAAAAGAAACCATTCAGAACTAAAACTTTTCTTTTTCTTCTATTTTTTTTTCCTTCAGTAAAGAAATCATAAAGAACAAGTCACAAGTCAATGATATTCCCCAGACTCGCCCCATGCTCCCCTCCAAAACCAGATGAACCTTCTTTTTAAGCATTACACAATAATGCAACTCAAAAAAGTACTTCATATTTTTTTCATAAAAATAAATCTTTCTCATTTTTTGCTAGCCAAATGTATACAGATAGGGTAATACCCAAATAAATACATTTTTGACCTGCAGTTTTGTTAGATGAAATGCACTTTGCAAATATCAATATATCAGCAATGATAGCAAAATTTCTCCATTAATATCCAATAACACTGTAGTGTTTCAGTACATATAATTTAAAAGCAAAATACAGTTTTGTTTCAAAATAACTGTTGGTCATTAAAATAAAACCCCTGTTACACGCATATATTTTGATGACTAAATATTATAAGTAACATCTCTACCAAATTTAGTTCTAGCTGCTGGACCTTGCTATGCTTTATCATTATTGCAGGGTTTCTATTTCTGCTTTGCTATTTCTTTTTTTTTTTTTTAAATAAGAATATAATTAATTTATTAAAAAAACCAATTAATTGCAGTTAGGGAAAATATACATTTATTTTGACTTTATTTTCCTTTTAATAAATACAATTTACAGCTGTACATTTTATTATTAAAAGTGTATACTGTGGAATGAAGGTTAATGTCTCTGCGCTTTGCCAAGATTTTCTAGAATTCCATGTTAGATATACAAATCCTATCCAATAAATATAGGTCTCCTAATCATAATAAGACCTTCAATGAAACTGGGTGACTGATTTAACTTGCATGCTACTCAGTTGCTGGGGAGTGTAATCTGCTGAGCAGCTTGGTAGCTCCACATTAAAATCTATTGCAAAATAGAGATTCCTTTCCACAATATCTGGACATTTGTTCATTTATTGGATACACCTGTTAATTTTATTTCCAGATGCTTTTTAACATAAGAAAATAGTATGTACTAAGTAAAATTAGCTAAAGAGCACAGAATAGTCTCATCAGATTTCAGTGAAATTTTCATGTCTGATTAAAGTTTTCAGTAATCGACTGCTTTTCAAACAAGTTCATAAGTGTGCTTTATCACTTATTTCCTCAGAAAGTTTTTTTTTATTTTTTTGACACAAGAAGAAATTGCAGGTTTCACGATCAGCCACAAAAATAGAAAGAGAAAATTAAATCAATTGTATTGCAATTCTATTTATAACTAGAACTCATAAAGATGTGTGCTTTTCATTAGCTACAATTTGTTTATCATGTTTCTCAAAATAATTATTCCACACCATTTACTATGTCTAAGCCTGTATACTCTCATGACAGAGACTATAGAAGTATTTCTAAGTTCCAGGAAATTTAAAACTTGTGTAGCAACAAAGGTTTACTTCCCTTGATATTTGAGTTACAGGATTTTAAATATAAATTCAAAGAAAAGGCATGCTTCTCATTTACTTATTAAAGGAGAGATACTATTATACTTATTCCCAGGAGTAGATTCAGTCTGGAATATAGTTCAGTCCATTATTCCTATCAGGATCTCTCATATTTGATGTTGTATAGATGAGGGTCTAATATTCTAAGTTAGGAATTTTAAAGGGATGGCAGTGTCTGAAACACCTTCTCCAGTCAGCCATGATCAAAGAGTAATCAGCCTCTATTTTAGAGACCATGACAACCAAATCGAGAATGAACTTAGGATGGTATTTCTTTAGTAATATAAAAATGGCAAAAAAATAACACTTATTCTTGGCAGGTGACTTCTACTGCATCTTTAACTGGAAATAGAAATGGTGCTTGTCCAGATCCCACACATGCAAAAAAATTCTGCCCATTTTCATTACTTACATACTGACTACTTCACACTACCAAGAGGTATTTCAAACAGAACAGCATCAAGAAAAAATATATGAGACCAAGAGTTGAGAGGAGGGATAGAAATTTATGACACGTCTCTCTCTCTCTCTATATATAGGGGTATTGTTATAGGACGTGGAATAAGAAAGTGTGAGAGACAAAAGGCTATTCTACACTATTCTTAGTTCTTGAAAAAAAAAGGCCTTTTAAATCTTCATTGACTTTTTTTTTTCCCCTCCCATAAACTTGTACTTTGGTTTCTGGAATTACTAAAGAAAGCAACCAAACAAATTAACAAACCCCACAAAACCCCAACAAAAATTGTTGTAGATTAAAACAATAATAATTTAGACCTTAAAGGTTTTTCACTTGAGAAACAGTTCTGAAGAAAGCATTTATACTTTTGTAAATAAAAGAACTTGAATCACGAGTTAAACTTCAAGTGGAAGAGGTTTTAGTAAATCTCCAAATAAGTAGTTAAAATTGTTCATTGACTGTCTGGATAAGAAAAGCATTTTATTTCTTGTTTGAATGTATTTTCCTTGAATTTCCAACTGCTTTATACTAATATAATATTATTCCACTAGATTAAAGAGCTGTCTTCAATTAAGTATCTTTCCACATTAGATATTTGCAACCAAGTCATTGTGATTTATGTACTAATGTTACCTTATTCAACAGAACGTTAAAAACTTCAGCCACTGGCATGCACATCCTACAATAGTGAGATTGCGGTTTTATTCTTAAAGAGTGTACTTTGGACTCTCTTGTCTACTAAAAAGGACTTTTCTCAGGTCATGGTTGCAAACCATCCAGACACCTATATGCTACTGTTGTCATATTATTTCTATTTGTGATAAGACAATAAATGAAATGTTCCGAGGTTTTGCATTAATCAATCCCCCAAAAAGTTTAGGCTTGGCCTGTAAAAACACATGCATGTGTGTGCTGGAAGATAAAATCTGGAACACAGACTCAGCATCAGATCAGGTAACTGAATTAACTGCATTTGTAAGAATAGAAATAAGCATAACTGTAAGTGTAACTCCACAAAAGTGAAAACTCAAATATCATGCTGCAACTCTCAATGAACATTAAAAATGTCAAAAAACCTCAAAGAATTTTAAATATAAAGTTAATGCAAACAATATAGAGTGAAACATGGATTAACTTTAACCCTGAATGAACTACACATTTTTTCAGCTGTAAAAAATCAAATTGCCACATAATATAATATCCTTTAATTTATAATAAACTGATCAGTAATCCATCAGCTGCAGTGTATGAAGTACCAAGATTTGTCTGCATATTCCTGGAATATCTGGGCTCTTTTCTGTATCTAAAAAAGTAACTATAGAGTGATATTGTCATGGATGTGACCAATCCATGATTGCCAACTAATACTGTGCAATAGCTTTTTCCATACAGCCTGTCCAATATCACACCAAGCAATAATGATTTTCTTTCACCTCTATGCAAATTTCATTTCAGATAATCAATATATCATCCTGCTGGTAAAGAAGAAAAACTCTCTACCACCTACTTAATGCCATGTAACGTATTTTCAGTGAGAACTGGCAGTCTTCTTAACAGCTGGATGGATAACTTGCTCCAAATACATTAATGCTAAGGTTTCTTAATGCCTTTCTATGTTTTCTCCTCATAACAATCTAAAACAATTCTACCTGTGAACGGGCTTTAAATTACTTCTCTTCTGTCAAATTCATTTACTATCCCCACAGACTATGTATCTAAAAGCAAACACAGAGAAGAAAGGCTTCTGAACTCACTTTGATAGAACTAGGTTTTTTCTCTCAGACAAAAGGTGAGACTGAAAACATCTGTAGTACTTAATATAAGTTCAGATAAACACAGCATAATTCCCTTTGTTTAAGCTTATGTTTCTTTCATTTTGATCTTGCAATAATGGGAACTTAGTTTATTGATTAGGGGCTTTTTTTTGTCTACTAAACTAGCACTTAAGAGTCATTGCAGTTTCAAGACATACAAATGTGAAATGTTTTTGCATATTTTTGCAGTAATTTTCATTATTATATAGACAATACTTAAACTATATTAAAATGTCAATATCACTATGGCTAAGAACAAACAAAAATATTTTCTGTATTAAAATCTGTAACTAATTTGTCCATCTATATGTCCAATATATGTCCATTTATTGTGGAAAACTCTATTCCCACACAACAGCTATCACAGTTACATTATCTACATTTCTATAAGTATTTCTGAGTGCATGATCAGTCCAAAACACTAAAAATTCTCTTGTGCTAATAGAGCAGCATATCCTATGGTGACTCCTAATTTAAACAGGAAGTATTGCATCATAAAACATCACTGAATGTGATGAACATTCCCCAACTAGTCTGAAAAGCATTAATCGACAGATGTATTTCTAAATACTTCAGGCAATATCACTTCAATGAAACAGTTCAAATATTATATCGCTGGCAGATTTTTTTAGTGTGATAGATCAATAACTCACCCTGTCAGATGAACAAATGCTGAAGCATATCTTGAACCAGAGAAGCATACTGGAGCTTCAATAGAGCTTCAGTTCATTTGTTCAGTAATTAAAAGAAAAGTTTTGACTATATAATCATTAATTTACCAGGAAGGAGTAAAATAAATATAAATTAAACAGCCTTTGTCTTGCATGGGGCCATAGTATCTTTCATAAACTATATTGCAATCCTATAGAATTTCAGATTTTACATCTGAATCATTAAACTTGATACACCCCAAACTCTGCACTTTTCCAGTGTGGTACTTTATAAATGAATATATATATATATATATATATTTTTTTTTTTTTTAAAGCCAATCTACAATCTGCCTTTTTTTTTTTTTTTTTTTTTTTAACACAGGAATGCCCACAGAATTGTGGGAGGCATTTGCAGAGTGCAGAACAAGGGAATAGGAAAACCAAAATTCTACAGAAGCACAGTATTGCTCATAAGCTAAGTGAGCAGCAAGCCTGGAGCTGGCAGCTACCTCTTTCTCACACAATCTGCTGTGCACAGAGGTTCACTGACCAGGGGAGTTATGTTTACTTGAAAGGAGAGTGACAATTGACCCGCAATCTAGCAAATTTGCATGCTGCCATCAGCAGCAGCAAGAATAATTTTTCCTCTTAAAGAAATATACAATACAGCACACTCATTCTATTTACAACACTTTGCTCTTCAGACATGAGACGTTACCTTTGTTGGACACATTCATCTCCTTTCTGCATAAATGTTGCTTTTTATTCTGTCCAGTAGCCAACATTTATGTACCAGGAGGAAAACAATATACTGCTGTATTAGCACTGGAAAGCATGCCACAGGCAAAGAGAAGTTGTAACTGAACAATCATTACTATTTAGCAAGTTTGTTTCTCATTTTATCTGATTTTTGCATTTTGACAATATTCTGTTATCTGGCAAGCCAAACTATGATAATCAATGAATTTTAAATTAGGCAGCACAAAAATAAAAGACTAAACTTAGTGTCTGGGCCATTTTAGAAATGCGTAAATGGTAAGTAAATGTTATGAAAAATCTTAGCCATAAAGCCAACCTATATGAAAACTCCATTCTTAATATTTTGCTTTATAATAGAGTAATTATGCTTCAGAAATTTCCTGGGAACTATCAATATGGGTGTCTTGATTTAGTTCAGCAGACAAATTGTAAATAAGATGACAAAACACGGATGTCTATGCACAAAGGCGTAAAATCATGAAAGTAAGGAAAGTTAAATAGCAAACATCTCATTAATGGGCATAGCATCTACAGCTTTGCATGTTAGTAAATCATTTAGAGTTGTATAAAGCTTAGTTTCTTACTCCCTACTGTGTCTGTTTTGCAATGTTCCACTAAGATGAAGATCCAGCAGCTCAACTATTGTCCCATGGAGTAAAAACAATGCTTCATTTGCTCTCTATAGCATGACCTGAGTCCCTCTGACAAGTTTTCTTCCTTCCATACTCAGTAAACAATATCTACATATCTCAAAAATAACACAAAATGTAAAAAGGTGCCAGCAACTTTCAATATTCAGACTTTTCTCCTTTCCTCAAATAAAAAGGCTGGAAAAACAAGCAGGAGAAACTGCCTTTTCAACTTTAAGCAGCCTATTAAGGAGATGAAATGCATTACTGGGCATGAAGAGAAAACTAAAAAAGAAAAAAAAAAAAGGTAAAAAACCCCATAATGATAAAAAGTAGACACAAAAACACATGAATGAAGCACCAGGGGGATTATAGAGGCAGGGAAAAAAAAGGTAAAAACCACACTGGTATGTCTTGGTGCAGATGTTGTCCCTTCACCTTTTCCCTGCCTTGTCATCTGCAACTCCCTATCTACAGAGCAAGTCCTTTATCAATGCAGTAATAAATTCATATGTGCAACCATCTGCCTAGCAGATGGGGCAGGTGTTGAGTATCATCAATCACCAGCTTCCACCCGTGCTTGTCATTATCAGGAGTTAATAGACTCCAGGGCAGGAGGTGAACCATGTACACAGCAGGAACACCACCATGTTGTGCCATGTTTGTTCACCCAGGGTCTCCAGGGAGAAAGAGGGTGGTGAAGGAAGGAGGCAAAGGAAATATGAAGTTTTTTCATCTAACATGTCATTACATAGCAGCCAGTATATGTTACCTCTACTTGTTAGCAAATGTTACCTCTCCTGCGCAGCACATCCCTTCCATCTGAGTACCCTTGTACTCTGAAATCACACAACACTGGTCTCAAATTATTAACACCTGAACTTATGAGCCAACATTCTTTCAGGGAGGGGGGAAGGGAGGGAGGGGGTTGTTGGTCTTTTTTT
>JAWWEU010000125.1:54254753-54311608 GCA_035583155.1 Acropternis orthonyx
ACCACCTGCACTGCTGACACAACATTCTTTCCGGGCGGGGGGAAGGGAGGGCGGGGGTTGTTGGTCTTTTTTTGGTTTTTTCCAAATGTGACACAAAAAGAACAGGCAAATTGTCAGGAAAAGCTGAGAGGGGGGAGGGGGGAACTCCACGTGATGGTAATCAGCAGCTGCAGACGTGATACCAGTGGTAAACATAAAAAAAAAAAAGACCATGAAAAGGAAGAAAATTTTTTTCTTGGATCTGAATTCCAATACTTATTTCTTATCCAGACTAGGTAAAACCAAGTTTCAAGAACAGTCTCATTTTTCCCTCTGCAGGTTTACACTTCTAAAATACATTTGATGTGCCTGTCAATAAAAAGTCGACACTTACTGTAAAGAATTCCCACAGAAATCTTGGAAACTTCATAGCCTGTGCAATGTTTCTCACTGAGGTGTCAGTGAAATCTGATTGTGACTTACTGTCCCCACAGAACACTGCCAGAGGATGTGAACTGTTATTTAGCACTCCCTCTATAACTAGAAACTGTAGCTCTCATAATCTGAAGCAATTATTTTTTCTGTACATAAAACTGATTGCTTACAGAGAGAACTTTTCATTTTGAAAGATGCTGAAATAAACAGAGAAAATGCACTTAAAACAAAAGTCTTAACTATGGAATTGTTTCTTCTTGATATTAGCGAAACCAATTTCACTGCTGGTTTCTTTGTGTGTTTTTTATTTTGTTTTGTTCTGTTTTTGGAGTTTTTTTGTTGTTGTTGTTCTGGGTTTATTAGCATATCTTTAAAATGTTTTTTTTTTCAGTTTTCTACTAGTATAACCTTTTATCACATGAATTTCATTCTATAATGGACAGTCAACCATCTAACAAAAAAAGACTTTTTTACCCAAAATCAGGGTACCTCACTATCATTTAAATTTACAGAAAATATCACCAAGTCCTCCAAAACCTCTACTTTTGATACTAGTGGCTTATTTTGGTTTCTTCTTGCCTACAAAAAAAACCACACTTCCTCCAGTGAAGATCAGGAATTACATGCTTGAACACAGGGTAGATTCTTTCCCCTTAATGTGAAAGAGTATATTGTTTCAGATATTCACCACAATCATATTGGTAAGGTTAATTCCGCTTCAGAGCACAACTTTCCTGGGTAGCATCATGACTCACCAAAAAACAGTCACTTGGAACTTGTATAAACAAAAACATGCAGATGAGAACACAGCCATTTTAGTGTTTAAAGAAAATACAACTGAAAATGATAATGTTTCAAGCCTTCCTCACATTCCAACTGCTTTGTAGAAAGCTCCAGTTGACAGATTCATCATATGAGTAGTCTTTTACTGCCAAGTATCTACATAGACATACAGCTATTGTATATATATAAACATAAACACACACACACTTCTTGTTCCTTCAAGGTGTTTTGCTGCTGATTTTTCTATTAAATATATTGATTTCAAAAAGCCTACAACCTCTAAGGAAAACTATACAACCAACAACTAGTAATTGATGCATAGGAGGAAGCAGAGCAAAAAAACCCAAAGTTTTCTAGATCAGGCATCCAGAAGTTTATTGTTAATAATAAATGCAAAACCATTTTGAACCATGCAAAATACTGAATAGGACCTTGTGAATTTTTCTACAAGTGAGGCCTGTCAATGTATTTTCTAGCTTTTTCTGTTCTGTTAGCTCATAAACATCTGCAACTAATGCAGATTCTTCCACCTACTTCTCATAATAGTACATTTATCTCTTTTTGGAGTCACACAAATGTACTCCCTAAACCTCGTAAGTATGCAGGGTCTGTCTTAACCTCATTTTGTTGACTCCTATGATCCAGAGCTCAAAAGCTCCAAATCTATACCAAAAAGATGAGCACCAGCTGCTCAGATTCCAAATTTCTCAACCCATGAAGGAATATATGTTTTTTTCTTTATGTTGCATGCTCAGAGTGACACAAAGACATTTAAAATTTAAAACAAAAATTGGGTACCAGGAATTCAGTCAGAGGAGAAAACTGAATAATTTTTTTTTTCCACTTTATCTGCGTACTGTGGCATTTCTAGAAAGATGATCTGGAAAATAAGAAGGATAAACAAGAGTGGATCATGAATGAAGACTGAAATTGTTTCTACTGATTTTCACTGGCAAAGGAGCTCTAACACAAGGATTATATTTATAAAAAGCAGATTCTGATTCATCAAGAGTCTCTACACACTGTCCAGGTAAAGTTGGTTTCTCATCTTTTAATCACTAGCACTGTCTTGGTGTGTATCCTTATAGCAAAAGAAAAGGGAGAAGAAATTTAAAATTCTAATAATATCAATCACATCAAACATCCACATTAAAGGAAATGGGAAAAAAATCAAAACCCCTAAGACTAGGGATATAAAATCACATATAGTTTGAATAATATACAGAAACAGTGTTATCCCTTTATAATATGCAGTACTAATAGTAGTGTATTATTTTGCTTTCAGGTAGAATTAGAATCCCAGTAAGTGTTACACAAAGAATATAGCAAAAAGCCTTCATGTGCAGTCTTTTTCAGCATGTAAATTACATAGTTTTTCTTATAACCATTTTTTTCTTTTTTAAATAAAAGTCTTCACAGGACTGGACAGCAGAATCTTTCACTGTTTAGCCTGCTAGAACAGTTTGAACTGGGATCATGCAGATAGATTGCAATAACTGCTGTACCTTCAGGTTTATCAGAGTATAGTGCAATGACTCTTTGATCTTTTCCTATTTAAACCCGAGACATTAAAGAACTGCAGCTCCAGTAGATAATTACTATTCTCCTTGCATTCTTGAGTTTGCAGATAGCTTCACTCTGCAAGACCAAGACTCAGTCACAAGGCCTGATTGTATCCTCATTTACATTTACGTACACTGAGAATAATTCCACAAAGGCCAGTGGAAACTTAGTGAGGTAAAATTGGTGTGAAGTGGCTTGTGAAGTGAGACATAAATTCATGGGTTTTCTGTAATGAATTGCCTCATCCACAAGAAAGCATTTGGAATTGGAACAATTCATAATGCACAATAATAATGCCCTATATATAATTTATTTTGTTATAAAGCAGTGGGCATTTTCAGGGCTATTTCTTGACTCCTGGATTCCTTATTTTTCTATTTCTATTCCCTTTCTACTTTATTACTAAATGTCTGCAGTTTTACTGTCTTAACAACAGGATGCAAAACAATAGAATTAAAAAGGGTTTGTGGGAGGAAAGATAACATTTATCTGCTCTTGTCCAGAATTTAAATTTCAGTTTTAAAGATATCACAGAAAAAGATAGTTTAGACATCAATTTTAAAACATTACACTATACGCTACCTGCAACACTTCTAAAACACTGAAATGAAAATTACATAGGGTCTTATCTTTAACAAGAGAGCTGCGTATTTTCTCCCTGGAAGCAACTGGAATGTTAGGTGACTTCAGCTAAAATTTACCTGAAACTAAAGCAATTTTTAGTTTTAACATAGTTCTCACTAATGATCAACATTATCAGGAGAAATGACTAGTCTATGAGTCCATGTAAAAGCTAATCTGTCTCTCAGTTCTTTTTATGGACATCCCTTGAACATCAATGGCCACCATGGTGAATAAAGAGAATGAAGACAAGTATTTCAACATGTGATACATAAGTATTGAAAATTCAGAAAATATTTATAGATGAAACTGGTGACCTGTCAGTAGTGGGTTTCACAGGGCTCCATTTTGGACCCTGTGCTTTTCAGTATTTTCATAAATTACTTGGACACAGGACTGGAATGGATACTGAGCAAGTTTGCAGATGACATGAAGCTGGGAGGAGCTGTTGACTCCCTCAAAGGCAGGAAGGCCCTGCAGAGAGAACTGTACAAATTATAGGACTGGGTAATCACCAACTACATGAAGTTCAACAAGGGAAAGTGCCAGATTCTGCAGCTGGAATGGGCCAACCCTAGACCTATGGACAGATCAGGGAATGAGATGCTGGAAAGCAGTGCCATGGAAAGGGACCTGGGGGTCCTGGTCAATGGCAAGTTCAATATGAGTCAGCAGTGCCCTGGCAGCCAGGAGGGCCAACTGTGTCCTGGGGGCATCAGGCACAGCCAGTCAAGGGAGGGGATTGTCCTGCTCTGCTCTGCACTAGGGCGGCCTCACCTCGAATATTGTGTGCCGTTTTGGGTGCCACAATGTAAGAAAGATATTCAGCTGTTAGAGAGTGTCCAAAGGAGGGCAATGAAGATGGTGAAGGGCCTTGAGGGGAAGCCATGTGAGGAACAGCTGAGGTCACTTGGTCTGTTCAGCCTGGAGAAGAGGAGACTGATCTCTTCTTTGTAGGGACCAGTGACAGGACCCAAGGGAATGGCCTGAAGTTGTGTCAGGGGAGAATTAGGTTGGATATTAGAAAAAGATTCTACACCCAGAGGGTGGTTGGGCACTAGAACAGGCTCTCTAGGGAAGTGGTAACAGCACCAAGCCTGACGGAGTTCAACATTTGTTCAGCATTTGGATAATACTCTCAGGTGCAGGGGGATGGTCCTGTGCAGGGCCAGGAGTTGGACTCGGTGATCCTTGAGGGTTTCTGCCAACTCAGCACATTCTGTGATTCTGTGAAAGGCAGGGACACCAGTCCCCTCAAAAGAAAAAAAAATCAGAGAAAGAATCAACTCCTAGAATACACTGCTTCCCTCTAAGTATAGGAGGTGCTTCCCCTGTAAGCAGATAAGATTCTCTTTGGAAATCATAGCTCCAAGCATCACATCCCTGTCTTTCCCCTCTTTATGTGATCCCTTTAAATTATACAAATTATCAGTATGAACACACATACCAATACGAACTCAATATGAAACTGGTAATAATCAGATTCTCAGTAAGACAGATGGATGGTATGGAGAAACAACCTGATACTCTGCCACTTGGCAGTGAAGCTGAGCTAGGCCTGAAGAGTTAACTCAGGATGCATATACTGAGGAAGAGCATAAAATTCAAAACAACAGAAGGTAATACTCTGCTCAAGGATACTAGCTGACACAAAGGAACAAAAAGTAGACAACACACAAAGCTAGAGAATGCTTAAGAATGCACACATCTACATAAATGGGTATCTGGTCAAAACACAACAGGATAAAGAGAGAGAAAGGTGCCAAGAGCCCAGGAACCCCTGCCAGAATCACAGTGGAGTCAGCAAAAATACCAGAGGTTCAAAAGTTTACCTGAGGAAGAAGAGTAAAAGACACCCCCCAGAAGATGAAGTAACAGGAACTCCCCTCGAAAAATCAAATTAAAGACTCCGCCTTTAACTCCTCCCTAACCCCACCTGCTATGAATATTATAATTAAGATGTAATAATATGAATATGCATGTAAAATTATGTAATCTCACACAGAAATTGTATAAATAATCCAGCTTTTCACCGATTAGTTGGGAATCCTTTTTCCAGCATGAGCTGGGATTCCCCCAACGTTGCTTTAATAAATACCTCACTATATGAAGACCCAAATTGTCTTTGTGCAGTTTCTCTGCGCCTTTTTGGGGGCACGAATTTTTCGGCATCAGCAGTGATCAAAGAACTGCCAAAAATCACAGAATCAGAGGCTAAGGTTGGAAGGACCACGGGAGTTCATCTTGTCTTATCTCCCTGCTCAAACAGAACCACCTAGAGCTGGTTGCCCAGGAATATGTCCAGGTGGCTTTTGAATATCTCCAAGGAGGAATGCTCCACAATCTCTCTGAGCAAAATGCCTTACTATAAAATTGCAGTCTCATTTGTTCCACTCTGAAAGCATTTTGAAAATTTTATCTCAGTTCACTTTGCATATATCATTCCCAGGATTCCACCTTTATAAAAATCTCATTTTCATTTGAGGATCTGAAAAAAACCCCACATTTTGACTAGCTTAAATATGATAATGGAGGGAAGAAAGAGTATGTAAATCATGATTGCTTTACCCTTAAAGACAAACTGAAGAGCCACAAAACAGGAAGAAATCTGAGGGTAAGAAGTGTGCTGCACACATTTTAACAATAATGCTAAACTTTAAATCACCCTGCAGCAAGCTAAATATTAATTTCTAAATCATCCAACTATAACCATCTTCCAAAGTACACAGTTCACAATAGAATTCCAGGGGGGTAAGTCTATTATTGTTACATAAAAACAATTTAGCTTTATTATGTGGGAGGCAGGGCAAACACTGCAAAGCAACATATAAAATCCTTAGCTGATAGTTACACATGTAAATCTATTAAAGAAGAGATACCAGGTCAGATCAATCAAATAAGAATATGTATGCAAGTTTATTATGTGGTTAAACAAATCAGAGCTAAACAGACTTTATTTCTGGCATGTGGCCTGACAAAAATGATGTTTTGAAAGTGCATTGGTGAAACTTATGCTGTGATGCAGTACTCATCCAGTAGAGTTTTCATAAGAGAAACACATTTAATGGCTTGCAAAATGTTTTCATAAAGCTACTTCCAACTTTTGATTTTATAGATTCAGATTAGGGGTGGGGTGGAACAATGTTTTTGAACATTCTGAAATCAAACACAGGAATTCAGCAAACCTCACTAAGAAAAAGATTTACATATTTTTTTGTAGATTTACAAAGCATGGCTATACTTTTGAGAAAGCAAGAAGAATAAAAGCCTAAATCAGGAAGAAGCAAAACTTCTAATGAATGTTAATGGAATGGTATCAGATATTGATGTTGGAAGTGATTGAGGAATTGCACCTAGTTCAAGATTTTCGAGATAGGAAACACAGTAGATAACCTGACAAGAAATACTGGATTAACCACATCATATTCTGGCAACAGATCAGTTCATATAGAACAGAAACTAAAGTGTGTGCATAAGTTATTTCTGAACATATTCTGGAATAACATAGCTCCTTAATTTCAAAACCAATTGATTTTATCTTGAAATAAAGACTACATCATTCCAGTTCAAAACTGAAGGTATACTAAAAATACTTAGATTAGCAACAGTATAAATAGATAATGAGCAAGAACATTAGAAGAAAAGAAAAAGAACAAAGCACATCAGGGAAGTTAGCACATAGCAGCACAGATAGGTTTAACAATTATGCTGATATGTAAGCTCCTGCATAAAACAAAAATATACTACACAACAGGATCTTGCCTCTGTGACCGTACCATCATTTTTCACACATTTCCATCTTTGTCAGTCTATTACTGTACAATATCAAGCAAATGTTCCCTGGATGTTCAACAAGAATTTTTTTTTTTTAATACATTTTGAGAAATTCTTTGATTGTTTCTTTCCCTCGACATCTATTTTCCATTTAATCAGAAAAATATTTAGTAGTATACCTCTAATAATAACAACTGCTGTGTTTCTTCTTGTTTGTTTATTCTCTTCAAACAGGCAACATGACAAAAAGATTATAATTTTCAGCTAGAGTTCTGAATCCAATCTGGTTGTTCTATTTTTATTGAACATTTTCTGTGGAGCTGTGCATTATGCATTTAATCCATAAGGGTAGTATATGCCTGAGAAGCTTGCTGATCCCTGAGTCTTGTCTTACAGATGTAGAAAGCCTAGCTCTTTTCAATGTATTTCAGGATACACAGAGAACACGATGCAGCTGAGTTTCCCATGACAGGCATATCTTAAGACATTGATTTGTCTTTGTTAAAGAATAGAAATAATCATTTCAGCTTCACATCTCAGATTCAAACTGTGGATCAATAGGCAATATTCTGAGCCAAGTAAGGACTCCCAAAACTTTCATAAGAATGAGAACATGTATAAGATATGATCCAGCACTTCACAGTCAAGTAAAATAAAGCAAACAAATGAGCAAAGACCATAAACAAAAACAGAGCAAAACAAACAAGATAGTATAGTCTATTTCATAAAGTCAGACAAGATGGGTACTTTGCTACAGAAAACATGATTCATCACTAAGCACTAATAATCAAGTCAAAACCATGCCACTATGTTCCAGAACATCCACTAAATGTACTCAGATACAAAACCACACTGGAAGCCCAGAATCATATAAAAAGCACGTGAACAAAATCAAAAACTATATTATAACAAATCAGGAAAAGGGCTTCTGAAGTTAAAAATACATGACTTGTGCACAGACCTGAGATGATAAATACCCAGGATTATAATAAAACTGAGTCACAGATTTAACATGCACCTTTTTCTTAGACAATAAAAGAGAGATAACCAAAATTAACAACGCTTCTCTTTACCCAAAATCTACATTTTATGGACATGAGACAGAGTGGGGACCTTGGGAAAAAAAAAATACTACAAGGAAAAGATTCTATCTAGTCTGAAGTCAAAAGTAGCACAAAAGATTAAATCCAAAAGGAGAAAAAATATTACTCCAACCTAATATGTGTTCTATTGTAGGTGAATGCTGAATTTAATATTAGACTAAGACAAATTCAATGTCATTATATTATTTCCATTCAGTAATAAAGAAAAAGAGTATTCTTTACCAGCTCCTGGGGCCAAAGTAAAACTGGAAGCACTTTATTCAGGCTTTATGTAATTCAAATCACATTGTAAAGAAAATATTGGTAGGCTATGTCTTCCGCAAAGATTCATTTAAACCAGTACTGGAGTAAGTGATAAACTGGGGATTTAGAGATAGTTTTCCAGAGAATTTTCTATGATATGAGAATTGTTTATTGAAAGCATGCTCATCCACCTCCTGTTGAGGCTTTTTTACTCCAGTACTTTCTTCTGATCCTCATGATTTGCATATGCTAACTGCTCATGATAGAGCCAGCATACACACACTTAGGCCCAGGGTATTATATTCAGACCACTTTGGAATTATTAAAACTCTATAATATTCTCTCTCTATCTAATCAATCAATCTCTCTATCTAATCTATCTAATCTATCAATTGCTAAAATATGCTTTTATTATAAAGGATTTTAGGAGTATAGTGAAGCACCAATATAGGTGGTATTACTAATAGGATTGTAAGCAAAATATTAACATCTGAAAGGAAGAACATTAACGACACAATTTATATTTTATATAAGGTATATTTATAAAGTAAATGCATTTATTTTAATTATTTTTACCATATCTGCTATTATACTACCACCTAATGGTAAAAGATAATTAATATAGCACACAATTACATAAATATGTCCCAACAATCCCTGCAATTCAAACACTTGCAACTAGCAACATCCTTTTCTCTGTTTTTTTACTGGTCTCTTACGTCTCCTGCTCTCAGACGTGTTTTGTACTCCTTTGTTCATATTCTATTTTTTCCTGCAATTTTTACTACTTCAGTTACATTTCCCAATCACAGATTATTAGTCAAGCATACATTACTAGAGATAAGGTCATATTAGTCCTGTGTTTAACAGTATAGAAATTTCCTGCCCTCATACAATTATGCAAGCAGTTGCTTTCAGCTGTAAAATTCCATGTATAGTTATGAGAGAAAATTTACCTTCCATTTTATTTTGAAGATGTATTCACTTAATTCTATAGCAAAGGATCAAGAGGGTTGGGTCTTGCTGGACAAGTTGAAGCAGAGCATCAGTATATCCTTGCAGCAAAGAAGGCCAACCATATACCTGTCTCTATCACTAAAAGCATCAACGGCAGGTTGAAAGAAGTAATCATTCTCTACTACTCAGCATGTTATAGAAGAGTGTATTTGTCTAATTTCTGGTTCTTTAGTTCAAGGCAGACACTCATTTACTGTTTTGTCTCAGAAGAGGCAGCAAGATGATTAAGGGACTGAAGCGTGTGATACAAGAGGATGGACTTAAAGACTTTGGTTTATTTAGTCTTAAAAAAGCAAAAGTCAGGAGCAGATCTTGTTGCACGCTTCAACTATCATAGAAGCATAAAATATAAGGGGGGCAAGCTTTTGCAGACCCTCTGACTTTGTCATTCTTTTTGACAATGAGCATCTATGAAACAACTGCTTCCTTCCCCTTAAGGGTGGGATGCCACAATTACACAACAGGGAATATGGAGAAAATAGAGACACATTCCTCTAGAAGATGCACATAAAAAAATGTCAAGAAACAAAGGACAGAAGTTGCAGCAAAGGAAATTCCAATTGGATATTAGAAAAAACAAATCACAATGAGGGAAGTTAAATATTGAAGGATGTTAAGGTACAGGCTGTGAAAACTCCATCACTGGATATGCTTGAAGCTTGACTGGACAACACCATGTACAAATTGCTCTAAGTTGGCCATGCTTTCAGGAAGGCTTTTAGTTACCACATGGAATGGGTTTCCTGCCATCTTACTAGACTGTTTTAAACCATCCATCAAGGATTTCACATGGAAAAATCTTCTGAACTTCTTGTTATATATTCTCTCAACTTACACCTAGCATAATAACCGAAATATATACAAAGTCATTGTCTGGCTTTTCTATTCATATGGCTCAGAACCCCTTGCTTCTGACCGAAGATTCCTATTTGGTTTTTTGTTTCCTCCACGTGCATCACATAGTTAGAATAAATAGAAGGATGTTGAGGTTTAAGCTCAGCTGGCAACTAAGTATCACTCAGCCACTTGCCCACTCCCCCTTTCCCCATTCTCTCGCCAGTGGAATTGGTAGGACAATCAGAAAAAAAGTAGAACATTCCATGTCAGGTTGGATGGGGCTCTGAGCAACCTGATCTGGTTGAAGATGTCTCTGGTCACTGAAGAGGGGTTGGCCTTGATGACCTTTAATTGTCCCTTCCAAACCAAACTATTATGTATTTCTATGATCATATGATGACAACTTTGAAGAAAACAATATTAAATCACTGCAGAAATAGAACAATTTTTGCTTTGCCTAAACAAATAAACAAAAATAAACCCTCAAAACCTACACAAGGATGAAACAATTTGTTTACTGCAACATGTTCCTTCATAACAAAAATTGCACATAGGTTTAACCTCAGCTAAACAGAACACAGATGAATTAATTCTGCTTCAAATTAGATTTCAATTAAGAAAATGGATTGTGTTTGTGATTATACACATATTTTTGAAGGCTACAATAACAATAAAAATAAAAATATGGCACAATACCAATATTTTAGTCTAATTTTAAATTTCAATTTTTTTATTTACAGTCATTAATCTGTACTAAAATTAAACTTTCAAAATATAAGCTTCCATGATTTATGAGCTAAAGCTCAAATATGTGATTAATTTGTCAATTCAAGAGATCACTATTGCAATTATAAAAGATGGATCTCTTTTTATCCATTTTAGTACAGGAGGAAATATACTACTGATAGTAACCACTTTCAAAAGCTAAACACTAAACTGAGTACACCTGTCCCTGTTTCTCCCACTCTCTGTCTTGGTATTTGAAGCAAGAAACTGACTACTGAAATTCTAAATCAAGTTCAAAATAAATATTCCAGATCACACAAATAATATATTAATTATATAAAATACATTTCACTAAAATATGCATAGTACTATAACTGAGCTATAAATTCACTGTAAACATAAAAAGTAGGGTTTTTTTTTTTTAAAATTAATTATAAGATATAGGAAAGTGCTAATCAGATAATACAGAATATCAGTATTGCACAGTATCATAATTTTAAAGAAAAGAGCTACTTAGATGAATAATTACAGTCAACTTAAAAAGAGCTGACAACTCAAAAATAATTCATCTGCATTTCAGCCTGAATTTCTCCTGTGTCACATGTAATTCTAAACATGGCAGGAACAAAAATCTGTACTCTTAAATGTTTTCTCTCTTCCATAACCTCTGTTTTAAATCTGAAACATATATCATGTAGTTGGTTGTTCTTCCTGTGTACCATTGCCTCCAAAATTCTAAGGGAGCATTCTGTCTTACCGTGTTGATGTCTGTAGAAGATGCTTTGTTAAGACAACCTTTTGATTTAATGTTTCTGCTGTATCTCTTCTCTTGGCTGAAAAACCCAATGTGCACTTGGCTACAAGCATTTCCTTTGCTGCAGAGCAATAATGCCCTTGTTTGACGAATTAAGCATCCTGACATTTTTAAAGCACAGTTTGATGTTTTATCCTACGAGTAGAGTACATAGAACTAACATCAACTGTTACTAGTAAAAGCTTGAGGCTTATGACCACTTTTATTGAATTTACCTTTCAATCCACATAAGGCAAATGAATTGGAATTAACAGGTCTGTCCTTGTAAAAGTGAACAGGAAGGCTGACAAAGTAATTCCCTGATAATCACAGCAAATTCGTCCTGAAGTCCACTGACATGGAAATATTCTTACTGGCATCAAGCCTGAGGAGTAGGCATAATGTTTTACTGTAAAATAGTAACATTAATTGGGAAATCTTAACTAAGGAGAAGTTCCCTTTTTTGTTTTTGTTTTTTTCTTTCGATTTTTATTCTGGTTTAGGAACACTGACAAAAATTATGTGTACATGCACACAGTATGTATGAATATTAGTCAAATTTTTAATACATATCCACAAGCAGAAAGTCTACCCACATCTTGCTTTGGAGCTGTGTGTGGAAAAGAGCAAATTCACACCTACCAATAAAATGTAAAAACATTTTATTTTTAAAGATATAACTTCTCACAATTACATGAAATCAAAATGTTGCCCTCTAGATATAACTTCTGCTGAGAGAAGCCTAAAAGTCTGATGTGAGGGAAACAGGCCGAAATTCTACTAACAATCCCTGTTAGTAGAAGCAAACATTTCAGTTTTACACACGGATCCTGAAGCTGTCAATCTCACACAAGGGAGTGATGCAGATGAAGTGACTTAACTGCTGAAGGACAATCAGATAATTAGGAGACTGGCACACCAAAGTTACTCTTGTAACTGTGTGCATGTTCCAGCACATTTAGCAGTTGTGCCAGTACTCCTGGTTTGAATCTCTGTGTATTTTTCTGCTGTGTGTGAGATCTTAGACATGGCATAGCAGTAAAAAAATACCACCATGGTGAGTCATGCATTATTATAGATGCAATATTATAGATATTATAGATATATTCTACATTCTGTAAATGCAGGATTTGAGTACTCAATATTAGTACTATTAGCCGCAGTAAAACAAAGTTCATTATGACATAAGTTTTTGTTGATTTTTTTTTTTTTGATTGGTCAATTTGGTGTGTGATATTGGTGAGGTTCCTTGTTTTCTGGGGGCCCCTAAGCGTGGGTTTTGTTTTGGTTTTGATTTTGGTTTTTTTCCCAAAGAAAAACACTGGTAGCTAGTCTTACAGCTACTACTAAGTGTTACGTTGGCAGGAGTCATTTGACAACCAAAGCTAGTATTTTAAATTCTTGGACACCCAAAGCACATCCAAATTGATTGATATGCATACAAGTTTACACACCTGCTACATAAGTAGCCTCATAATTATATAGAAAAGTAGGAACCTGAACATACTGATGATCAACTGCATCAGATGAGAAAACAGAACAAAAAGACAGAGGTCTGAAAATGCAAGGTATTTTACAACAAGAAACAGTTTTTGCCATGTAAAACTTACAGTTAAAATAGAACAGTCAACAAAAAGTAGAAAAACACAGAATGGAAGTTAATGCCATCCAGGATTAAACATTAAGACCATATGCACTCAATTGACATCATAAAAATACCCACACCCATATAGGTTGTACCCCAGTCCTCTCACAGTCCAAAGTTAACTGCAACTATTTAGTTCTTAGTTTGAAACTTTGAGTCTGTGACCTGTAAAACAGGCTTGAGCTTAATTAAGTTCTCTCTCAGCCAACATGCAAATTTTTAAAGACACAAAGTTTAAAGAATGGCAGGTCCAAGCAGCAATTGAAGTGCACATATTTAGAGAACTATAGAACTGTGTAAGTAGGAAGACACCCCTGCAGGTCATACAGGCCAACCCACCTGCTCAGAGCAGAGTCACCTACTGCAGGTTATTCAGAGCCAGGTCCAGTCAGGTTTTGAATATCTCCAAGGATGAAGACTCCACAATCTTTGATTAAACAATTTCAGTATTTGATCACTTTCACAATAAAAGTTGCTTGTGTTTCGGTAGGATTTCCTGTTTTTCAGTTAATGCCCACTGTCTCTGTCCTTTCACAGGATACCACTGAGAAGTCTGCATCTGTCATTTTCACTCCATCTAATCAGATATTCACAGTTTGCTAAGGTACTACTGAGCCCTCTGTTCTCCAAGCTAAACCATTCAAGTTCTCTCAACCTCTTCTTATATGACAGATGCTTCCAACCTGCTCGTCATCTCTGCTGTTCTTTTCTGCTCTCACTTCAGTATGTACATATCTCCCTGTACTGAAGAGCACAGACCTGGACACAGCACTCCAGCTGTGCCTCACCAGTGCTGAGAAGAAGCAAGGATCACCTTCCTCAATCCTTGTGCAGTGCTCTGCCTAAAGGTGAGTGGGCTTATGGCTGCCTTTGCCACAGGAGCGTGTTGTTGGTTCATGTTCAGCTTGTCTGCCAGGACTTCCAAGTTCTTTTCTGCACAGCTACTTTCCAGGTGATCAGTATGCAGCCTGTCCTGGTGCATGGGGTTTGTCTTCCTCCGTTGCAGGACTTGCTACTGAACATCACTGGACTTCATGAGATTCCTGTTGGCTCATTTCTCCAGCCTATTTGTGTACACGTGAATGGCTATCTGACATATCTGCTGTTGTATCTCATGCAGCTGAAGTTTTGGAAAAAAATGATCAATTCTTTGGAGAATGCACCCCAGTGAGTTCAAGTACATGAAAATGGGATGGAGTTTCCTCCTCCTTAAATTGTCAATTACATATGGAAAACTTCAACACTAACTTAGGGCTTCCATTCACTCCAGAACACCAAAAACCTAACACGTCCCTGATCAATACGGAATATAACCATGCCTTGAGTTACCATGATTCTTTTGTGATATATTTGACAATAATAATAATTGATGATGGTATTCTTTGACTTAAGACTTTTATTATGCTGTCCATAAATTGTAAAATTCAGTAAATCGCCTCAGAATGAGAGATTTCCTGTCTATATTTACTCTAATTGCCAGAAGAATAGCAACCGAGATGAGATTATAAGAAATTCTCATCTCCATGACCAAGATATATTCTGAAATAAAATTTAAAAAAAAAAACCTTGACAAACTACATACACATATATGCTTTCCAAAACAAGTTTCATATGTCACCATCATAAAAATGTAGAATATCAGGAACTTAAAAGGATAACCAAATAAGAGATCCTTCCATGTCTTATGCAGCTCTAAATGCTGAAAAATATTTCATCACTTATCTATGTATTAATGTATTCAACACAGTTTTTGCAATGGCCCAAGACCTAGTTCAGTGTACCTAATCTACAGTTCTGTGATTTAAAGCAGCCACTGAAACTCTCATCTTCCTTCTCCAAATAAGTACTATAAGTACTCCAATCATCTACATATGGACAACAGAGCTTGACAGAGAGAGGAAACTGGAACTCCCCAAAAGTAATTCACATGCTCTGACAATTTGACTACTGGGGAAAAAAAAAAAAAAAAAAAAGAGAGAGAAGAATGCATCTTCTTCTCCTCTATCCATGTATTGAAAGATGGGGCTAAAGTGCTTAATTCAAGCTGGTGAATCCTCTAGTAGATGAACAAGTCTGTGACACTTCAGTTAATGCCTACCAACAAACTCAGGGCAGTTACACTCAGAATGCTGCTTTCTGTGAGTTTTTCTTTTCAGGAGGTAACTGCAGGGAGAGAGGCATAAATAGCTCAGACACAATAAACGGTATGCTCCACAGACATCAGGCTCTCAAGTAAGCTTTTAGGTGGTATGATACACTGTTGTAGATCTATTCCTGGAATCTCACCCATATTGATACCCAAATATCTCTGAAAATTATAGCTTGATAAAGCCAAATCAAGACAAGGTCATTCATAAGGCATCTTCAATGTCAAACTGATAAAAACAAAAGATAAAAGCACTGAACACTCAAAATTTTCTATCAGCTGGATTTCATCACTGAAACTACTTTGAAAACTAAAGGCCAGCATGTCAATGTTGTGTGAAAGACTTCCTGAAGATTTAGGAGAACAGTCATGAACACAGTAAGAAAGATAAAAAGTTTCATCAACAGTATATGAAGACACATGAAATACAACAATAGTTACATAGGATGGAAAAGGTAAAACACAGATGGCTTTTTGTTTCATTACAAACACAAGAAAAAAACAGAGAAGAATGTGCAAAAAGGCAACTAATATGGACAGTTTTAGAATCAAGGGGTGAAAATGTCTAGTTTTTGAGGAGTGGAACCAGCCCAATGTAGTCTGTAAAACAACAAAATGCACTATTACAAGTATTGGTTTATTTATGTTCTCATCCATAATGCATCTTCTACCCAATAATTACCTTCTATAAAGTGTAGTGGGAATTGGCTTTACAGGTAATTTTTGATTGGTATTACTAGGTACCAAGATTGGTATTAGTAGATACTAGTGCAAGAGATGACAAAGTTCTTCTGTTTTAAAGAAAAAATTTAATGCCAAGGTTAGTAACTAGTACTCTGCATCTGTAGCCAATTCATGGAGTCTGTAAATGATAATACAGACAAAAATAGCCCCATCTCGTTATCCCACTCCAACACAACTGCAGTCAACACACAGACCCTTTAGATATATAGGCAGCACATATTTGAATTGAAAATCTTTCTTCTAAAAGCTGTATAGGCATATTTGTATCATGTCTATTTTCTCTTGTCACAACCAAAGGGGAGAGGGGAGGGGAAAAAAAAAAAAAAAAGGCAAGCCACATCAAACTCATGCTTAACATTGCTTCCAGTTTCAAAAGAGAGGAGAAAAATCTTACTAAACTCCCAAATACAAAATGATACTGATTACCCTTCCATGAAATGTGCTCATTGTTTCCTCTTATTATCCACTGAACATTCTTTAGTAAAGAAGGACTTGTTCTTTGCCAGGCAACTTCTTTATTAAAACTAGCAACGGTGTTATCATGCTTACAGCAGAATAGTAGAGATGCAATCCTTCTTTGTCATGCCAAAAGCAGACAAATAATCAATCGTGTTGCAATTAACAGAGAAATACCATTATCATTATCAAGGTTTCTGGTCTTGCATTTCATAAATTAGATGGAAACCACACAGGAGAAAATGTTAATAGGACAACTCTACAAGCCAAGGCTCAGATATTTACCCCAATAACCCAAAGTATGAATATTTATAAAGCTAACAGATCCAATATCCCATATGGGAGGAGTTCTGATGATCAGGAAAACTGGTGGCTTTGCAAAGGTAACACATGATCACTTGTGATAAATTCATTGATCATTATCAAAGAACACTGATCAAACAAACCAGAAACACCATTTTGTGTATAGTATATATCAACAACTACTGCTGGAGGACATAAATTGGCAGATTCATTAGTCAAAAATTTTCATGTATTTTTGACATGCCTGAGTAGGACAGAGTAACCTTTTGCAACAAATAGGGCATTTGCTCACAGAACCTATACATTTTGGTGAAATCTATTGCATATGAATCCTCTTAGAGGCACTGTTGCTCAATATTTTTCGTGCTACTTCTTTCCTGCCTAATAAAATTGCTTTAGTATCTTTGAACACACTGGCCTACAGGTACCTTGGAATGTCTTCTATATGAGTGCCAATATATAGGAACTCTCTGAAAAGAAATGTTACTCCCAGTGGCGATTTGCAGAGGTGTGTTTGTTTGTTTTGTTCTTTTTGCTGTGGAGGAAGGAAATTTACCCTTGGACATTAAATACAGAGAACAAACCAGTATCAAAGTTTTATCCAAAGAGTGTTACAATTCACAAGGGAAAGTAATTGCCAAAGAGCAAATATTTAGTACCCTCTAAAGAAACTAGGTTTACCAGCAACATCCAAAACTGGCTATCTCATAAGTAGAACCTCCCAAGACATTAGCCATTTCTAAAAAATTTGTCTGCAATCTTCTGTTAGTAGGCAAAAATCTTGTAGTTAAACCGACGCTTACTAGCTGCATTTCTGGAAACAGTTCAACAAAAATCTAATTCTGTTTCCAACTCCAACATTTATTTTCTTTGACTATGGATAGTTTTGAATTCAAAACTGTGTTTCTGTTAATAGGCCTCTGGAAAAGAACAAATTCTGAGGGAAAAAACAAAACAAAACAAAAAAACCAGTGCTTACTCAGCACTTCCTTCTTTCACAGCTTTTAAGTTCCATGCTATAGCAATATGGAAAGGGGGACAAAGATTCACAAGTCCTTTGCCACTCCCTTGTTTTATATCACAACTGCTAAAGGTACAATTCTTCAAATCACACTTTCTGGCACACCCAAAATGTTAGCATGACAAACCTAAATTAGGTAGTTGAGAAGGAAAGGGAAAAGCATTCTGAAAGAGTTGCTGATTTTATCACATAGAAGTACCCACATTTGTTTATATTCTAAGGAATAAAGTGTTGAAGATCTCTTGATTTTTATAAATTGCAGTATAGGCTTCCAATTTAGAAGGAATTTAAGAGGAAGAAGAGAAATAGATAGCCCTTGGTATTTCCATGTCCACCATTTTCCTGCGTGCATGAAAATAGATAGCATACCATATACAATCATATATACCATAACAATTGCTTATATGCTTGCATGTAATATCTGAGGTGCATTGGAAATTTCTATTTGCCCTGGTATTTTCAGAAATATGATCTTCACTAACCTGAAAATGTTTCTGTGTGTGGGTATCAGTACATGAAAGTGTATCATGGAAACATGAGACATTGAAACATGAGCTATCTTGCACATAAAAGTCTACATAACCAATACCTAGAAACTCACAGAGCTATAGTGCAAAATTTAAGCTAGTGAAAATATAAAATATTCTTTCATCTGTGTTTCAGTGGGAGGGAATCATAATACTGATAGAGCCTAAGCCTTGCAAAGGGTTAAAACCCACTGCTTTCTAACAGCAGCATTTACTTCTTGCAGCTCAGGCATTCAGGCTCTTAAAGGAGTCTGAGATTAAAGTCTCAGTAATATCCTTTGAATTTCTTATCAGCTAATTCAGTAGCTGACTGACTGTTGTTGTCTGCTAATTGTTCGAGAATACATTCTTATTCACCTATGTTATGCATTGTATAGGGGGCTGACATGTTAATGTGGAACTGTGAATTCAGTGACAAATTCTCTAAAGGTTTACACAACACAATGTTTTCTAGTTTCAGTCCAAATTGCTAAAAATCTTCCCAAGTACACAGTATCTCCTCTTTACTCTCTGCCTTTATTATTCCTAAAGCATAATGTTTGTTTTCAGGACAGGGACTAAAGTTGCAGTGATTTAAATCTACAGAAATTTTACTTGTGCTTGTTTCTGATAACTGCACTTTTACCAATAAAAATATAAATGAGTTTAAACCACATGGTTATCCCAGGTCTGGCAGCTGCAAGGCGTGTTTTAAATATTTGCAACACATGTTAAACACAAAAGTTACAGAGTTCACATAAACCAAAAAAACATGCACCAAATTACTGTAGTTCAAATATTATCAATACCTTGTGACTTACTGGCAAACATTATAAAAAATATTTTAAAAAAATTTGTGAAATTATAAAAAGCATCTGTGTACTCCATCAAAATAGACCTAAAGTATGCAACTCAGTAGAAATGACTAGGTGTAAGCAAGCAAATTTGCAGGTTTTCCTAGGTCCGTTCTCATGATGTGGTAAAGCAGTAAGCCTGTCCTAGGCTTAATTCGATTCTGAAGGCATCATGGCCGCATTTGCACAATCTGACCTAATCATCCTGGCAATATGAGATCAGCTTGATGTCATTGCATCTCCAGCAGGGTTCTCTACAAACCAGTTAATCCACTCAAAAGAACCGACTGTTTAATGAATAGATTAAAAACCTGTATGTTGATCCTTTATGACTGGGACTGAAGTGTAAGATTCTTTTCATAAACTGCATATGTGCATGTTGTATTTATTGAAAGATACAGTAGAAACTAAATTCAAGTGTGAAATTACAGCAGCTTTAAGTTTACTACAGAGATTTTGACAATGACAAGCACAGATGATTTTCTTTCCTGAGAGAAAAGCCTATCTAACAAAAAAGAAAAAATAGATTTTATCATTTTAGACAATATTTAATTAAGGACTTGAATGGGTCTGTCTGCAATCTTTTGTGCTTCTGCATTGCTACACGGAGGAAAGAAAAAAGGGTGTTTCCTTGGCTTCTTATTTGTGTGCTATTCTAATACTGCTCACACAAGCAATTTGTTTTAAGAGACATACTATTTGTAGCTTGACTACCACATTACAGTTGTGTGAAGAAAATTGCAACACACAAACCCCCTTAACCTCTATTAGTCTTCAGCTGTATGGAATGCATTTTAACCTGTCAGATCTTGTGTTCCACTGCTCTAAGATCAAGCCATATGTAATATTCATCAGTTTAAATAATGTCGGAGACAAACACTATTCACAGTAACTTCCTCAAAGACTGAAACAAGTAGCTGGTGTTGAATAATATAATACAATTTGTTATCTACCTCAGCAATAGGGAGAGTTCATTACTGGACAAATTAGTTTCTAAGTTATTGATATTGAGCCATAAATAACTGAAACCAAAAAAGTGTTCCTAAGCACTTTTCTGCTGTGCTTTTACATTGGCAACTGCTTGGAATGGGTAAAAATTATGTATTTCAGGAAACATTTTTCTTACATATGTGTTTCTACTGCATTTACTGCAAGCTATATAATATCAGGTTGATCTTGTAAATGAAACTGGGAAGACATAACTTTCTTTAGCATTTCAAAAGTTTCTAATGACAGCTCGTGTTATGAAGAGTAGTTCTGTTAACATCATTACTTTGAACAAACAGCATAAGGACACTGTAGGCAGGTTCAATACATGCTACAGTATGTTATCAGGCAGTTAAATTAAAAATGGTAAAACATCAGAATAAGGTGCCTAGTTTTAGTACATTAAAAAAATGCAAACAAACAAAAAAACCCCACCACTCTAACAAAACCAAAAATACCCCAAACCAAACCAAACCAAAAATAGCCTTAAATGAACAAACAATGGTACCTTGTCTAGAACTACAAACAGAAAACGAGTGGTATCTTGCCTTTGTAGATGACATGAACTCCTGATAAAACAGTGGACTGGCAAGTCCTGATACAGCAGGGACTTCAATGGCACAACAGCTGTGTTTCCTTTGATAAGGTAAGAACTCCTGTCTCCTAACAAATTCATATAGGCTCTGCTCATCTAGAGGCTTTATACACAAGGTGATTACACATTTATCTGGAACTACTGTCCCAGGTAATGAACGCTGTTATACCCCAGTGGAGCAGATCCTCAGTTTAGCAGGAGTTTGGGTGAGGTGTAGGAAAGGAGCCAATGAGCCACAGTGGGTAGAATAAGCTTGTGATAAAAGAAACAGAAAATTCTAAAAAGTTAAAACATTTTTTTAAATCACCATAAGAAGAAGAACTGGTTTGACTACCTGTCTAATCTCCCATGTCAAAATACACTCATGATAAAACCTACTAAAGCTGCTAAAAACTATATTCTAAACCAGTTCTAATTTGTCATAACTGCTGTCTGCCTACTAAATGCTTTTTAACCTCTATTATGCTTTCACTGCAAAATATCTAAGAAATTTAATTTTCACAATGAACTAAATTCCAACTTAGTAGCTATCTGATGACATTGATCCTACTTTTCTTACTTCATTCTTATTAAATATTTGCCATCTGCTTCTGGAATTTTACACTGCAATGACTGCCATTTTTCTGATCCTCCCACTGTTTTGTACTGTGCATGAGGTTGGAAGGAAGCAGTAAAGGCTAGTATTTCTTTTGCTAGCTATGCAAATTTTCTCAATTCTTTCAGAGGTAGAATACTCTCTCCATTCTGGAAACAGAATGGAGGCTTTATGATCCATACAGGTTATGTATCTCACCTCATTCTGCCTATAAAGTGCAGGAATACACTGAGAATTGAAGGCTCTCCACAACTGGAAATCAGTTTATGTAAAATACAAAATATGTTCTCATCACTATGAAAGAGTGCTTTTATTATAAATAATTGCTAATTTCTTGCAGTTATATTTGAAATACTGTGTGCTCTAGAATTGCTACATCTCACTTCAGTCACAGCAGTGATGAAGAAAGGTACTTAAATGGGCTATAACCACACTCTAAAAGTCAGGTGAAGATTAAATAGACTTCTTCCGATTGTTGTTCTGGAAAAATGTGACCCAAAACAAATTGAATCCACACACGGTTCTTCAGCCTTGAATCTACCCACTTAGGCAATAAGGCATGAACCATTCCTTTGCATTAAGATTATTAGCATATGCAACTTTCAAGATAGCTGCTATTCTTATTCTTTTACTTTAATTTATTGAAGTTGGATTTAGTTTACTGAGTATTTTTCTCAAGATAACAAACTTAATACTAGTTGACTATATTCAATCTCATTTTGCAGCTCCATTGGCATTATTTACCTTGCTATTCTGAAAATTCAACATCTTAATGAACACCTTCATGTTTTCCCTGACAACTCCCACTGTCTTCCATCATACAGTAGTAGCAAAGGTTAGTGTTTCCCCCATCACATGGAAAATTCTACTCATACCAGATAGGCTGATGCAGTTTCATATAATTGGGTCTCAAGTGACTTTAAAACACACCCTAAATTCCTAAAGAAAAACAAAATAGCAGAATGACAGATTTAAAACAAACAACAAAAAATTTCTTCCCAATTTTAAAATGCATACCATGATTCTTACTTCAGAGCAGTTTCAAATTTGATCACTTTGGCACAGTCAATATGAAGGAATAGCCAGGTCTAAGAATCCCCTTTACTCTCTGGAGTTGATACCCTGTGGTAGAGTCAGTTTCAGGGAAAGAGGCTCCTATGTTCCCCAGGTAGGTGAGAGGGGAGCAGATTTGAAGAACACTGACTGAGCAAATGCCACCCCTCACACTGTGTGCAGCTTTCCTACTCAAAAAATGTTAGTTCAGACTACACCTAGATTTTTTGAATTGTCTTTCTGAACCAGAGATTTAGAGGTGATTTACACAGATGCAGATCAAGAAATACAATGCAGCTGAAGATACAACCTTATACAAAGCTGGTTGAAGCTTTCAAAACCCAGTGAAAAAACAAAAGCATAACTGGAATTTCAGAACAAATATCACAGACAAATAATAGAACTCCTAAGTATATGAAAATTTTCTGTGTGGGAAGAGGCAAAAGGTAGCCTACAATGCAGAGGGTTCTGCTTTAATTTTTGTTTTGTTGCACTAGGGCAGTAAAACATGTACAAACAAGTACACATTCCAGATGGCTAAGGCAAGCATTCTTATTCCTAATAGATTCAAGACATTGTTTAGTACCAACTTCACTCTTGTGGAAGCAGAATTATCCCTGCCAATATTGCCAAGGTCAATGAAAGCGTAAGATGACTGCTGTGCAAGTAGCATTGAATGATCAGAATGGCCCAGGAGGTGCATGCTAGGTAAGTGTCCCTGTTCACATTAAGCCACCTCTGTTGATAAATTGTACTTCTGTAGACATTAGAAGGACCTTAACTAAAGCACAATTACATGGAAACTGAGCAATAATCAAGCATAACTAATTCATAAACAGATGACATATACATCATGGTTTTATTTGTCAAATCTTGCCATCTGTTGCATATGTTGTAAGTAGAAAAATTAAAAAAAAAAAAAAAAAAAAAAAAAAAAAAAAAAAAAAGAGGTGATTTTTCCCCTACAGTGATCAAACTCTTCTGAATTCTTTTATCTCAGATTGCAATACACAGAAGTTCATTGACTTAAGGCCATTTTGCAAGTTTTTGGCAGCCAAGAAACAATGAAAAAAGTGATTATCATCTGAAAGGATGCCAAGCATTTGAAAACAATTTAAAAAAAGAAAATTCCTCTTTTTTCTTTTTCCTTTTTAAATCTGTTTCAAACCACACTATATTAAGAAACAAGTACATTATAAAACTCTTAGTAGCATTTGTTTTATTTGGTAGCAGAGAAAAGAACTCCTCAGTGAGCAGTCAAATACAAAATGAGGAGTTAGTTAATAAGTCTCCCATAATCAAGAAGACAAGAAAAGTACAGTGATATCTTTATAACCTTTTCATTTATTTATTTTTTTTTAATCACTGAGAGTAAGGAGTCACATTAGGGTAACCTAACAATAAACACCAAATATATTTACAACTTTATACAAAATGAAATGAAATAAGCATGTTGCCATGGTTTTCCTTTAGTTTGGAATGACTTCAAAATTCTTCCCTAAACCCAAATATTTATATAATATTTTTTCATGTATGCATACCTATGTATGAGTAGACACATAAATATATACACATATATATTAAAAGCAACTATTATGAATGCAAGTGGCTTCGTGTAACAGACATGCAGGCAGAGGTGTCTTTTATCCTTTCCTGCTAGCAGATACCTGGGTAAACCAAACCAGATAAGGAAAAAGCCCAAGACAAAATATTATTAACTTTTATATGGGAATGATGGGCTAGAGTTTTAAGCTGAGCATTAAGGAATGAGAGGCTGAGGTTGCCATATATCTATCTTTGTCTATACCATCTCAGTATTTATTACATAACTAAACAGCAAATAGAATTAGAAAGAATTACAAAGTGAGAAAGAACATTATCAATGAGTATTTGAATGACACCCTCACCATTCACAGCTTTGCACCTGCCACACTGTCCTAGGTGAGTCAGTACAATAGTTTTTAAGTCTCATAGTCTAGCATCACTAATAAGCAAGCCTATCTGTTTACAGAACCAGATTGCATGCACAGCCCCTGTTTTTTGGTGTCTACTTCTCCAGTAACTGATCAGTGAAAATTCGTAAACAAAACCATCTGCTGGTGTCAATACTTTTACCGAACCAGGTAATCACTTTCTTTGCATTAATTGCTGCTCATTTCCTTCTGAAATAATTTTTCAAGGGGAATAAAGTGGTTAAGATGGGAAGCTCAGTAAGTTTTGGCTTCCAACTTCCTTTACAAACAGCAAAAACTTGTTTTAGGCAGGGTTGTCTACCATGACATGTCCATTTACAACTACCTAAACAAGCTAGTAAGTTTTATAGGCTTTGGTTTCACAAGGAGCTTAAAGCCAGGCTCAATTTCTTTAGCCTTGTGTTAAAACAGCCACACTGTAGCCTGAAATGGCTGGTGGTTCTAGTTAATTTTAACAGATTGATTTATGACGTGTTATAATGCAGCTGCACTCCTATTAAGTCACAATGGGATTTTCAATCATGCAAATCCATTTTTATTGATCAACTTTGGTTTCTGAAAGAAAATGGCTTCCTCTAGGAATAAACAAGATCTTTTATATGAGTCCACGCTCAATGTCAACCTTAAAGAAAACTTGGCATTTTTAACACCATCGCTTAGCACTAACATAAGCAATGTCTCCCAGAAAACTTCTCCTAACCAGATTGGAAGACTGAATGCTTGAGGCATCTCAAAGTTTAGGCTAGCTTCTGTTTTTCCAAGATGTTTGGAACTTACACATTACACTTGTCTGTATCCAAAGATATTAAAATCTGCTATCACACTGACATACCACAAAATTTGAAAAAGAAAACAGTTTGCACTTAAAGGCTTTTTTAAAGTCAGTACCTGCTGTAGCCTTAGCTAACAGGTAAGTAGGCACAATCTACACAACATAATACATTTATGCCAAGTGACCCTTATAGCACAAATGGTTACATGCAATACACTTGTATATACACACATATTTATACATACAAAGGTATCTGAATAAAGGGTTTTTCAGACAGGAAAGTATCTAGTTGAACTGCTATTCCGGGACAGTGGGCAAAACCACAAGTCCATCCACTCTATTTTAGTCACCAATGCTGTCATAAGAGTTTCTAGGTAAACATTACTTCACTTATCACCTTCTAATATCTAAATGTTATCTTTCCACTAGATCAGCAATGACTTAAAATGAAAAAAAAAAAAAAAAAAGCTGTAGCTCTGAGTAAAGGAAAAATTTAATACTTTCTGTTCAAAGAAAACAGAATATTCCTATAATATCTCCATAAGGACTAATATGTGTGTGCAATACATATTTTACTTCATAGCATTTTTGTTGTGCCAGCAAAGCTGCCCCTAAAATACATTTCACTAAGAAATACCTTCAAGGCATTGGGTTCCTTGTGGTATAATTCATACACTTCAAAAGAGTTACATACAGGATGGATGTGGTCCACAGTATCTGCCACTGGCATTGTTTACCTCCAGGTGGAATTGAATTCCCTGAACCCTGAAGAGCAACATAACAGCAATGCAACATATGTGAAATCAGGTCATTTGGTCTCTACCTGTACTTGAAATGATAATTCATCAGGAAATAATTTAAAAGAAAACCCTTAAAGTTACTAGATGCACAAATTAGTGATATTTTTTGTGCTAAATAAATAAGAATTTTTACAGCTTTGAAAAACAACAACAACAAAAAAATCATTTATTTCATTCTGTCCTACTGTTTTATCTTTTCAGGTCTTATATTTTCCTGTTTTCTGTTTTCTAAGACACTTCAATGTGTGAAAATACATCAAAATATACTATAATGTTAATATTTGTTATTTTTATTAAGACTTTAAAATAAATATTTTATATGCTTTCATTTATTCTTCCTAAATAGTCTATTATATCTATGTTTCCCAGAAGAGAGTTGCACATCAGAAGAACCACATTACTGCTGTGGTAATTTTCCAAGGATCAGGAAAACCATAACTTTTAAAATACATGCTGATAGTTCTTATTAGTGTTACTCTTCTTGAATTACAAAGGCATTTCTAAACTCAGAAGTTCATCAAAAAGGAGGCTGCATCAAGAATTTATTATACTTCTCGCTTCTATTTTTAAGTAGCAACTAAATTAATGGGAACACTAATTTCTTTTAGCTCACATGTTCACATTCTGGTAATGAAACACTTGACTAAGACACTCTGAAAACAGAATCACACACTATGTCTAGAAGCAACTTAATAGTTTGCTTCTATAAATTAGGGAGGTGTAGTTGCAAGGGATTCATTCTTTCTGCTACTATGAGGCTCATTGCTTGACTCATTGAGTCATCCCTACAGGAAACCACACAAATACCAGCTCCAGGGAAAGGGAGGAGACAGCACTTTTCAGATATGACTGGCAGTGAAATTAACACATCTGAAAACAGACAGTATTAGACTATCACAATTGTAACATGGAATTTCCCTCTGAAACAACCTGGAAATAATAAATAAGAACTGTTTCAAGCAGAAGCGAAGGAAAATTGATAGGAATTTGTTTGGGTTCCTAACAAACTGTTTCAAAGGGGACGGGAGGCAAAGAGTGGAAGGGTTGTAAACTGTTCTGCTGGGAACTCAAGGGGAGAATACAATTTCTTAGAAAAGGAAAAAAAGCAACAAATTTTTAATTGTGCAACGGAAGCATCTGAACCTTTAACAAAAGCTGAGTAGGTCAGATTGGATGAAGTCTACATGAACCAGGTCCTTGGTCTTGTCTGTTTTATAACTATTTATTTCCCCCAAGGGTGGGTTGTTGGGGTTTTTTAAATTATTTTTTTCCCTTTCCTCAAAGAAACAATCAATTTAGTCTTTGCTTCCTCCTTTAATGACTTTCGGGGAATCAATATCTAAGGTTTAAAATTAGTTTGAGTTGGATGTACAAAGGACCATTAGATAATATCAGAAATCTTCTCATTTATCTCCTCTTCCAGCTCTAACCTGTTAATTAGAAGGGGGATAAAAACAAACAAACAAAAAACTAATTTAGTTTTAAATATGAATCTCTGTATATGACTGGCCAACAGAAATCAAAGTCTTTGTTTTCCTGACTGTAACACATGCAGGAGTGGAGTGGGAGTTGCAAACCCAAGCAGTTCAGGTTGTCTTTTGAGCACAGCGCTGTTGTTTCCAAAGTTAGATAACTGTGCAACCAAAACAATAAGAACCAGGGGGGTGGTTTTGTTTGTTTGCTTTTCAAGGAGTCAAAATTCTCTTACCCATGCCTAGCAGAGGTACATGGGGCTTTCAGCCCACATGCTGTTAGAAACAGTACTGTGCAAACCTTTCACTCAGACTGTAATCCCCACTTGGAGTCTGCTGCTTTAAAGAAACAGTGTACGACACACATCAACTCTCCTTGGAGAAACAAGAATGATGACAAGGGATGAATAGCTTTTGACCAGCACCATCAACTCCAGAGTGACTGTGGCTTGCAATTATCTTGAGAGGCATGATCTAGAAGGGGTGCTATGATGTTAGCCATGTCAATACTTCAGAGCTCTCTCTCTCGCTCTCTCTCGCTCTCTCTCACAGCTTCAGTCACTGCTCTGAGCACTCCAGCATAGCATGAACAATCCAAACACACATCAAAACAACAGACGCAGAGTGCCTCACAGAAGTACAAAACCAATAGTGCTGAACGACTTATTCTTCAACTGTAATTGCAAAATCATTTTAAAATGAGACCAGAGTTGCTGCAGCTATTCTTGAGTTTCTCTGATTCTCTTTATTCAATTCCTGTGGTTGCCCAGGAAGCATTAGAGTAACAATAGACATACAGAATGAAGTCAGTGAGGTTTCTTCAGGTTCTATGGGAGGTGAAAACATCTAAATAGGTTTAGCAGATGTGGCTGATACAGTGTCTCTTTATCTGAATATAACTACTTAGATCTCAGGGAAAAGAATAAAAGGTAGTCCTAAGGACATTGTATGAAAGTTATTCAAATACATACATGTACTACATTTGCAGTGTTGCTCTGAATTGACAATTAACCAAATGTCTTTCAGTCAAAGTACAGTCCCAAACATGTCTGACCAGACTCCAACCACCATCACCCTGCATGAAAACTATTTTTTGTAAGCACTTTACTGTTCATATAAACTAAGCTTATTTGCAAAAATATATGGAAAGCACACCAAATATTTACACTGTGTTAAACAATTTCCTCTGGGTGACAGTTGTGGTCAGTGAACTACAATAGCTAATCTGCTATAAAGATTGTTTATGCCCCAGTGGATCACAAGCTGACTACAGCTAGTCCTCCAGTAGAACTTGATAGAAACAGAAGAGCAGCTGCTACCAGGGTACAAAAGCATTCTTTAAAATGTACAAAAAACATGTTTTCCTGAGAAGCAGTCTCCAAGTATATCTGATATTGAAGCAAATGCTATCTTTAAAAGTAACAGGCAACTTTTTCTACTTCAGTATTTCTCATTTCTTTTAAGTATCACAGAAGACTATATCTTCTATTATTTAGACATTATTCTGCAATGCTGCTTGACCAAGAAAAAAAACCAAACTGATCATGCTGCACTAGAATAAGAAAGGTTTCCCCCTCCACTCCTGCAGAAGTTAGTCAAAAACAGCATCAAAGCTAAGGTTATGATCCCTTTCCCACATTTTTAACTCATTCCATAAAGGATTATAGAAATTTAGCTTAACACTTCAGGACAATACTGCTGTAGTTTAACCCATCAGGCAGCTAAACATCACACAGCCACTAACTCACAGTCATAATGTTGATGTGTCATAACAGGCCATAACTGACTCAACTGTGCTGAAGTGAGAGGCAGCTGTAATGTCTTAGAAGGTGACATAAATGATCAAAGACTCTCAAAGTGACTCATAGTATTACATCATCCAGTGTAAAACTCCCCTGGGAATTCCCACCTGAACCTGAGTGTATATAACTCATGGAAATGTTGTGCTTTGAGGGTTTCCACCACCACCTGATGGATCCAGTCTGCAACCATCACTTTGACAAGACTGGGACCATCACCACCCAGAAGACTAGAAGAAGAGGTTCAACAGAATATTGTTAGAATCCACAGAGTGGTGATATATTTGCCATTTAAACTGTCTCTTTGTCACTTTCTTTCTCTCTCCCTCCTCTCTCTTTTCCCTATTTCTTTCACTCTCTCTCTATCTCACATTTACTGTTAAATAAACACCATAGTATTGACTTCTGCATATGGCCTCGTTTGCACCTTAATTTGGGCAGAGGCATGTCTCTAATAATTTTAATAATCTGATCATAACAGCATGGGATATCCCTTTGGTCAGTTGGGGTCATCTGTCCTGGGCTGTGTCCCCTCCCAACCCCTTGTGCACCCTCAGCCTCCTCACTGGTAGGATGGTGTGAGAAGCTGTAAAGTCCTTGACATAGTGTAAGCACTGATCAGCAACAACTAAAACTTCAGTGTACTATCAACATTATTCTCATCCCAAATCCAAAAAAAAAAAAAAAAAAAAAACCAAACACTGCATCAATGGCTAGCTAGAAAATTCCGGAAAAATCCATCCCAGCCAAAACCATGACAAACACCTACTCTGCCAAAAAAAAAAAAACAGAGCAAGATTTGACATAAAATTTCAAAATAGTTTCACAAAAATTGCTGATACATGATTTCAGTTATTCAAGATATTCTGCATTTCTGTAGAGGTGTTAACGTGACAAGAAGACTCTTCTGATGCAATCCACTCAAGTCCTCCTGTCAAGCACACAGGAGAGCTGTGCAGAGCAGTCTGCAGAATTCCAGTCAAGTAAAACTCACTGACTGAGGTTTGTGGAAACCCACTAGGCCTTAAAATAAAAAGTAAAGCTTCAGTCAGACATAAGTCTGAGTACAGAAATGTGGTCAACACCACTCATTATCTAATGACAATAGTTAGAACCATTCTGTTCTCCCAAAGCAATTATACATGGTTTCCTGGTTATTTTCTAGTAATCCATAAAACAAAATGGAAATATCTAAGGAAAAAAAAAATCCCATCAAGAAGAGGACCCATAAAATGAAACTTTATAAATAATCCAAGCACAGGAAGAGTATCTATCACTTTTATAATCCACTGAAATTAAAAAAGAAGATTACACCGATTCATCTGTATGCTCAGGTAGGGTTTTTTTGAGTCATCATTCCCATCGATTTTATCATATTCCTTAAGATTTCCATCATCTCATGTTCACCTAGTTTGTGTAAGTCATTATTTTGCACCTAAGACAATTTAAATTATTTCAAGTTAGAAGAAAATAAAGAGACATGAAAGGACTAAATGGACTTTGCTTACTCACCTGTAAGATAAATCTAATGTTTAAAATGTAATTTGATAGTTGTGACCTAAATTGCTATAAATAGTGTTTTGTAGTGACTTCAATGACTATCTCTAGCCACAGTCTGAATAGAGATAATTTTGAGCATGAAGGTATCTAAACTCTTCCTGTGTTCTGCTTTAGGATTTGGGATTAAGGATAAAGTGTCACATGAACTCCATCCTTTTCATCTGTCTATTAAATGGCTAGACATACAATACTCTGGATTACCAGAATCCTTTCCTGCCCAAGGACACACATATCCACACATACCCACACTTCTAAACTTCAAGAGGGCTCTCACTGTGTTACAAAGTCTGAGACATAATCTCTCTGTTCACACCTATCTACTTTCCAGGAAACACAAATCACTAGGGGAAATGGCATTTTAGCCATGCCCTAGTTTTAAGACCTATTTAGACTCTTTTTTGGGGGACATAAAGATATATATTTAATAAATTTTAAATCAAGTATTCATTGAAAGAAGGGCTGGGATCCAGGTCTCCTAGACAAAACCACTAACATTTCTGTTTGAAACAATAATGTTCCAAAATAACTCAATGTGATAAAGACTGTGAAGATTAACTGTGAAGATGTTGTTAGTCCTAGCAAACTGCAGTCCACCCAAACAATACAAATAAAATGCATGATTTCTTCCCATTTGTATGATCTGTTTTAAGAAACAGAATTTCACACTGTTTCTTGAATATGATTTAAATACTGCAGCATAGTTGTTATGTTTGCCAACTGAGCTTTTATTGTTGTTTTATAGACATGGCAACAAGTCACCAGTTATATCAATGCTAGCTAAGACTTACAAATCCTTAGGCTAATTTACTCTGACCTTATATTCATTGACTTCACTAGGAACTGTGAGGGGTTTACTGTACTGAACTTAGCAAATACCACTGCCAAGTTGCTGTCCTTTTTTGTTAATGAGGATAATAATAAACTCCCAGATTCGTAGGAATATGGGGGGGGTTTTGTTTGTTTACTTTGTTTTTATTTCTGAAATTATTTGATGATAATAGAGTCAAATTCAACATATACTGAAGTTTACAGAAGACTCTCCATTCTGTTCTACTAGGTGGTATTAACATCTATATGCAATTTATCAGTGTTAATGGCAGTGGAGCTAGTTTGGCAAGCTTCATAAAACTGAAACAAGCTTTAAAAGTAATCAGTTTCCTCAGTGATTTAAAATATTCAAACAAGTATATTTTTAGGTGAATCTGTCTTGAAATACATGTGAAGTACTATATTGCATCTTGGATATTCCACAGCCTAAAACATTGCACACTATCACACCTTTCTCTTAACTCAGTCCCTTTTTTGGGTTGCCTGGGAAGGTACTGCATATCATAGCATATCGTTGCATGATATAGTACAGACTAGGAATAGTAGCAACAAACTATAACATACAGAATAATGATCAGGCAAATCTTACATAAGAGAAACCATAATAAATACTTATTGGACTTTTTTTGAATTGTTAGGTAAATTCACCCATATTTCATTTTGAAAAGTATGAATGAGAAATTTCACAGGTTTGAATACGTTTTATCTCTTTCTCCGAAGAAAGACTGAAGCCATCTGTTTCTTGTTGCAGTGTTTGTTGTTAAAACTTTACATTGATCTACAACTCTTTACATATATCACAGGCATAATGCTTTTCTTTCAGAGATTTTTGAATGCTTTCATTCCAAACTTCAAAAAAAAATCTGATTTGGAATTCCTGCAAAAGCCTTAATAAAATACTTTTTTTTTTTATTGTTAGTGGTCAGGTGAGATTTGGAAACAAAAACATTTTGTGAAAATTGCAGTGTAATTTTTATCATCATCATCATAGCTAGGCTTCACGAACGAAGATTTGGGAAGGGCTCTACCCATGCCTGCTGCAACCGCGCTGATGGCTAAAAAGGCCAATGTGAGATAGGCAAGTGTAATTTTACACTACTGTAAATGGGCAAGTATCTCAATTCATTTAACTGGATTTAACCTTTACCCCAGGATTACATTTGCAGAGACTGTATCAAGATGTTTCTTGTACTACACGTACTGTAATTCTTAAAAAATGTACCTAATCCATGACACTTTATCATAGTTGTTGCCTTTGCAGAATAATATATTCCTTACTAGAGTTCTTCACACACCTTTTAGTAGGATTCAAAATTAGCAGATTTGAAGAAAATTCATTTTTTACTTTGTCATGTATTTCCTTGAAAAAAATGGTTATTCATTACATAATCACTTTTAAATCAAAAGACATATGGAAATTTATCATTTAAAAGGGGTATTTTGTTTATTTGTTTGTTTTTTAAACAATGACGTAAAAATATTATAGCTCCTTAAGTGGGTTTTAAGATCCATTTTTGCTATTTTAGCTGACCAATATTAACAAAACAAAGTCTTTCCTAAGCACTGTCTGTGATCATAACATGTATGTGAATAAAATCTAGTTTTTATGGATTCTCATTTATTATTAAAAAACCCCAAAAGTTTATTTCTGGAGATATACAATATTCTAATTTGCTAAAAGTGAGGCATACAACCAGAAAGCAGAATAAAAGTTACTCCCTTTGAGCAGCATACAAAAAGTTCTGAATAAAGCTTGTGTGCAGTTCGTGTAATCTAACACAAAAATACCTCAACAGCCACATACAGAATGAGTACGAAATGTTTCATCATGGTATTGTAGGCCCTTTCATTGAAAAAGAGGCTTCAGTTGTGCATAGTCAATTCTGATACCAAGTTATTAACGGAAAACACAACAGTAACATACAGAAACACCTGTCTATATATATATACAATGTTCTTTTTTCCCATCCCAGGTTTTGATAGAGATTTAAGAAATTGTCAGATTAAGATATTGCAGCTTTAGTTTATATGTGCATGCAACAAGAGGGCAATGAAGAATAAGAATCAAAACAGCGCTGAAAATTCAAAGCTGAGGCTTTGTGCTTTGACTTTTTCTTCTAAATACTCCAAGCCAATAAAAAAATAAAGTTCATGTCATAGCTACCATCTCCCTCAGTCTGCAAACCTGTGAGCAAGCCAACCATGCAACACATTGTGTGACTGAAACTTGGGAGATAACACCCTCTCCTCTCATGACAATTTCACTTAAACTCAGATTTGGATACTTATAACCACAAACAGCTTCACTGAATGATATATTACCAAGATATATAATAATTCATTATGAGCCAGAACTATGTACCATGCTACAAGAAATACTACTGATTAGTATTTCCACTGATTTCTATAATAAAATGCAGATCAGATTACAAATTGTATTAAGTACTACTGTAAAAATAAAATTATTTCTACTAATATGCATAAAATCAAATACATCAGGACATGTAAAAAGGCAAAATTTTCACTCCAGTTAGTTGAGAAGCAGCAATTATTTCTGCTTTTAAATATTTTTTTTTTCTTTTTAGTACAAGCTTACTCTATTTGGTACAGGAATAATTTACATTCTAAAGCCTGATATAAACTGATTTATTTATCCAAAGAAACATCAAGTAGGTAGTGAGAATCAGAAATCTAAAAAACCAAAAAAAAAAAAAAAAAAAAAAAAATCAACCTTCCCCCCAAAAAAAAAAAAAAAAAAAAAAAAAACCAAAAAACACCACCCAAATGAAAACAATAAAACTCAAATTTTATCCTTTTTTTAATGTCCCTTTTAATTACACTATTTATCTGACTAAATCAAGGGTCAGGGGAAGGGGGAAAGTAATAGCCTAACATTTCTTCAAATCTGAAACATTTGCAAATGGATGCTGACTAGTGATGGCAATCTCAATTTCCATTCTAAACAAGTAATTTGGAGGAAAGAAAATATTTTTCAATTATAAAAGAGTTTCATTTTTTAATAACTCCACCTACCATCATAGTGAAGCAGTGAAAAATTTCAGAAGTTCAGCTAAACTCTGTCAGATTATGACAGCTGGAGTTATACAAACAATTTTCTTTCTTCTGGTGGATACAAGTGAAATGAGGTCCTAGTCCTGTGAAACACTATTCACATTCTAAATGAAGCATAGTACTGCCAATTCCCATTGACTTCAAGTGCTCATGTTAAGTATTATTTGTTGCACAGAAACATTTTTCAGTCTCAGGAGGTTTAAGCTCCACTCAAATGAATAATATCCATTTTCCCATGCAACTGATAGATTCAGGGAAAAAACTGTTCTTCATGCAAATTAGGTTACACCATGAATAGAATTAACCTAAAACAAAGGTATAAAAAAGTAATAGAAAGCTTCCCTTCTATGTCTAGTTTGAGTACAGAGGTGGAGAAATTATTCTGTTCCCTGGGTGAACTACAGCTCTTAATTTGGCTGCTCTAAAAGTCTTAACACAAACTGCAGATGTTAATGTCATATGCTGAAAATCCTTGAAGTACTATTTCCCTCTTTATTTCAGAACAGCAACAAAAGAAAGCACTTTAAATATATATTCAAGCTTTCCTTAGTTCTGTCTACCTTTTCACTTTATTGCAACTGCTGTTTTCTTGGAAGCAACAAAGTGAAAATACAGAACCAAAAACACATGGGCACTCCTGATAGATAGTACAGTTGCTAAAATATCCAGTCCCCTTCCACATAACCTGATGGACACTCCAGCTCCCTTTAACTGTGATGGGGTTATAGGTCTAAAGTACAAGTAAACACATCTGAAATCATAGTCTAATGCAACTTTGATCAATATCCCACATATTTCATCTCACCCTAGCAAGGGGAGGGGAGCAAAACACTTTACTCGGTCTTTGGAGGGACTTCCAGTATTCAGTGGCAATCACATGAAACCAAGCTGTCCATAAGAAAGTAAAACATTAACCTTAGCTCACTCTGCCACCATCACTCCATGTGAAGTAGCTCAGCCTACTATAAGTGGAGGATTAATGATAAATAGACAAACTGTAGAATGTGTGTTACATACTTCCATTGATAGGTTCCTTTTCCATACAGCTTCTATCATTATCCAGAATCACTTCCCCCACAGCACATAAATTTTATCCAGGTCTCTTTGTCTAAAAAAAAGAGAGCCTTTACTCACTTTTCTTATGGGTTAGGAATGACTTAGTCTATAAGGTGTCTCTGATTGTCCCATTTTACTCATCTCACATGGTATAGTTAGATACAAAACTATCTATTTAGGGCTACACTCTATGTAGCAAGAGATGATGAGGAATGATTAAAAGATGATGTTCTGCAAAAAATCTGTGAAGAAGTGCAATCCACCAGTACTTTCTTAATTCTTTTTATCTTTATCCAGTGCAGGTGTGTCCTAATTGGCATACTAAATTCAGTCGAGAGCCAGGAAACATGCCTGCCTCCAGTTAAAATACACAAGGAAGGGCATACATCATATCTTTGTATATTCTCTGCCCATAGAGTTCAAACATGCTTTCCAAAGCTGGGGGGGAGGGGGGGAGGGAGGGAAGGAAAAGAAAAAGGAAGAGAAAGAGCAATGTAAGAAAAAAGATTCCAAGAGAAAGTTTGAAATACTGAATCATAGAGTATCAGTTAAAAATTACACTATCTTTCACGAAATATTTCTTCTTTTGTTGTACTGCTGATTAATTTCTCATGTGAACATTTGTCAAAGTATCTTTAGACATGCACTGGTACATAATGTGATAATTGAACTCAATAATGGAAAACTGTCATTTCATTTGTCTTACAGGTCCATTAACATGGCTTGCTTCAGAGATGAAAAGCTACTTTAAGATTTGCTTGAACCACAAAGTATTTTTCAGATGTTTCCTCTCTACTCCCAAGGGTTCCTTCTTGCACATCTCCATAGATATAATATTATAGATATTAATACAGATAGATATGGCTGTATTGTTTTTCAGTACTATGACCACAATGATTTCTAAAATATTCATCTATTATTATCTTAAAAGTAAAACTAGTATGGGCTTAAACAGACTGCTACAAGTGAAAACAGTTCTGGGGAGTCCATCAGGATACAGTTTGGCACATATGTCACCTGGCATTAATTCATGGGCACTTTCCAAAGGTGTTACTCCTAAATCACATACAGCCTGTACGTATCTGATTCTGAACTCTGTTTAAAATTTCAGGTTTAAACTCTCCTTTGTCATAAATACAGCTTAGTCATCACCACTGAAATATTCAGAAGTAGTTCTCAAGAGAGGTTTTTTTTTAAGCGACCTACATTAAGATGCAGTTTGGAGTGACGTTCATCATAAATGAATTATTGACTAGAATACAAGGTGAATGTATTTATCATGTCTTTCTCCACCTATATTATATTGATATGCATTTGTCTGTTTTAGTCTGCAGATTTACGATATTTTTTGAGAACGGGATAGCATAGCAACACATGAGACAGAAGCACTACCTGTACTATGAGAGATGAATTTTTCTGAATTGCTACAGGTTTCTTGAGAGGGTAGGAACTGTGCTAGACCAGACAATGTCATTTGGATTATACAACTGGTTCAGTTAATACCACAATACAGATATTTTGGATCTCATTTTTGTAACATGAAAGCTAAAGGTTTTTGTGGGTTTGCACAAACCATTACAAAAAATGATCATGTGTATTTATTATCTATCAGTGCAAAAAATTCTTCAATTAAAATGCTTTTACTGCAATAATTGTCCATATGAAAATGGTGGATTGACTTTGGTTCTCAACTTCACAAAAATCATGCTGTTATGATGCTCTTCCAGGAATCACTTGGAGAAAGAGAAAGGGCCTATCAAAACATTTTTATTATCTTAGGCACTAGAAATAACTATTATCTGTGCACAAATCCTTTCACTGATAATATTTAATAATTTCACTATTAATTTTCCTCATTAGTTTCCTAAATGAATGCCAGGGAATTCCAAAGTATTGCACAGGCTGATGATAGGAGAGTTATATGTTAGACCATCTGCATGTCGGAAACATATTCCAGCACTAGACTCTGGAGGATTCAAAAATGAATGAAACAGAGATAAAATAACTGAATATAATTGGGGAGAGGGAGGGTGGTGGGAAAGGAGAAGGGAGAGATACAACAGAAGGTAACTGGACAGATGAGGAGGCAAAAGCCCTGTCAAACTGCACAGGCAAGATTGAAATACTGAGCCAATTTATTTACTGAGAATTACCGCACAGTTTAAAACTCAAGCAGTAAATAAGGTCAAAGATAGTATAGCAGTGCCAGACCATGAGAGAGTAGAAAAAGAAACTAGAATGGAGAAAGTCAGGCAAGACAAATCAACTTCTTTTTTTTTTTCTTTTTTTTTTTTTTTTTAAATAATGCAAAACTCAAATTAATTTATATAAACAAAAGACCCTCCATAAATTATATGGCAGTGAACCATGATCAGTATAAAGATAGCACTGGGACTTTGTCCCCAGACTGATCACATGCACAGTTCTGTTGCTGGAAAAGTTTTTCTGTAAATAGCACAATGTTACATCTTATATCTGAAATTAATCCTGATGTCAATGCATCATAGAAAAGGTTCAGGGAACAGTAAAAAACCAACATTTTGTAGTATATAATAAGAAAAAACTTTGGTAACTGTTTTTATAACTGATGTTTATACAGAATTTAAACTCCTTAAGCTTATCTTATATATGTAGGACACTCTTTTTCCTTATTTTTCTGGGTTTTTTCCTTCTCAGCTTCTCACACTATTTTTCCAAAATTCCGTGTTGACTGTCTTTATACCACATTTGCCTGCCCTTCAAAACACTGTTGTGAACATAAACAAGCCCAGATTTCTAACCATTTAGATAGCTGATACAATACAAACTGTCACCAGTCTTATTTTTTCTTCCCAACTTACAAAATAAACCATTTTCCCTGTCAGAGTGGGATCTCAAGGCAACGCAAGATGAAGCTAGAAATTAAGTAATAATATTGCACATGCAGCACACAGTTTACACACAGAATTTGAAAGAAGAAAAGGAAAATAAAGGACAGGGTAACAAAAGAATAGTACCCCACTGAAGACCTCACACAGGAATACAAAGCTTGTACACTGTACAAATATTTTGTGCTCCAGAGATAGCATCCTATCTCAATAAGTTTGGCCAGTGGACATCAGCAGCTGTATATCAGCCAGAAATAAGACTCACATAAGGTCAATGAGCTTAGCAGAAAACTCAATGCAAGTTTAAATATTTACGATTAGCGCTTAGCCTGCAGAAATGAAAACCAGGCAATAAAAAGAATAATTTCCTCACTTTGTCGGTGCAAAACACAAATGCAATGGGTATCCATCAGTTCTCAGAAGTAAAAGGGTTTCTTTTGACGAGTATCTCTAACACCACCAGTCAGTCAATGGCAATGGATCTGAGCACAGCTGAGACAACGACACTGAAAACCCCATTGACTATAACTTCAAAAGGCATTCCTTGAGAAAGGAAGGAACATTTGGGTGTTAAGTGCAGTTTTTCACTTGTAACATTCCTGACCTACTCCAGGGCTGTATAAGCCACCTAAACTCAGCAAGCAGTACAATTCTACTAGAACTAAATGTTGGTTTAATTATAGTTCAAAATATTTTTGCTGCTTTCCTGCTCATGTCAGATATTTAAAAAAAAACCCAGCAAAAAACAAATAAAAGGTCAGGCCTAAAAAGATAAAACAGAACCTTCCAATAAGATAACTGACTACTCTGGCACTTGCACATACATTTCCTTTAAAAGAACAAGGAAAGTCTCAGATAGCAAGCATAAGGTTTAGAAAGCTTTTGGAAAAGGAAGATGAAGTTGTCTGAACAAGACAAAACCAAAACAAAATTCAGTACTTCTGCAGAACCATAGTACATTCAACATCTGGCACTAGAGTCTAAAGTTCATTCTTGGGGAAACCTGTCAAAGGGATAGCCCAACAGCAAAAGAGCAGTCCAAGTTTTCTAGATGATAGGACATAAAACAGAAGGGAAAAGTAAAAGTGCTCCTTAACATGAACAAGATAACTTTTCCCCAGATCTATCTTTACTTCACACCAATAGATTTTGTTCAGCTTGTGGTGTGACATGAAATTGTTGGGACATCAGTGCAATCAAAAGCCAAACTATAACTCTGCACTTATTCTTTCATTCAGGAGAAAAATATGAAAGTGTTCATGTTTTTGCCTAAGTTCAAATTATGTTTCCAATGCAAGGAATTTAATTTTGGATATAAATGTGATAATCAGTGCAACAAGAACTGTTTAGATCATGTGGAGCTTAGGTTAAAGGGAAAAAATAGAGGAAGAAAATATAATTGCTGTAGGGAGCAGAGTCATAAACAGAAAACTGTTTCATAAGCTGTAGGAACAACTATAAAATAATAATTTGGATTAATGTTACAGAAAATGTTGCTACAAAAACAATACTCTAGACCTCTAAGAAACTTAGAAATCATTTATATGAAGATCTGCTGGTTAAATTAGCACTAATCTCTAAAAAGAATCTTCCAGAAACAGAAATTCCTCGCTTCTTTCAATCTGATCTATTAGTATAGTAACTATTTTGGTGTTACTATGGTGGGAAATTTTATTTCAAATAAATGCCAGATGTTTTATAATGAAACACAGGTTTAAGGAAAAAAAAAATTATCATGTAGCACTCATGCCTTTCTAATTTAACAATAGAAGTAAATGTTAAAGGGACTTTATCAAGACCTTAAGACAATATGTATACACTTCAATATACATCACAATGTGTTTCTTCTAGATCCATTGTGTACAATTATGCCAATTGTTCTGTTAATTTTTTTAAACTCTCTATTAAAATTCAAAATTTTATTTTTAGCTCTGTCAAACTTATAAATATTTTAATACCAAATGAATTAGATGCATCACACAATGTTATAATGTGGCTTGCTAGAGTGGGGCATGGAAACTGTACTGTTTGTCAAAGTAAATAAATAAATCCTGCTGAATCCTCTCAGCCCTTTTTTTTTTTTTCCAGACAAGCATCTAATACCAGAAGACGGTCTGATAAAAACCTACATGTCAATTTTATTCTTGATTTCTGAGTACCTGAAATTGAAGCACCCCTGTCGAAATTGAAAATACAAGATCTGAAAGGCAATGGTTATGGATCCAGCCCCTTTGATAATTTTGCTCTCTTGATACTCCAGTCTTTGGCCAGAATATGTTAGCAGGATCAGGAGAGCATTCTCAGTGCTGAGTCAGAATTGATGCAATGCTGTCTTGCACTACACTGATCTTAAACTAGAATTGTATACATAAAAATATATTTATCTTAATTGAAAGATTCTAAAACAAAAACATAAGAAAAAAAGTAACATTAATGAAGGTAAACCATAAATCATAAAAATATATGAAGTTTCTATACACCTCACTCAGGAAATAAAATTCTTTACTGTTCCTGAGACAGCTTACACAGTCATTAATCAGATAAAGTCTAGCCAGACCAAGTCCTGGTTTTAACTTTTCAGCAAACCTGCTTCTTTTCAATCTGCCTCCATACAGCACGTTTCCATGTTCTTTTATCTTGCACCAGGCCTACTACACAGCAATGGCCTCTGCCTTTGGGCAAGTCATCTGCCAGCTTGCTAAAATATCTTGGATGATTTAGCAACTTTCTTCCATTCCTCATGGGACTATTAAATCCTATCTCTTCCTCATAATTCACTTCCTTGTAGCCGGCAGTTTAATTATTTTACTGCTAAGCTTTTAAATTCATCTGCTACACCCTGGGAACCCCACAACATAGGTGGTGTTAATGGGCCTTTGCCCAGGCGCGTTAGGTCTTTGTAGTTGTTTACATCACTCTCCAATTACATGCCTGCTTTAAAGATAGCATGTATCAGTCTTGAAACTTCACAGACCTTACCTTAAGAGGTATCTCATTGAAACATGATGCCTCTTGCACATTCCTCCATTGCTACAGTGCTTTCTGAAAAATGAGTCAGGATGATTCACATTGTATTCCAAAAAGAACACCACCTTTCCCTCTCAGTGCAGTTTTGCACATCTAGTTAAACCTGTTTTTAAGAGAAACCTTTTCTTTTTTTTTTAAGGCAAATTGTGTACATATTATATCACTGCTCTGAATTGCAGCTTTATCTGCGCAAAGATTTATTCTGATAGAAAAGGACCTAGGAAAAAAATACAGTACCAAAATCCCAAAACTCAACTCCTCTGTGATTCTACCCTGAGACTAGGCACATCAGTTTTATGTATAAACTTTACACTAAAAATATTTATAAAGTTATAACCACCTTTTTTAAATCTAGCATATTCTAAGCGTACAATGAAGCCCAAACCTATGCTGAATGTACTTAGCTTACAAGCAAGCAGTGTTCATTTACACAGGAAAAAAAAAAATTCCTCCCAGCTAAACAAAATATTTTTACTGCACTAGTCCTTGATCTCTAAGTAGCACTTTGTTGTGTTAAAAAGATATACAAAAAGAAAAGAAATCAAACACTCATAACTCATGAATATTTGCTGACCTCTTTCTCTGTATGTCTGGTTTCTTTGTGGCATTTCTGTTGCAGTATTCCAGTTCAGGTTACTCTGACTGAGTAAACATGACAATTCATATGATACCTATCCCATAACAGTAATTTTTGCCTGGGTCAACAGTATAATTGCTGCAATCAGAGAAACCAAGTTAGAATATAACACAATGAATTATAGAATGGCCTAGGTTAGAAGGGGCCTTAAAGATCATTTAGTTCTAACCCTCTCTCATGGACAGGGCCACTTTCCACTAGATCAAGTTGCTCAAGGCCCCATCCAAGCTTGTCCTGAACACATCCAGGGCTGGGGCAGAAGGCAGAATATTACAACAGGCTAGAGGACACAGCTATAGAAGGAGAACTACAAAAAACCCATAGTATTTTTGAATTTGATCAGTACTGCATGTTGACTCCCTTTCCACTTCTCATTGACTTCCACTTTGCATTTAATATAAAACTACTGTTTGCTAAAAACAAGTTTTGATTAAGGTTCAGATAAATTTCATAAGTTTTACAAAAATTGAGGCTACTCATAACATCCTAGCAGTTACCTAGCAATGTATTACAAAAAAAAAAAAAAAAAAAAAAAAAAAAAAAAAAAAAAAAAAAAAAAAAATTGCATAGTACCTTGTAGCTACTTTTGTTTAAAGGTGATACGATAAAATGTTAACACTACACTCAGACATATAATTTACCTAGGTCTTTGGGGGCTACCACTATCATAGGAGGAAAGTATTATATAAAAAATCCAACCAGAGGGAAAAAATCTGAATCATAAAGGAGTTTTCTAGCTTATAATTGACAATGTAAAAAGGCATCTCTGACTTTAAAGTTACCCACTACTGCACATAATGTGAAAACTGTGCAATCAACATGAATTAACACCCAGGGACTAAGTTTATGCAATATATTTAATAAATCTATATAATTGATAGATAAAAATTAATACCTATTCTCTTGATCATTCTGTACTGAAATTTTGGGGAATTCATTAAGTATAAACCTTATTACTAAGCCATTTACGTTTTTAATGACAGTACGGGTTTGTCTAGCTTTCTGTTCATGATTCTTGTCTGAAAGAAACTTCTGCTGCATCTCAGTCAGTATTTTCAGAGTTGTTTTTACAACCAGAATTTAAATTTTATCATTTAGAATGTGTTAATATATCATTATCCTCTTACCTAGCAATGCAATATATCTGAAAGACTAAATATTTCCAAATAATGTTGAGAAAGTATAATCACCACCCAAACTTCCTTTCAATTGCCCTTGTCTAATTATCATTAGGCTTGAAATACGTATTCAATATGTTGTGATACATTAAGATGGGAAATCCATCTCAGGTCCTGCCTTCAGTGCTTTGCATAAAAGTAGCTTCCATAGAGGGATCATTGTTTAAGAAGAAAGTAAAAAAGGCAAAGAACCCACCTAAAAGCAACTAAACAAACAAAAACCCAAACCTCTCTGTACCATGCACAACATGCTGCTATTTGTGGAAAAAATGGTTTATTTTTTTCCTTTTTTCCCTAGCATCCTGTATATCACTAATATTCTTTTGTACAGGAAAGGTTCTGCTCTGTAGCCTGTGTCCTCTATGATGGTTGTCCCTGCAGATTCTTTCTGTTTGTGATAAAAAGTAGCTGGTGGAAGTAATTTTACTTATTTGCGGACATAGTATGCTCCAGTTAAAACATAGGTTACATTTTGTCCATTGATCCTGATGAAAACCTAATCTGGCAGAGTGTTTCATGTACATTCACCTAATACCTACACTCAGAACTTGAATGGGTATCTATGGAAGTGCAGTGTGCTGCATGTGAATATCTTAAAAGAAAGGTCTTGCCAAGACACCTTCCTCTATCTAACTGTGCAAGGGCAAAAAGATGCCTGCAGTGTTAGTTCTACAACACTGGGAACTAACCTTTTTTCTCACACTTGCCCCTTCCTTTTTTTTTTTTTTTTTTTTTTTTTTAAACACTGAACTATTTCCTTATGGTTTTTGCATTGTTGGATAAATAAGGGCATTATTTATTTGTTTCAGCTAGTATGCTCTTAAATTTTGAATAGCATCAATTATCTAGGCAGATGAATATTACTGTTTGGTACAAACACATGCCAAACCCAATGTTGAGTTAAGACTGCATTGGAGAATTCCTGAGCTGTGTTTCCCTAATGTTGAATAATGCTCCTTGGCCCGAACATCAGTGTTTCAACAGAGAATTGTTTCAATATTTTGAAAAAAAAAAAGATTTTACCTAAAAATCAGATAGTTTAGGCTGTATTCTAAAAATACAGCCTTTTCCAAATCTCCTATTTACATATATATTTTATTTAAGTGAATGTAACTCTACAATCTACAGCATTCCTTTGAAATATGGGCTGAACAGCAAGAAAATTATAAAAAAAATTTGGAAAAAAATGAAACTGCTTTAATTGAGTAAGTGTTCACGATGAAATAAATACGTACTGTGCCAGTGTTTATAGCAGTCCATTTAGGGATCACTAATTTTATTACTTCAGTTCTCTCTGGCAATTAAGAACTCAGATAGTTATGGCCAGAGCATGAAATAATTGAACTGTTTTCCCTGCTCTGGTTTAAATCATTTTCACTGCAAGAAGAAAGAAAATAATTCAAGGAATGCTGAATTAACCTCGCACATAAATGCATTGTGAAGATGTCTCCAATTTATTTAGATAAATATTTGTGTTATAAAATAATCCTATAAAAACTAGTAGAAACTACAGTGACACCAAATGTAGAGAACTCACTCAAATCTTACATTATTTCCCTAATCAGAGGAATCTTCAAACAGAGTTTTAAAACAGAAATACACCTCCACAACCCGCCCTCCCCCTTCTATCCATGAATAAAAGTCCTACAAAAGAGAAAGAAAACTGGAAGAAATCAACCCACAGCACTAATAAAGACAGGGACTAGAAAAGAGATAAAGAAGAGATAAATCAATCATTCTAGACATGGTTTAGAAATTCCCCTTCCCTGATGTTATCTTCTTTGCTTCATGTCTTTAACATCTAAGGAACTACACACACACACACACACACACACACGTGTTGTGTGATAACAAAAACGTCTCTTGAATCAAGATTCAAGGAAGACTTTACAGGCGGAGGGAATCACTCAAAAAGCATAGTTCAAAATCGTTTACTTAAGCAGAAAGATGCAAACCTGTTATACACATACATTTATTAGAAATTAATTATTTTTTGACCTCATGGTGTAGACTAGATTACTTCACATCATTATGTGGAAAATGGAGAGGTTAAATATTATAATTAATTATCACTTCATCATCTAAGAAAACTAAACCAATGTCAAAGACTTAATTTTAATTTTGAGAGGGAATTTGAAACTATCATAGTGAATAATCAAGAGCTTGTTTTGTAACACCTGACATTTGGATTGCTAAAATCAAATACCACCTGACTGAAAACAGAATTCCTATCCATCATCCTTGATTTTAATTTTCTGATGATAAGGAACAAAAATAACACTGGTAGTTTCAGATCCACTAGGAGAGAGCATGAAGACATGCATTTAGTCCTAGAATTGTTCCAGCTTTCACAGGGCAAGAGAAGCTGTTCCACTGAACACATAATTTACTTCTGTGAAAGCACTCTGGGTTCTCTGCTATATGCAGCAAGACCTTGCTTTGCATTAGTTGGAACACTTAGATGACATCACTGTTAAAATGTATCCATAAAAGAAATAATTCAGTTACTTGACATTTATTTTTCTTTAATTGATTGCATATCTGAAATCTTATACAGGTCTGCCATGGTTTCACCCCAGTCGCCAACTGAGCACCGCACAGTCCCCTGCTCACTCACCCACCAGCAGGACTGGGGACCTGCATAAGGTCCTAAGCAGCAAAAACCATTTTTGGTTTTGTTTTGGTTTCAGCATCTTTCTTTCTCCATCTTTTAACTTAGACAATATTTATTAAATATCTTGATGTTAACTTTTTCAAGATAAAGAGCATTGCATTGTCATTAAGTGTACGGACACCTAACTGACTTCTAAACATTTAACTTTTTAACCACAGATGTTTATGCACAATCATGCACAAAAGTCAAAATGCACATGCCACTAATTTTTTTACTAACACATCACTGCATCTTTTGTATAGTCATATTACATTTTAAAGGGCCTAGCTAACTATACTATATTTAGCTTTGGTATGTCATCACTCTATCCTCTGTATAATAATGTCCTTCGTAATGCTGGCACATGTAATATCCAACAACTGCAAAAGCCCTATGCATTAGTATTTATAATTTATGAACAGGAGGGAAACTGTACTTATAAATTCTTTCATTTCATTCCATTCTTTATTCTATTTAGTGTCTGTTCCTTTTTTAAACATGAAATTTCTTATGGTTTCAAACTATCAAAAATGTTCTCTTCTACTGTATCAGCTACTGTCAATATAGAATTCATTTTCAGAAATGCCCTCTTGTACATTTTAAGCCTCAAAATCTGGAACATCCTAAAGCTGGCTTTTAAAACAATGCACACTCAGTATATTCCAAATATTTTGAAATTTTAAAAATAGTTTGTAAAGTTCCTCACAGACAGACATTAAAAAACAAACAAACAAAAAACCCTCACTTAGTACTTCAGAGAAACAAAAGGCTCTGTAAATTAGAGTGGTGCTATGTTACCCCATAGTGTGTGTATGGAACTAGGTAATTATGAGAGCTATTTAAAGAGGATACAAATTTGAGAAGTAATTTGCCAAAGCAAGCAGGAAGCAAATATAAGTAAGACACTGCAGTTTAACACCAAAATCAAGTTCTATGAAGAGTGTTCACATTGAATTACATAGAATAGTTTGGGTTGGAAGGGACCTTAAAGATCATCTAGTTCCACTAGATGACACTAGACCAAGGTGCTCAAAGCCTTGAACACTTCCAGGGATGTGGCATTCACAACTTTTCTGGGCAACTTGTTCCAATGTCTCACTATCCTCATAGTAAAGAATTTCTTCCTAATATCTAATCAAAATGTACTCTCAGGTTAAAGCAAGTAGCCCTTGTTCTATCATTACATATCCTTGTAAAAAGTTCCTCTGCAGCTTTCTTGCAGGCCCCCTTTAGCTACTGGAAGGTAGCTAGAAGGTCTACTTGAGGCGTTCTTTTCTCCAGACTGCACAATCCCAACTCTCTCAGCCTTTCTTCATAGTAGGACTCATTGGAGCTGTTCTTGCTTGGCCACCTTAGGTGCTCAGTGGAGTAAGCTTTGTTTGAAGGCAAGGCTAGAGAACAATCTTGCTTAGAGGTCCCATCAGTTACAGGAGTAAGGCAGAGCTTTACTTAAATGTCTCTGCTCTTCCGTATTCTTTTATAATGGCAGACTATTTATTAGGTTTGTAGAGCAGAAGGGTGTTACCTTATTACTTAAATGTCTAGAACACTCACCTTCATTTGATTCAGTTTTCAGTCTCTGTTTCCCTGAATATTTAATGATGTAAATAAAGGTGGGTCTGAGAACAACAGAATATGGTGAGCATGTTGGGTCAGGGGGAGGGTAACTTCAATACTAACGCACAGTGAAACAGCAGTTATCTTGATGACTTCAGCCCAAATGAAAGTAATGGAAGACAGATTCAAAAGGAAGGAATTATAACAAGTATATATGTTCTCTATCAATAATTATGAGACTAGACTGAAAATCCAACTTAAACGAAGCACACACACACCAAGTATTGTGAGATTCATGATAAAATCTGGAGAGTTGGTAAGCCTGGTTGCAGCACCTGTGAAAGGTCAGTTAGCACATACACTTACAGGTATATTACAGAAACTTGTAGACACACTACAGACATACAGTATTTGCATATAAAACAGACAACATGCACTGCTGCAGGCACACTACAGGTGGTAGGTATTGCAGCTATAGTTAATGCATATCATATAAATTACAAATTTGTCCATTTCTAATTAAACATTCTAATAAGCCAAAATTCCTAAAAGTGGAGAAAAATGAGCCACCACATTGGATGGCTACTAAATTTGCTGTTTACTACCAAGTATCTATGGCTTTCTGTAGTCGAGAAATATGAAGAATTTATAGCTCAGTATTTCTAATGTACCAAATTGTTAGCCATCTTTTAACTGCAATTGCTTGATTTTCCTGTTATCTGTGTCCAAATAATGCAAAAATTTATGAAATACAGGTATAGAAAGCCATTTGAAAAAAATTTGTCTACCAAATATTACAAAATATGTTTCAGAATAATGAATTTATCACTTGACTCAAAGTGCTTTATGTTTACTTAAAATAGAAAAATAAAATGAACTGTCTACTATAACTCACTTTTGTTTACAAAGACATGTAAAGAACAATGATTGATTTCACAAGACACCTTGCACATTTACCTTACTGCAAAACTTTTTCTGGGGAAGAGTGATTTGACTGAGCTAGTGGTAGCACAGAAAAACATGCATTAACACTACCATTGCTGTAGATAGCCTGCAGGTAAACTGAGGTCTTCCATTCCCAGTCTCATTTGATATCTTTAACTCTGAACGCCGAGGGTAGGATTTTCCAACACTAAGTTCTAGCATTGAAATTATCAAAGCTGTAGTAGTGTTTAGTGTTGCAAATCTCAATCTTGTCAACGTAGTATGCTTCTATGGCAGTTCTATATCCAATAGTATAAGAAACCAAGATTTTGATTATTTGCCTTAGAATTTGTACTGTCTTTTCATAAAACAAGATGGCTTAGGCTGATAAAAAACTGTAGGGATAGCAAATATCAAAACAAGTGAGAAATACTTTAGTTTGGTTTTATCTTTTGTATCTTCAAGCCTAGATTCATCCAATACTGAATGTTAATGGAACATGAATATTAGAAAAGGGATGGAATATGACAGTGCATATGGAAAATATTAGGTTTCCTTTTCTATCTGAACTTTGTTTCAACTGAATTCTGACTAGTGTTTTAAAGAGTTACAGTTGAACAGTTAGAAAAGTGAGTCTTTATATATTGAGTGTCAGAAGTAAGCTGTTATATAGTTCAAACAACTTCACTGCTGTTTATGCTTTTATTTTAATTGTACAGTGGTGTGCACAGAATTTGATTTATGTGTCAGGGGTTTTTTATTAAATGCTTCTATTAGCAATTCTTCAATTTCATCTACAGGAAGCTCTTTTAAAATGTCTAAAAGCTTTAAAGCAATTTGTTATTCCCTAAAATATTTGGCAATTTGCAACTTTATAGTTTTATTCATATAAAATAAAATTATATTAAACAGTTTCTGATTTTAGGGGCTTTAAATTTGGGGGTAGCCCATTTTTGCTAATTTGGTTGCTCAGCTTGATTTCACAGGTTTTCTTAATTCTCTGAATCCCTGCTATCTCCATGAGGATTTGGAAATGCCTGAGTTCTAAAAAGCATGCTAAGCAAGTCTTAAAAATGTTTAAAAGAAGAAAAAAAACACCAAAAACCATCTCAAAACAAAATAAAGTAAAACAAAAAAAAAGAGGGGGAGGGGGGGAAATATCACATCAAAACCCTATCAGTAATTGAAGAAATGAAAATTAGGGGCTTCTCTTAAATCTCTGTGCTGCAATATACTAGGTTTTATATGCTGAGTGAAAAATCATAAAAATGAGTTAAAATCCTGTATTCTACCTTGTTCTTTCAGGAATAACCTACAACACTCTTAAAATCAGGAAGTCATCTTCAATGCAAAAATCCACTCAAAAAGCAGGTATGTGGGCTTTGAATGACACACAGGTCTCTGCCCTTCACATTGCTGAATATCAAAATAGAAAGGATGCATCAATCTCTTTACAGAATTTTTAAAACTTTAGAAATTTTAGGGCAATATCTGTATGACAAAGAAACAATAATTAAACTGCAGGTTCTTTACAGGGTTGAATTTGTCTAAGGGAAGGCTGAGAAGTGACCTCACCACAGTTTTCAACTTCTTCACGGGTGGGTAGCAGAGTGCATTATCCTGATCTCTCTCTGGTGACCAGCATTAGTACATGAGAAAATGGTATGAAGCTGCATCAGGGGAAGTTCAGATTGAACAGTAGGAAAAGGCTCATCACACAGAGCAGGTGAGCACCGGAATAGGTGGCCCAGGGAAGTAGTCATGGCACAAAGCCTACCAGAGTTCACGGAGCATCTGGACAGCTCTTAGTCATATGGTTTATTGCTAGGTGTCCCTGTAAGGAACAGGGAGTTGGATTCAATGATACTTATGGGTTCCCTCCAACTTAGGATTTTCTATTACTTCTTTAGAAGATTTCTACTCTCTCTCTATCTATATATATTTATTTTTTTATTTTTTTTATGTGACTCTAGGACTTCACGTAAGAGCTATCTGAATAAAAAAAGTGATCTATTTGCCTATAAGAACTTAGCATATCTGTTATACCTTTTCTGTTTTATGAATGATCTCTATTATTAAACATACAAATTTTTATATAATTATAACTTTAGCAAGACCATTTAAACCTATGCTATCATATAATTTAATTTTGCTTGTAGGAAAAAACCCCAAACAAATAACTGTGTGCCAGAGTACATTTACATAATGTATCAGAGTATTTTTGACTTTTCCTGTCTTAACAAAATTTGGACGGTTTTACAGATCTCAGAAGCTTCCTGAACATGGAAAACAGCTATGATTATGTTCAAATAATGACAAAAAGGAACAGTTTCATTCCATTAGCAGTATAGCACAAGTCTGTAATATTGTGTATCTACAGACACATGCAAATCTACTCTATTAGAAGTATTTATAACAACTATGCTGTATTTGATAAATGAAGTCACAGTAATTGGCTTCAGGATCTTATTCTGGCTATGGCATATCCAGTAACACTTTTGAATATGAAATTGTATATTTCAAAATGTCAATTTTGTTATGGTTCCACATGGAATGCATACTGATTACTGCTACTTTATAAATATAGCTGGCCTAACAAAATCAAAATAGTCACATGAAACTACTGCATGTTGTGAATTTTGTCAAAGTGCAATAAAAATAAATAAATAAAAGGGTAAACATACAGCATAAAAATTACTACCCTATTACTTTTTTTTTTTTTTGGTATGAAGAATCAGAAAAATAATTTCTAAACAAGTGGAAGATTTCAGTAGTTATATGACTGAGATCTATTAAGCCTTTTTACTCTCAAGTCTAGAAATGAAACTAGGCTTATTTTTAGTGAAATTTGTGGGAGTAGATTTTGCTTAAATCTGTTATTTGAGATCTCAGTCTTGCCTTTCATTTTATCCATTGGTGTATATCTTGGAAAGAAAAAAGATAAACTACTAATATTACTAATTATGATTAAAAGTGAATTTAGATTAATTCTAAATTAGAAATTAGATTAAAAGTGAAACAAAAAGAAACATATAGTTAAAACTTGCTCACTATTATAAGAAGACTATATAAAAATAAAAGCTCTTTCAGCACTTCAGCACTTTTTTCACACCACTACCATTTGTTTATGCAAACCAGTCTTGCGTTATTACCATACAACTTATTCTGATTTTTATTTAATTCCAATTCTATGAAAATGGCCACTGAAAAAAAAAAGAATTTAAGGGGAAAAGAAAACAATCATCAGTATTTTCAATTGTTTTGACTGGTGTAACTTTTGGACTAAGATTAGTGGTTGAATTCAAGATTCAGTGGGATGAATCCCATTTCTGGAGTGCAACTACTAATGGCTACAAGTTGTTCAGAAGCAAGAGGGGAGGAAGGAACAGCTTAGGGATTGCCCTAAAAGGATTAGGGATTGCCCTCTACAACAAGAGGTAGATTGAGCATGAAGAGGTGCCTCTGAAGAACATCCATGAGCAGGTCGAAGCCTGTGGGTAAGAATCAGAGATCAAGGCAACAAAAGGAACCTAGTTTTTGGTGTCTACTACAGACCATCTGATCAGGGGGAGCCTATTGATGCAGCTTTCTTCCTCCAGCTACCAGAGGCATTGTGCTATCAGGCTCTTTTCCTGCTGGAGCACTTCAACTACCCCAAAATCTACTGGGAAAGCAGCACAGCAAGCTGTAGGCAATCCAGTAGACTCCTGGGATGCATGAAGGATAACTTCTTGAGCCAGATAATAGCCCAGCCAGAGGGGATGCGATACTGGATCTGATGATCACCAACTTAAGCCAGCTAATTGGGACATCAAGATTAGAGGCAGTCTGGGCTGCAGTGATCATGCACTGATGAAGTTTGCAGTCCTGAGTGATAAGAGTCAGTTAAGGAGTAAAGTTAGGCCCTGAAATGTAGGAAAGCAAACTTCAAATTCTTCAAGAAAATAGTCAATAGGATCCCCTGGGAGATGGCTCTCAGGCACAAGGAAGTAAAACAGAGCTGGCAGATCTTTAAGGAAGTCTTCCACAGAGCACAAGAGCTGGCAATTCAAAGGAGCAAGAAAGAGGACAAGGTAGGCAAGAAACTGGCATGGCTGAGTAGGTACCTGCTGGTCAAACTAAAGGGAAAGAAGCAAATGCACAGGCAGGTAACCTGGGAAAAGAGTGGAGATGAAGTCTGGTTGTGTAGGGATGGGGTCAGGAAGGCTAAGGCAAAGCTGGAACTGAACTTGGGAAGGAATGCAAAGAATATCAAGAAAGGCTTATAAAGGTATGTTAACCAAAAAAAAAAAGAAGGTCAAAGAAGGTATGTCCCACTCCCTCTCCCCAGAAACAAAGACTGGTAAACTGGTAACAAGGGATGAAGAGAAAGCTGAGGTACTCAACATTTTTGTCTCAGTTTCCCATGGCAACATCTCTTCCCACACCTCTTGAGTGGGGACTGGGAGAACAAAATGCTTCCTACTGTAAGAGGTCAGGTTCATGACCACCTGAGGAACCTGAATGTATATAATCATATGGGACCTGATGAGATGCATCCCAGAGTACTGAGGGAATTGGCTGATGTAGTTGTAAAGTCACTCTCCATGATATTTGAAAAGTCATAGCAGTCAGGTGAAGTCCCAGGTGACTGGAGAAAGGGAAACACTGTACCCATCTTTAAAAAAGATGGACCCTGGGATCTACTGACTTGTCAGCCTCACCTGTGTGCCTGAGAAGATCATGGAACAGACCCTCCTAGAAGCTATGCTAAGGCACATGGAGAACAGGGAGGTGATTTGAGACAACCATTACAGCTTTACCAAGGAAAAGTCCTGTCTAATCAACCTAGTGCCATTCCATAGTGGACTGACCACATCAGTGGATAAGGGAAGGGCTACAGATCTGGACTTCTGTAAAGACTTGACATGGTCCCTCATAACATCCTTCTTTCTAAATTGGAGAGGGATGGATTTGATGGGTGGACTGTTAGGTGGATAAGGAATTGGTTGGATGGTCACATCCAGAGGGTAGTGGTCAGTGGCTCAGAGCGCTGACTGCCATCAGTGACAAATGGTGTCCCTCAGGGGTCAATAATGGGAGCAGTGTTATTTAATACTTTCATTAATGCCATAGATGAATGGATCAAATGCACCCTGAGCAGCTGACACCAAACTGAGTGGTGCAGTTGATACACCTGAAGGACGGGATGCCATCCAGAGGGACCTGGACAAGCTCTAGAAGTCACTCCATTGGAATCTCATGAAGTTTAACAAGACCACACTCAAGATGCTGAGTTCATAACAGTTTCATGACCATCTTGATGGAAATAACCTATCATACACCATAATATCATGTAATTTGTATCAAGAGGCTTTACTGCAAAGGCATATGGTGTGGTGTCATCACTCTCTTGCTGAAATACTGCATCTTTATTTACTTCTCTTCGTATGCAGATTGTGTAAAGATTTCAAAGAGTGACAAAAGACTTTGTGGTTTGACTTATTAAAATGAGCCTTTGCTACTTAATGAATTCTTAGCCTGAATTCAGATCAGCAAACCCACTTTGTTTTCAATTTCATCAATACCTTTGCCAGTACTGAAACTTGTAACACTGATGAGTTTAATACAGTCATCTCTGTACATTGTCATGTGGCAGAAATTAAAAATGACCAGTCAACTATTTTGTTTCCATCTGGCCTTGCTAGACTGTTCACAGAATTGTGACATCTACAGTCTGCCAGTTCACAGTGACTCACAGCATTGCCTACCCTTCAATGCTCACTGTCTTACTGAAGCTAAGCTTAAACTACACCCATGTCATGTTGACACTTGCCCATGAAAACATTCTTATATTCACGTGTAGTTTTATTAAATTAACAAACCTGCTAGTTAAGTAGTGTTTGTAGCACTAATGCACCTGAACAGGCAAAATGTAAAATATAGCATGCATGTCTAAGTTCTAGGCCTTATTTATCACTTTTCTTAATACAAAAACTACATCAAGTTCCTGTTTTACCATATATTCACTATCCCCTTCCAAATTCAAACCACTATGACTTTGTTGCTGTTATGATCTGGTCAAAGCAGACATATCATATCCTATAGTTTAATATAATAGTGACACACTCCTCTTTTAATCTTGCAATATCATCCCATAGTTTATCCTTTCTTCTTTTATTTATTGCACTTATCTTTCTTCAGTAAATTTGTTTAAAAAGAAAAAATGGTCTCACCATTTAAATTACTGCTGACAATTCATTAAACCAGCATATGTTACTAGATCTTTTTACAACATATTCACATGTTTCTGTACAGTTGAGTGAAATTTGTTGCATAGATTGATATAAATACACTTATTGTTCATAAGTATACTTTTACTTCTTTTACCTGCTGCCACAGTGTACTTGAAGGGTGGGCAGATGCAGAGTCAGCTCTTGGTATGTGACTGGCAGCTGTTCTCTTTCCTAATGAACTACAGATGACAGAATATACAAAATATCTTGATCTAAATGAAAATCAAAGATTAAGGAAGCTAGATGAGAAGCTAGTATGCAACACTCCATTATTGCCTGACTCTTCCCTTTCAGGAAGGAGAGTGACTAAGCTCCTAGTCACTTTTTTATTCAGAGTGAATATACCTATTGAGTTACCATGTGCTGCTCAAAGGCAAAAGATAGGTGTTTCTTAACATTTCAGTGTTAAACAAGATCCTGGTTTAACATAATTGTGTTAATCAGTCCTACTGTCAAATGCATGCAGTATTAAAACCTAAGTAAGTAAGTAAATTGGACCCTCTGGTGTTCACCTCAAGCAATCATTACTGGACAAGGAATGAGCTGATGAGCTTGGTCTACTGATATGCAGGTATTTGTCATTTGTGGCAGCTGTAGAGTTATCCATTGATTGCCAACATTTAGAATAAGCTCTTAACTCTGTATTTCAAAGAAGTACTACTGAATAAAATGGATATTGGTTAAATTTTGCTTCTGGTTTAGCTACATTTTTAAGTAATATTTTTACTGTCAAAATAAAAACAAGAATAGACAGCAGACAGACACACACAGTGTACACTTGATAATGCAGTCAAAATACAAACTCTAATTTTTTTTTAATTTAATTCACTAAACTGTGTTCAAGAGCCTACCTTTACTTAAACAAGAGGATGTAGTTCTCTTAACATTTGAAAAAAAAATCTCAAAACTAATCTTTCCATCCATGTTTCATTTTCTTACTGAGATACACAGGGATAATAATTTTTCATCATACAAACTATTCTTAGTTAAAATATTTTAAGGGAAATGTCAGTTGATGGGATTAGATCCATCTATTTAGCTTAAATCAGCTAGCTAGTAATAATCCCTTATAGAGAAACAAGGTAAAAAAAAAATCATAGGGATTAGGAAACAACTATTCACATGGACAGAAAATTGCAAAATAAGATTCCACATGAAAATGTAGAAGAAAGAAAAATACTCAGAAAGGAAAATTATGTAGGAATAAAAATATATAATACCAGAAGAAATATATGCCAAATATGAACAAAAAAGCCCAGTGAGATTTGCAGCAGAACACATAAAGTCATCCGATTATAAAAGAAACAGGATCACTTAATTCTGCATATGACTAATAAATTGGTACACATAAAACCTGCATTTATTTAAGTGCACTAAAATGAGTGACACAATAACAGCAAAATTCATGTCAGTTCATGTATTTTTGTATGTTTTATAGACATGGCTTAAAAATGCTGAGTTTATATAAGCAAATTAGTCAGTCACCCAGGTCAGATGATATTCATAGAATCATAGAATCAATTGGGTTGGAAAAGACCTCAGAGATCATGAGTCCAACCCTTTGTCCAACTCCCGTCTGTTTACTAGATCATGGCACTCAGTGCCACGTCCAATCTCAGTTTAAAA
>JAWWEU010000125.1:54311708-54372414 GCA_035583155.1 Acropternis orthonyx
GCCTGGCTGCTCTCCAGCCACTCTGTCCCCAGCCTGTAGCGCTGCATGGGGTTGTTGTGGCCAAAGTGCAGGACCCAACACTTGGCTTTGTTGAGCATTCATATAATGCTAACACCACAGAGAACTTTATTGACTAAATATTTAGTCAGAATTCAGGAAAAAAAAAAAAAACAAAAAAAACCCCACAGAAATAAAGGTCATCAAATTCTGGGCCAGACCAGTATCAAAACAAGTACAGTCAGCATTTTTAAGTACTGCCATGCGAAACAATATATCTAACTGAAGAGAACTCCACAATGACACAAAAGACATCTGGGGAATTTTATTTTCAGCTATGCTGGTCCTATGAAGTAAATACCTACTACCAATTGGGAAATGTTATGCTTTTGCCTAGAACATATCTATTTATCTAGCTTTAATTAAAAGGAAGTCAATCCTCAAGCTGCTCTGCAACAGGTAGCAAAGCTCTTTAAGTCATGGCACTTGGCATTTTAAAAGAATGCTCTTGCACAAAGTAAATTTCTTACATAGATATACCCAAAGTCCAGAACAGTGAGAGCAAAAACCTAAACTGATTTGGCCTTCTGAGGAACTTTGCTTTTTAGCCTCAAAGGTTTAAGACACACCTCCAGGCATGCTCAGAACCATATTGGTTTTGACAGAGCTAGGTATGTATGAGCTAAGTGTCTAGCTGCACCTTAACAGTTTCTGGAAATCAGGTGTTGTTCTGTCTACAAGGAAAAGGGAAGTCTTCTCAAAGCATTAATTCCAATATTGGGTGAGAAAGATTCAGTTCTTGGTCAGAGAGTTTTAAACACCATATGTCTCCATTCCTCAACGATGACACACAAACATCACGTGTAGTCTACATCTAGAACCTTTGTCTCTTGCTAAAGTTTGGACATTGTTTGTAGGAGGTCAAGCTTATTTGGGCAAGAGAAAGAGCAAACACACAAAACATGGCTCCAAATGAGTCATTAGAACATTTGGCTATAACACAGGGGCAAGAATGTAAGTGAAAGGGGATCTTGCTCCATACGATCTTAGTATTTTATCCAACAACTGTATGATACACAAATAAAAGTAGACATGGGAACAGGAATCATAATCTGAAATGTTCCTTTCCCACATGCAAGTACAGAGCTGCTCATAAATATTATTACTTTGGCATTTCATAATAACTTTATGAAGAACTTGGCAAACTCAGTGAGCTAGATTTGGATGTCATTTATCTGAAGGCTAATCCAAGCCCATCCCCCACTTCAAAACAATTTATAGTAGTAAATTAAATAAGCTTAATAACTAATGTAATCAGATCAAATTCAATGACCCAGTTTTTTTTCTTTATACTAGTAATATCTTTAGGACTAGCACTTTTAATGCATTTTATCAGGGAAGAGTCTTTAATACATTAGTGAATCAGTGGAGAAATTACGTCACCAGCTCAGATAAAGAACAAACAAATTTTTCATCTATGTTTGTTATGCACAACCTAAATTCTGAATGTAAATCTTAAGGTGCTGCAGAGACATTAGGAGGTACTGAGGGATCTTGGCTATTTTATGCAAACTTAAGTACACAGTTTAAAAATAATTAATCTGGAAAGCATTATTTTTTGCATGTGGGTTTTGATTGGGATTTTTGGCTTTTTTTTTTTTTCCTTTTTTGGTTTTGTTTTGGTTTTTTTACACCCCCAAAGGATGAGAACAAAACAGCTGAATTGTAAAAGAAGATTAGTAAATTATTCTGTTTCCTCTATCTACTTAACCATGCTGGGTGGTCTGCCCTTAAAAATCTGTCTCCTAGCTATCCAGCTGGCAAGTACAAACCACTGTCTGCTGAAACTACAGCACAGCTGTATGAATGCCATAAAGGATTCTTTTCCTGCATATATCACATCCCAGTTACTTAATCTGCACTAAGTTAGGAAGGAAGATACATTAGACAAATGAAACACATGACATGAGTTAACGTTTCACATACTTATGTCCATTTACTAACATCAGTTTATTTTCTTTTTCAAAATCAAGAAAATGGCAGTGAAATAACATCATAAATACAAAAGCCAGAAACCTGTTCTGATGATTGTATTAGTACTTTGGCCATAGGTTAGAGGAACCTATAACAGTGCCTGAAAATAAAATGCCAAATTCCTTCACACTTAACTTTCACAGAAGTCTAAGGAATTGCACTGAAAACTAACATGGACTGTTCATATACTTGGCTTAGTTTCATCCTTCAGGATTCCACTGCATTGAGATCCTCATAAGAGAAAAATTTGTCAAAGAGGAATTGCAAGTCATATATACACACCACTTTACCAGTGCCCAGAAAAAAAAATCAGAGCTGAAAAAGTAAGAGCATGATGTTAACCTAGAAATGCTGATGCACATGGGCACTACTTTGAAGATTCCTTGGGAACAGAGAAAGAACAAGTAAACACGACATATCATTTTCTTTAAACTTGTTCTTTTTTCTTTCTCTGCATATGAACTGAGTCTTTCTGCTAAGATAAATAGTTAGAAAACATTGACCAGAACTACAACAGAAAAAAAATTTGGTTCTTAGATAACTCACATGGCATCTTTCAATCATAAGGGCTAATCTTCCTTGGGTAATTGATTGCTGGGATTTCCATCCGTTTTTGCTTCCTCCTCTTTTCTTTTGAGGATAAAAGATTGGTAGACAACAACAGGCAGCACAAATAAACTACAAAGCATGAAATCTGTTAATAATGACCACCAAAGCAATGCTGCTCTTCTGGCAGATAGACCAGATGGTCAGATAACACAGTGTGATGAATAAAGAGGGGCTCATAAGGTCTAAGGCTTTACTGAATGCTACAACAGCAATGGTTAGCAGGGGAATGCTATCTTGATTTGATTGGGGCCTTTTATGCTGATCTTTCTGATTGGCAGTTTTATTAGTTTGGGTTTTTTTAATGTCAAGAGTGGCAATTATTATCTTCAGGTGCTCACTCTCTGCTTTGCTTTAAGTCAGCAAGTTACATTTCAGAGTTTAGCATTAGGTTAATACTTAAGCATTTTAGACCTTTATTTTTCATTTCAAAGTGCATTCAACATAAATAATTTCAGAGTGTACACTGATAATTTGTTTAGGCAATTTCTGCTACTTAAAAGGTTAAGGTCAGTTCCAATTATATAACTCTATCTTATTTAGAAAATAATACAGAAAGGCAGTCTTCAAACAGACTGATTTAATGTAAAACCATATCTATCAAGAGCAAAAACATAAGTATCCTCTTTACATTAGGAACACTTCAGTTACCAAAAATATAGTCAGGTCAGCTGGTACTTTCATTAACATGTTCTTAAAAAAGGAAATCGCTAAAAGAGATTTATTTAACTGAAAAAGAGTCATATTGCTAAGCCTGATGAGAAGCTGAACATCTGTCATGTCCACAAGATAAGAAATCCAATGTTGAATTTGGAAATTACATTTTATATGTTACTATAGGAAAAAAAGTATAATTAACTAACACATAAGAATTTATTTAATTTATTTTTAGATAAATTGTTCTAGGAAATTAAAATGAGAGTTACAAAATAAAAACTAAATAAGAATGATACAAGAAATATTATGATCTCTTCAGGTTTATGCCATATGTGGAATGTCAACCAAAGATGATTATTTTCTTGATCCCCTTAATTTCTTGCCTTCTCAGACGCGACTTTTGTTCTTTCATTCTTATTCCAAATATGACACCTTCTTTTTTACATGGTTTATTCCATAGGCTGTAAGTTCAGATAAGAAAATTAGGCATCTCTTTTTCAGTCAAACCTTTCTGTAGGGCAGATTTTTAGCTGTTTATGATGGAAATCCTTTCATAATAAAGATTTACTAGGTGATTTTTAAGGTCCCTTCCAATCCCAACCATTCTGATTCTATGATAAGGAAATCCTTTCAAAGGTGGTGTAAAAGAAGTAGGTATTTTTCAGGAATTATAATATTAATAGATTAAATGAAAGAAAGGAAAAACTCCCACTGACCCTCTTTATGAAAGTAAATGCTGACTGCTAGTGTTTCATGTTTTACTTTTGTAATGTTTTGTCACAACCACAGAAGGTTGTACTAACTACAAAATTACAAGCTAAGATGAAGAAACTGTAAAGAATTGCACACTAGGTGCTCTTGTTTTGTGGTAAAAATACAGTCTCACAGGACTAAAGATTAAACAAAAGTCTGAGAAAGCAGAAATATGTGTCCTAGTGCTAGACTCTGAGCTGGGTGGGCAGAACCCTTGGTCTTTGGAAATTCTGTATATTTCATCTCACCATTACTGAGCACATATTACTGACCCAGTCCTGGAAAGAGAAATGACAATTTGCCTGTGATTACAGCAGTCACAGATGGAGAATCTTCTATCCCAGCCTAGGAGTTTTTTATTTATTTTATGCAAGACAGTCACTGGATAACACTTGGTGGTTTAGGCACTCACAGGGGTTGTGGGAGTACGAATTTCTAGGGTTGAATCCCAGTATGTCTATACAGCTAAATTCTTTCATTACTGATCTATACTGACATAAGAGAAACCCAAACAAATGGCTTAAAAGATCTTAAACAAGTTAAATGAATCAGGGAAGAAGAAAAATAAAAAAAAAAAAAGACAGAAAACACATATTCTGAGAATCCTTGTTCACAGTTTTGGGATTTTGTCTAACACCAGAGCTTAAGGGTGTAGGAAGGTAGCAACAGTTTAATGCCTCTGTATATATCCACCAACAAGAGTGTAAATGCTTGAAAGATTAGACTCAACTGAGTTGTTTTGAGGCTATCAGTGACACTTACATGATAGATGAGTACTTAAAGAAAGGAGATAAACAACTCCATATCTTTGAAAAATCTTAGCAGTAGCTGGTAGATATAACTATTTATCATAACATAGTTCTAGAAATTCCTACTGGGTTAACAAAGTAGCCTTCGAGCAAGAGATGTTCCTTGCCCTACAATTACAAATGTTCATATGAGGCCTCTATCTCTTCTTTCACAAGAATATTCTATTCCTTTTTATCTGTAAGCAAAAGATCTTGGCAGTTAATTTTCTTTTTCAATTTAATGATAAGAACTTATTTTGCATCTGCCACACCTAATTTCAAGCCTTTTAACTGTCAACTCATCAAAAAGAAGAAACAGGAGATGGCTGAATTTTTATGAACACACTAACTCACGTAAAAAAAAAAAAGGTGAAACATACAGACTTTAAAAAGATAAAGCTTGGGTCTACATTGTATGGTCCAAAAAGGCTTATCTTCTCCTGCATGTGAGCTGAAAACATTAATCCAGAAAACCACAGAAAAATAGAATATCCTGAGTTGGAAGGGACCCACAGGGATCCTTGAGCCCAGCCCTGGGCCCTGCAACAGGACAACCCTGCACAGGACAACCCCAAGAATCACAGCATGAGCCTTGAGAGTATCATCCAAAGGTTTTGGACAATATTTCAAAGCGACTTCTGATATCTCTCTTTTGGAAAATTAGGATGTGCTACAATTTAACCAAAAAAAGAATTTACTTGTCTTTCTTTATTTCTGTAAAGAGGAAGAGTGAGACCAAAGACTGATAGCTAGTTATTCATCTGTAGAAAGCATCACAAAATGTTTTTTCTAGAAATATTAAATAATAGGAAAACTAGAATAACACACAAATATTAAGTTTTTTTGCTTTGTCTAATAATTTATTACATCAGATTAAAATAATTTATTTATGGTCACTACTGCATTCATACTGATATATCCCCTTCATATGAGAACATGAAGTTTTATTAATAATAATTTAAAAAAATGTACCAAAAAAAAAAAAGAAAAGAAAGCACAAAAGTCAAAATAAAACTGAACAAAACCACCAAAATAGATGATAGTATAATAAGGACATTTCAGAAAGTGTCTTTCTGACCTTACTGGTAAACCAACATGAACAATATTGAATGAGGATCAGGTCTGGTTAAACAAATAACCTGACTGCAATTTGTTGCAGCCCATTAGCCGGTATCAATGCAGTGAAGGCCATGAAAATTGAAACATGGTTCACTAACTGTGTGTGGGTTTTTGATAAGCAACTCTGATATCTGCGTTCTCTCTAATGACCAAGAATAATCTGCACTGCAGCAACCTGATGACGTGTTTCAGTGCATAGCCTATTGACCACCTAGTGCTTAATATGCTACACATGACACTTTAAAAATCCACGAGAAGCTAGGAATAGACAGGAAAGAAAAGCTGTTCATTTGAGCTTCAATCTGCATCACTGAAAAACCATCAAGTTATTTGACTGAAGAAGTTAAGTCCATAAAACAGTTATTTTTTAGCCCTCCTGAGCTTCAGAATTAAACCTTTACTTGCAAATAATAAACAACTAAGTGAACTACAGTGTTTCTACTAAAAACATAATTTCATTTGCTGGAGAAGACCTTAAGACAAGGTCACTGAGAAGTGTGAGACTCCTCATTGAAATGCACAGGGGGAGGCCAAGAGGTAGTGGTTATATATTGAAACTGGGGAAGCTCTGTAACTGTGAAGATATCAAGCATTGGAGCAAGTATCCCAGCGAGGTTCTGGAATCTGTCCTTAGAGATTTTTGAGATCAAGTTGAACAGTCTTGATCAGGGCTCAGTCTGAGTTCAGGGTTGATCATACTCTGAACCTGGATTTGACAAATGCTCTTCCATTGCGAAGTGATTCTAGGGAATGACAGCCAAAGACTTCTGAAATTTTCAAATATTGTGTTGTAGATGTATAATATACAAGTAGAGGTGTACAATTTAGATTATTTTTTTTTAAACAAGGAAACATAAACTCAATATGGGTTATCTTGCATCTATAGAAGGGGTTCAATAATTTTTTGGTCCTCTATTGCAAACAGAGAAGGGCAGATTTCTCCAGAGACTAATTCAGACATGAAAAGTTTTACATGATGCTATGCCTTTAGGCAACTAATTTCAAACTCTGTGTTGTTATGGAATACCAAAAAATCTTATCTATGTTTCAGTTTAGAACCAAGACCATTCAGATGACAAACAGTAAATCAGAAATGGACAGGATGATTTTTACCTTGTTAATTAGTGGTGATACAGTTAGCAACAAGTTTTATATAAAAAAAAGTTGTAAAATTTAAATTATACAGGACTGAATTTGTAGCATTAGCAAGATTTTTCACTCGATGTCTCATTGTAGTCCAATCTTGTTCCCAAATTCTGGGAGTGTATATGCCTTTTTCCATGGGCAACCAACAAGTTAGTATCTGCCTGCAAAAATTATTGCATTTCTTTTTTTTTTCAGTTCTAAGGCTACTTAAAATTAATTGTATAATGTTTAAGGTAAACCCTGATTTTTCAGGCACTTTTGGTTCCAGGAATATATTATATATATCATTAAATCTCACATATTGCTAAATTTATTTAAAATGTCTAAATGTAATACAGTGATGATGACTATAAATTGAAGCCTTACTATCATCCCTCCAACTCCTACAAGTTTCCTAAAAGATCCATGTTTTTTTCATTTACCTGCCACCACTGCAAACTTTTTAATATATCACCTACTAGTATGTTATATTTGAAAATATGTATTCTGTAAAATGTAAAACATTTATCAGTTTTCTAGAAAGAAGAAAGAAAAAAAAACCCAAAACAACAACAAAATCCTTCACATGTGAATGATTATTTTCAAGATACTAAAATAAGCTACTTTTTTTGTATAGTCTCAAAAATTTAAAAAAGATCTCATGAATGTTCTAAACATTGTCTTGCAAACCTGGCTATTTCCATACAATCTTTTTTATTAACCTTTTAAAAACATAATTCAGTTCTGTTACTTGCTTGATTAACAAGTGCTTTAATATGGTGTGACCTTACCTCTCCTTAGAAAGCTTTTTTTTTTCCTTGCTTCTGTTATTTTATTTTTTTTTAGGAACACAACTGATATTGTTACCTTTTTCTTTTCAAATATAATTATTTAAAAATTGCTTCTATAGTATGATACTTGATTATCATTTTTAGAAAGTCCTTGCTCACACATCATAATAAATTATATCTATTATAATAAAGATATTCAAGACAGGTTTTTCATGGTGCTGCATGGTGGGAAGATGTGAGGAAACAGGTTAAATATAAAAGATGTTCCAATTGAAAAACCTTTAATAAGCAGCCTTTTTTCATGAAATTCACATCTCTATTGTTCATCATGACTGGAACTTATATTCTGCAAGCAGATTTAGCATAATCATGAGCAGTTTTATCACAGGACAATTAATTGGCACATACATAAAAACAAGGAGATGCAAAGCAAGAAACCGTCTTTGATTTGCTTCCATATACAATAAAACTAAAGAGTAATTGAATCTTTTTCTACAGTTAAGATCAGATTTAATGTTAACAAATCTAAAGGGAAATTCATGCTATTTTTTTATCTTCTGCAGACAAATCTACTGTTGAATTTTATTTTTTAAGGAATTTATTGAAGTTTATCTTGCATTTTACTAGCATCTATCTTAAGTACAATAGTTCTCCTCTGAATAATATATGCTATTCCAATATATTACACTCACTCAATAAAGGTTAACAGAAAAGATTAACTTGAAGTGCCTTTTACTCTCTGGGTCTCAACTAATATGTCTCTATCACTGGGTACACAGGAAGGCGTTTGAAATAGAACTTGAAAACTACTTCCCAGATAAAGGCTTTTTGCCCACTTATTATTAGTTTGCATTACATTACATTGAAAATCTCGTTTTGAAGCTTCATGGCTACTACTTGGTTTATAAATCTTATAATTTTATTTAAAGTGAGCTTTAACTTTCTGCAGCATTGCAATGACTTTCCACACTAGGACCACATGCTGTAAACAAAAACTATAGAAGATGTCTTCAAATAAACCACTGGAGTTAGTTTGCTATGTTTAAAAAAGACAATTTAAAAAATGGTTGAGTCATCATTAAAATAACTACAAGCTTCATAAAGTGAAAGGGTATCCTTCTTCTAGTTGCTACAATAATAAAATTCCTTAATAAAGATTTGGAAGTTTTTCATGTTAATACAGAAAGGTTTCTTCCTGACAATTTTATAACAACCTGGGGAGGTGATGTATTTTACTCTCCATAACTGAAAGATAAAAACAGTCTTAAAAATAAATTTTAGTGACATCTGTGCAATGGTCTGAAGGATTAGATGAAGAGTTACTAAGTTCTCCTGTAATTCCCCTTCTCATGTTAGGAAGCTTCTCTACAGAGTTAACAAAGTCTGAAAACTTTGGGTACAAGTGAAAAGTTGTTGCCTACTGTTGTTATTAACTGCAAAAACTCCAAAGCAAGAATGCCTTGAAAGCATCTTGCAAAACTCTTTTCTTTATTTTCAGTAGCAAGTTTTTAATCATTGCAGATAAAAAATGCCTGTCTCCATCCCAAAGTATAGGACCCCTACATTGCCATATATAACTCTGCTAAAGGAGAGAAATATTATGATACTGTTATATCCCTTTTAGGAAGTGCAGTTTAAATCTTCTTACTATACACTGTGCAAAGAAATGGATAGGCAAGTTTCATTATGCTTTGGACCATTAAATGTAGTTCTGGAAAACGAAAGCATGAATAAAATATTGCATCTTGCTCTGACAATCTTGTCAGACAAAATTATGTGAGTCGGAGAACTTAAAAGAATGTGTCTTTTAGATCACTGTGTATTCATGTAGCATAAAAAAATTGTTCACTAATATGCATGATGACTTGACAAATGTGTATGTATACATTCACACACATGAAATATTTCACAGAATAGATAAGAAGAATAAAACAGACTTGATAGAGGAGTTTAGCATTTTCTATAATGATACCTCCAATGATGACATCTCCATACTTCAAAATACGAGTTTGTGAGTTTGTGAGTTTGTTGGGATTGAGTTTTTTTGTTGTTTATTTGTTTGTTTGGGGTGTTCTGTTTGTTTTTTGTTTTGGTGTTTTGTTTTTTGGGGGGTGCAGGGGGAAAGGGGTGAACCTAAATAATTCTTTGAAATGATCTATGGATACATTTCAGTCTGTAGGTTGTCTTAACTCTTGCAAAGTTGAAAACAGTGAAACTCAGTATCCTGGTATTGGCACACTCACTGAAGGAATATTGCACACTACCAGTGATCAGTTCTAAAATTTTAAAGTTTAAAAAGAGAGAAAGCCAAGAAAAATGCAGAGTAAGATCAGTTATTCAACAAGTAACATGAGCTACTATGCAAAGAAACTCAAGCATTCAGTGAAAAATCTCATTTTCCATCCAGTAGCCAAAATAAATGCAATTGCTGAAGAAGCAAATAGGTAGAAAGATAAGACATGCATGTCTCTTTCTAAAGAAAAATATATGCTAGATACCCCACGTGCTAAATAAGTGTACCAAAATCCATGTAAAAGTTGTTGGCTTTTTGATGCCAAAGGGCAGTTAGACCTTGAGCAATCTGCTGAGTAAGTGTGGGTCACATAAATTAGAGCTGCCTGGAGCCAAATTGAAGTAATTTTTTTCTGGGATAAAAAAATCAAGAAAAAAACCAAAGAAACAAAACCACAAACAAAAAAAACCCAAAACAAAACACACACACACAAAGGCAAGCACATTGTCATCCCTGTTCTCATATCTGACAGGTTTTGTAAAACCGTTAGAACAGGTAAAAGCATGTTTGCATAAACCAAATTTCTACCTCATTTATCACAAACTATAGAGAAAATAAGAATAAGAAGAAGCCAACAGCAATATGTAACCTATAAACAACATGCACTCAATTAAGTTGTTCATTAATCATTAGTTCAGAAAATAATATTAATTACATCGATATTTTCAATAGTAATAAGTCATTTCAGTAAATGGAGACAAAAGTATGGAAAAAAGTCTATCTCCATGTTTTTCTTCAAAAGAAAATAAAAATTGGCTAAATTAACTGATGACATGAAATCTCTAATGACTTAGCCTCACAACAAAAGCTTAGTCAACATCTGGCATGATATTCTACACTTAGAAGTCTCAGTCTTGACTGACTAAATTTAGGCATGAAGCCAAAAGGCATGGTGAATCATTCTGCACCTCATCCATCTGATATTGGTACATCAGAAGTTGGGGGAAGAGAGAAGCTGTTTGCTTTAAGCCATCTAAAAGGCATGCAACTAAATTGAAAATTGCTTTGGTATCAGTCATATTTTGGTTAACCTTTAAGCTGTTGTAACTGTATACATTAAATAGCTAATGGTGTATGTTAAAGGTAGTTCTGTATGTTAAATGTGGTCATACCTCAGTGAAGAGGTATGTCCTGGAAGCAGTAGAAATAATTTCCAGAAAATGTTGACATAGTTTTATTTTCCTTCTTCTTTTTCAAGATGAAAATTCTACTACACCAACAGGACTACTGTGGAATTTATTCAAGTCTTTTGAAAAAAGCACAGTGAATACGGACAACAATAAATTCATTCAGAGAGAATGGGTACATCTTGCTGGACAATTGCTTGATGTAATTAAAATAGCAACTGCCTTGAAGAAGATCTAAACATTGCTAGTACTAGCATAAAAACTAAAACAAAAAACCCCAGTCAGATTACTAGTATGACTATATGCTTTTCCAACTTATTTTAGGGAAATTTTTTCCTTAACCCATATGTTTCACCCATGTTATTTCCTCTTAAAATGCAATGAACAGTCATAATGAAAACAATTACAGAAGAGAAAGCCTTCTGCGTATCCAAGCCTTTATTTTTCTTTCATAAAGGTTTCAGTTTGAATCTGAGAGTACCTGAGTAAATTAAAAACACAGCTACATAATTAGAATCTTGTTTATGCAATTAGAAGACCTGAACAGTTCAAGTTACAGGTGAAACAGCAGTAACTTAATAGTCTGTCTCTCCAACATGAGCAAGAAATTTGTATCTGAATAAACATTTATGTTACAGTCCATCAGTAGTTGTCTTAAAATTTTCAGAATTCTTGCCTGTTAGATATTAAATATTTTCACCAGACAAATGAATGGCATGTGCTAAATGTATCATTGACAACAGAAATTTCAAAGACAAAAATCTATCTAGCGTGCAAATACAGAAAATTGAACAAAAACATATTAGGTAGATTTGGCCCGCTTGAGAGCACAATAAAGACAAAATTATGCTTGATAGTAATTTCTGTAAGTAGAAAACAAGCTGCTAATATGAAATTATCTCAAAACACCATACCTTTTTTATACTTGGAAGCAATACTAGGATTTCTTTCTAAATTATACACCTCAAGTATAAAGACTTTAAGGTGTATGTAGCTTACTATCATCAAAAATTGGGTGTAGGTAAGTAATTTGTATTCCACAGTGAGGAGGAGCTGCCCTGTGAAAGATACTGTAAGCAATCTCTGTATCACCCTCGTCATAGCCCTTGCTACTGAGAGATGTTAAAAAACCTGCAGCACCGTTTGCTGTCATCTCTACTAGCAGTTGATAGCTCCATTCTTTGAGTACCATAAGCACCAGTGCAACAGCCCTTCCATTGGCAGTTTCATGTAAGCATTTTGTTTTAAAGGTATGATAAAATTAATTAAGTTAAAAGTTGATAGAAATATTACTCTACAAAATTAAAATAATAATAATTAAAAAAAAAGAGTGCATTTTGATTTTGATTTTGATTCAGGATGAATTTAAGTCCTTGTTTGTCAAACTTTGATAGACAAATTTGCGATTTAAACAACATACCAGCACATATTTTGAAGCATGACTTGAATTATATATGTGCATATGTATATACACTGGGATCAATTTCAAAAGTCAGCATACACTAGGATTCATGGCCTTAAACTACTTCTAATACCAAAATGGGATGACCTTTCATAAATGTTGTCATCTAAAGTCAGACCACCACATATGCTCTTTGATCTGAATACTAAGATTTTACACACTTCAACTGACTGGAAGGTATCTCTACCATACTTTAAGTGTATTAAATCTTTTCAGCCATTTTCATGTTTAAAAACTTAATTTTCTACTCACAGAGCCTAACTGATTAAACTGTTCCAATATGATGGTTGAAGGGAAAAGTAAGTCTTTCAAACATATAAAAACACCTATAGTGTGCTTCCTCCCCATGAGATAGATATATTAAAGAGCTAAAACTGATAAAGTAAGAAAGTGGATTAAAAGTAGATTATTCAACAGTACAGTATTTTGCTTCCTACTTTGAAGTAAGAGGTGCTTTACTGAGATATCCTCCAGGAATCAGGGAAAATCAAATTACTTTCAATTATAGATGTAATCAACAATTTTTTAACAAAGATTGCTCAATACTTTCAGAAATACTTCTGTATAGTATTCATTTCACTGGAGCATAATCTCTGAAATTACTGTCTTTTATAAGCAGTCCTTCTGTATGCCATAGAATTAAAATATTTATGTGTTTCATAGAATGGCCTATGTTGGAAGGGGCTTCAAAAAACATCTAGGTCCAACCACTCTGCAATGGGCAGGGGCACATCTTCCTAGACCCAGTTGTTCAGAGCTCCATTCAACCCTGAACACTTTCAGGGATGGGCCACCCACAACTTCTCTGGGTAACCTGCTCCAGTGTCTCACCACCCTCACAGTAAAGAATTTTTTTTTGTAATATCTAATTTAAACCTACTGTCTTTCAGTTTGAAGAAATTCCACCTTGTCCTATCAGTACATGCTCTTGTTTGTTCTAAAATAAAAATCCTATGCCCTTAAAAATGTTGGTATTTTGTCAGTCTCAGTCTTCCAGAATAGATTTTTAGTTTGTATTTTTTTGGGTTTAGAAGCACATCTGAAGTATGTTTTAAGAAAGATAAAACTAAGTTAGCCTGACACTTACTTTTTATGAACAAAACATATTGAGCTCTTGAGCCTTTTCATTTCAGGAACTTTAAAAAAACAATAATAATTTCATAGTTCTCACACAGAATTTTTCAAATCTTTCAACACCTTTGTCAAATCCTACATACTAAAATCATGAGCAGTAAAATCATGAATGTGCAGTTCAGAAATTAGGATTCCCACCAGCTGTACAAGAAACCTACCTAACAGAAACAGAATTACATTTATTTTGTGTATTTCCTCTAAGTTAATGAATTTTGTATTCCTGTCTGCATTTTCACACCTTCAGCTTCAGAATGATACTTAACCAAACCCTACTGTCTCCCATGAAAGAAGGAAGCTTGAAAAAACTTCAAATTAGTTTGTCTATTTCCTGTGTAAATAATAATCATTCAGTGCAAACAATATGTTACTATAATTATATAAAACTTGGTTTTGGCTACAATTCTCTTCCTATAATTTTAAAATGATCTATTTAAAAAAAAAATCTCAACACCAGCAACCATCACCTACCATAAGCAAGTACAAAACTCAATGCCATTGTTGTCCACTCCACCTTACTAGTGTAACCTTGAGAAACTGAAGTACTGTAGGTGTGTCCAAAGTTTTATCTTCCCTAGTTCTGGACAACTTGCTTAGCTCATGTATTTGTTTTTGTTTTCCAGGGTCATTTAGTTATTTAGGGTTACCTTCACAAAACACAAAGATCTGAATTTGGAACTCTACTCTTCATGGTTGCCTGAAGAGTATACAAGTATCTTTTCTTCCTGGATCTCCTACTAGCTTTACCTCCCATGTCACTGGCCTAGTTTGTGCTACTTCTTTTGGATGTACGTATTTTCATTTGAGTATTTCCCATAATGTTACTTGTAATAAACTTGGTATTAATAATACCATTTTCAGAAAGACCTGGCTCAATTTGGTACTTTCCCCCTTACGTATTTTACATATGGCCTTCATTTTGATACAAAGACTTGCATAACTTCTAAAAGTCTTCTTAATAAGCTCTGACTGAAATGAGAAATGTCACTATTACTTCTCACCTATTTCAGTAACGAAGGAAACAAAAAGGTGTAATGTAACAAAATTATTATCCTACCAGCAGATGCTAGAACCCTGTAGGGAGGAGTTTCAGGTTACTTACTTATGACTCACTGGGACAGCTGTGGCTGATTACACTCAACAGTGGATAAAAAGGAGTTACTAGGAACAATATTCTCCTGCAAGCTCCAGTGGTCTGGGTATAGGTACTGAGGAAATGAATTACAAAAGTTGAAACCTGCTGAGACTTACTGAAACTAAGGGAAAAGGCTTGGGCTAAAATTCTTGGGTGGCAACACTTCTTTGTCAGAACCATGAACAGTGACAAGCAGTACAGCTTTTGTTCAGGGATGTGAAGGAGCCCTGCTTTTCTGTAAGCAATGCTAAGGAATATGTTGAAGTATGTAGCTATAAGCAAACAACAGAAATGAATGCTGGTTCTGCCTAGGTTTTATGGTTGAATCTGGCTTTCTCACAGCATAGGTTTAGCCTCAGCCCAGCCTGTTACTGTTGATTCTGTGGTCAGGTGTTTTAGCTGGAAAATGACACATCTCAAACTATTTTGTTGGCAGAAGCCAGCTGCAATTAGTATCTTTCAGTGAAGTTCTGTACTTTCCCAAATTAATAAACGTGCTTAGTTCTGCTAATAGTCTCTTTTAAATTGCTTGATTTTAGAAACTGGCAACCACAATGCTACAGTTTACCTTGAAACATTTGTAGAGATAAATAGGATTATTCACTTACACATGTAGTGGGTGATTGCTGTTGTCTCACAGCCCAAATTACAGAAAAAAATAATTTGTTAATTTATTTGATATAAACATTTTTTCTTCTGTGTAAATGCTTTCTCTCTATATAAATATATATCTAAATACACACACATACATGTTACATGTGAACTTATCTGTGTTATAAGCAACTCAGTTAGAAGACTATATGTGTAAGTCTTCATCTACAAGGTTCTGCACCATTTTCCAAGCCTGAATTTTTATATTATCTGGCAAGAGAAAAACATAGGGAAAAAAAAATAAGAGAGGATGAAAGCTTCATCTCACATCTCATAGACACATGAAAAGAAAAAGTATTAGAGCATTGACTTGGTGATCACTGATCCAGACTGGTGGAAGGCTTGAACTGCAAAACATTTTGTACCTAGAAATTTGGATTATATAATAGCCCTGGGATGAAAAATAGAAAGGACAAAAAGGAATGAAGTGCCTGATCTTTTTCATCTTCAAAATCATAAATCCCGTCTATGTCACAAGAGAGGTGTAGAAACTGGCTTTGCTTTTACGGTAATGACTTTAAGTTGGAACTCAACAAATTTAGGATATGAAATATACAACAAAGTTGTCTCTGAGAGAATGGAGCTGTTGAGTGGAAGACTTCTTCCAGCCCCTACAGTCTCTACTTTATGAAAAAAATAAATCTCAAATATAATTGTTTTAAAAGGGTATTTGCATCTAAAATCACTTCTAAAGCTATGCAGCATGAAAGAAATGTTTCTTATGTCTTTTGAGAATGTTCTTATTCCAACATGATTGGACTCGTGTATTATAGTGAAAATAAAAACTAGTCATGTTAGAGTAAGCTTGTTTGATGAAAAATTTACAAAAATCTGAGCTTTAAAGATATATTCTGAATCTTATATTCTTAACAAAAGGATCTGAAAAATATGGAAAAAAAGAAGAAAAGTCTAGAAAAATAGTTTAGAGCATAGATCTGATTTCTTTTGCTCTTTTTTCCTTTTCATTTTTTTTTTCCTCCTTACACACAACATTCCATTGTGTTACATTATTTTTTTTCCTTTTAATTAGAACAGAATAGAATAGTTCTAGTAGGAAGGGATAAACCTACAATTGTCATCTAGTCCAATCAAAAAATAAAACATGTTGTTAAGGGCATTGTCCCAATGCCTCTTAAACACTGACAGGCCTCGGGCATCAACTACCTCTCTAGGAAGCTTGATCCAGTATTTGACCACACACTCATTAAAGAAACGGTACTTAATGTCCAGTCTAAACCTCCCCTGGTGTAGCTTTGAGTCATTTCCATGCATCCCATCACTGGATCCCAGGGAGAAGAGCTCAGCACCTCCTTTTTCATCTCTCCTCCTCAGGAAGCTGCAGAGACCAATGAGTTCTGTCAGCCTCCTTTTCTTCTAAAAATAGACTTGGGGAATGATCCAGCAAAGCAAAGAATCAGGTGATCTACTACAATAGTACTTTTTCTTGGTAGATTTGATTAGGACAGTTAGAAAGGAAAAGCTATTATCTTCATTTTACTTTTTGCTCTGAAGTTTTAATTTTCAGTGCTGTAAAAAAATTGGGAAAAAAAATCAGGAATTACTTTTTATAGATGTGTCCATTTTATATTAGTGGTTTGCATGACATTTTACTATAAGCCAGAAAACCACAATGCAGTGATAAAAATATTTCTCCTGCAGCATGTCCTGCTGTTTTATTTCTGTACCCCTGCAAGGCTAATAAGCTACATGATATATTATCATCATGAGGTGATGGTAACACTCACAAGAGACCAAAGTATTTTGCCATTTATTATACTCAAAGATAAATAATTTCCTTTACCATTAGTATAATCATATATTGACTACAAAATCTTTATTGAGTAGGGAAAAAAAAGCTCAAAGGATTTCCAAACCTACACAGCTATCAGAGATAACCAGAAATTAGACATTGTTCTTCCAGAGAAAAAAAGATATAAATTTATGGGATTTTCCCTTCAGCTTTTTTCACATAATATTAAAAAAAAGAAAGGTAAAACAGTAAAAATATTTTAAAAGTAATTATACAATGTAAAGTTAACTCCAATAATTGTGTCATTTGTCAAAAAAAATAATCCACATTAGTAGTGAAATGCTGTAAGAGAAGAAAAAAGAAAGGATTGCAAGTCTTAAGACCTCAACAATATGAAAAAATATATACTAAAAAATATATACTGTATGCCATTATTGTCTGACATATGAAGGATAAATAATTTTTTTTTTTTTCATTTAAAGAATTCAATTCTGGAGAAATGAATGATTTAAGTAATGTTTGACTAAAACAAAATTTCTGTAATTTTTCTTCAGAAATAAAAACTCAACTAAGCAAAACAATCTAGTTTTAGAATGGTGATATCTCCTAGGAATTTAGGTTTCTTGTAAGGAAAATGTTTTTGGGTTTTTTTCTTTCTTTCCTGGTTTTTTTTGTTTTTTTTTTTTTTTTTTTTTTTGAGTGTTTTTTGGTTTTGGTTTGGTTTGGTTTGGTTTTTTTGCTGATGGATTAAAAACTACCACCTTGAGCATAGGAAAATCTGGTAAGGTAGTATTTTATATAAATAAAAATGTAGAAAAGTAAGTGACATTTCACCTACATGAAAACAGTTATAATTCTTTTACTTGGGATGTGATAAGCACTTCCATAAATAACTACATAATGATAGAGATGTTTATGGTAAAGATGCACTTGGAAGGGAAGTGTATGGTCTTCTGGACTCAAGCACTATCTATCACTCAAATTAAAAAGACTATTCTTATTCAACAGAATAGACAGAACAGAAAAACAGTGCCGTGCACAACAAAATATTTATGTGCTTGAAATAATTAAAATCCATTTTCTTTTAAAAACTGCATAAGGAAGCATTTAATGCAATTTTTTTTTCCTTCTTAGACTATGGTTATTCTTAGATAGCGGAACTTAACCTTTAAATGAATGTAAAATAAATAATTTAAAATGCTAGATTTATGACACTTTAAAATGTAGAAAAAAGTTAAGTATAGCTCTAGCATAAATATAAAATGCCCTTTTCAGTCTCTCCCACTAAAGAATCTCATTTATTACAATTAACGCTGGAAAGTTACTTTTGTTGAACTCATTCTCACATTACTGGTTATACTGTTGTCATAAAATTATCTCCTGCAAGTTTTTTAAAAATAAAAGTGATACAGCTATATTGGCTAATATGTTTCTGGAAAGTATGCAGAAGACACAGGATCTGTAAGCTTACTAAAAACGCAAACTGAAACCATAATCTGCTTTTCTGAAACACAAAAAGGCACCTTCAGTAATACACATCTTTGCTAATGGCACTGCTTCTTGCTTTGAACTCCAACATTGTTAGGGAATAGTTTACTGCTTTATTAGAAAGCTTAAAAAAGTATTTTTGAAGCATCTTCAGGGATAATTTAATGTTGTCTTAATTATAGTGTCAGCTATTTCTGCATGCATAAGAAAAGGATAATTATTCCTTAAGCCTACTAAAACATTCAGCAAAATAAACCTGCATTATATTACTAGCAATAGTACTCCTATACATTACACTAAAGGTAAGTTGTTTTTTCCCAAGCAAGCACTTCTCCAGATTCTGGAAACTACTCCATTGCATGAAAGTTCAGGGAAACTTAAAAAAGAAAAGGCCCTTCAGGAATGCTGCTGGAGTAGTAGAGGCTTTTTAAGCTTCTTTCCCCCTGCCCCAGATACCAGATGTGTTGTTAACAATAAAGAATCACTTGCTGAGGGGGAGGACGAGAAAATAACAGCAAGGCTTGGAAAGGGTTAGAGCAACTCTTTTAGAATTAATTGTTGCAAATTGATTTCTAAAATCAACAGGATATGCATGTAAAGCTTAGCTGATTTAATACAATTCTCTCAACTCTCAGGGAAAATATTTACTTAGGATGAATGTATGGAAATTAATGTATTGGGCCACATCAAATTACTATAGCTATTTTCCATTCAATTTTAATATTTTTTCCTTTGTTGACAAATTACAAATTACAATATAGAGATTCTTGACATAATGAAAATAGTCTGGGTAAAAGTTGAGATTAATCAAGATAGAACTTGGAAGTAACATACCTGAAATTTGCAATTATCAGCAGCTTTCCCTTTAAGAAGCTCACATATTTTTACAAAGAACTTCCTATTAAATTTTGTGAAATGGATTTTGCATCTGTTTTATAGAGAATTTTTTTTTCATTGTTTCACACTGGCTGTGAGAGAATTGAAAGTAGAACCAAGACTCTCCAGCTCCCAGTATCTATTCTCAATCATGCTGTGAAATGAACTCTTAAGTAGGACTCAAAGGTGGAAACAGCTTATTTCTTGCTGATGCAGCATGATGCAACTGCATCTCCTGCAAAGATAACCATTTGGCTATCTGAGTCCTTGATTAATCACTGATTAATGGTTTGCTTACTATTTGAACATAGATAACATTTTAATTACTTGTAAATAATTGTCTTTTTACTTTTTAAAACCTGTTATTTCAAGATATTATTTCAGAAGCATTTCTGGTTTTATTCTTTCATTCATCAAAGGGTCTTTGCAAGGCAGTTCTGCTAAAGTGATAAAAATAGTTCTCTCTTCTTAGCTATAGTAGTAACTGCAAAGATTTCAAAGGTTGCCCAAGTTCAGATCTCAAAGATTAGAAAATACACTAAAACTCATAAAATCTCTTACTTGCTAGAAAACTGAGGAGGACCAAAATAAATAGTTCTCTCTGAGTTTTGCTTAAAAATAATTTTAAAAGTATCCAAGGATCAGGGGTTTGTAGGGCATAGACATTTTCTTATTTTGCCATATTTTCCATGTCAGAAAACATCACAACTCTCACTAAAGTCACCAACATTTTATATAATGCTAAAAGGAAAAAGTGACATTATTTCATAACTGACTGTATAAATTGCTAAGAGTGATCGAATTTAAAAATGTAAGGAGTCTTTTTCAATAGACACAAGACATTAAAGCAAGAAAATTTCTAAATATAATTATCACTATTGATCATCTCAACAAACTACAGATTTTTCTTCTCTGCTTCCCAGAGGAGTTTGTTGTCGCACACACAGAAGTGCCAGCTTGCACAATTCTGTTTTTTGCTAAAGTCACATCTCTGGAAGTTATGAGAAAGCCATACACAAATTCAGGGGTTAAGAATGAAGCAAAGAAATATGGAAAAGAGATATGAAAATATATTAAGTTAAATAAAAACTATCATAAATTTGTATATGTTTATATTTTGTTTTGAGGTCAATCTATTGCTTGATTTTCTTATGGGGGCTTTCCACAAATTCTGACAGTAATAGTCTATTATATATGTGAGCAGCTTGAGACTTGTAGGATTTCAACAAGGTGTTCTAGCATACAGTGAGTGAGTATTTGGTCTACAGTGTCTGTAATCCAGTAAGTATAAAATATAACAGGTATAGATACTTGTTACAATTCTACATTCTCTACTGTTAGCATTGGTTTCAAATTAGTCATTCACAACCCATAAATAATGGTTTGCCTGGCTGAATAGATCTGACTTGCAGTGTTTTCACTATGTCTCAGTATAAAGTGCTAGTTAAGTGAAAAGCATTTGCAAAATATAGAGCCTTAAGGACGGAACTATATTTAGCTGTTTCCAATCATTGTAATTCCCTTCTTTACACAGTTGTTACAGTAATGTGAATGAAGTTTTAATCTATTTCCTTACAGCTGAATCTCAGAAATACTGTATGCTTAAATACTGTATCCCTTATGCAGACTGTGGATCCTGTGAAAAAGAAGTAACTATTGTAGCATTGTGCAAAAGAAATTTTAGTCCTGTGTGAGATGTGGAAAGGCAAGAATAACTCAGATTTTGACTGTCTATACGAGTTTATTGTTTAATTGTTGTAATTAACAATCTCTCTGGGGTTACTCGTGAACAAGATGATGCAAGAAAGTCCCCGAAAGTCCTCTCAGTGCTCATGACACTGGAGATTTCAAGACCAGATTATGAGATATAATACAGAGATTCTCTCCTCTCCAAGAATATGTCAGGGAAAAAAAAAACCAAAACCAACAAAACCCCAAGACTTTATAAAAGGCACTTTTAATGGGGTTTATTCATGTTTGATTACTCTCTCAACACCTGTTTGGAAACTATATTTTATACACCTACATGCATATATATATATATATGTGTGTGTGTGTGTGTGTGTGTGTGTGTGTATTCCTATAATTGGAGAAGGATGGGATTATTTTTCAGAGAGGCAGTCAAGGCACTGGGAAAATCACAGCACAAGATGGTTTCAAGAAATATTTGTGAGTGAAAATAGTGAATCAATATAGTAAAATATAGGAAAAAAAGTTTCTTTCTGCAGGAGATGAGAACTGGTGGAAAATCTTGAGAGAAGAAAAACACCCTTTCTTAGCAGAGAACAACTGACATTATTTTCAGTTAATGGAGTGCAAGCACTCCTGAGTTCCACTACTATAAAGTACCATTATTTTTCAGGAGGCAACAGTTAGCGTTTCACATTGTAGCAGTATTAAAATTCCTCTTTATATTGAGGTGATCTGGACTTGTTCACTTAGGAGCATTTAAAATGAGGTTAATATAAGTGCTAAGAAATATAGGAACCAGTTCTGCTCTGAAATTTATGTCCTGACTAGTGTCCTTCACTACAATTATGTTTGTATTATGTTTACACATTTATTAATAGTCACTACAATAGTGAGACTACTTTAATCCATTGCTGAAATTCAGCCCTATGTGGATTTTCTTTTTCCACATAAACCTAGTGCTGATGGGAAGTGGCAGGTTGTGAGTAGACAGAACACTCTGTCCATGACAGAAAGCCAGCCAAAACAGTAGCATTTGACAGCCATTGCCATTCAAAGACTAATGAATCTCGTAAAAGATCCCTTTCCTTTAGTTGTTCTTCACTATCCTCCGTCCTTAGCTGACAGTCTCAACCAGGATGCTAGTCAATGTTGTGGGGGCACGACCACCTCTTCACTAGGTAATATCCTCGAAGTACTAACTCATTTTATATAAGGCACTTAACTGTCACCTCAGAGTAATGACTTTGTATCACTACTCAACTGGGCTTGATTGAATTCTTTTACTATTTATCTTCACCATAATAAGCAAATTTGTCTTGTCAGTACAGTTTGTTTGCTTAGGCCCTTCTGAAAAAGCACCTTCTAAAATTCAGTTACATGTAGAAGGAAAAACAACAGTACTAGACAGAAAAGAACAGTGGTAGAGAAAATATTTTAGTTTTATAACTTAATTCCTCAGTTAGTATAGCATTTATCAAGAAACTACAGGATAAGGTCTTTATGTTTTGGAAAAGTTTTTCCACTTAAAATTCATAGTATGAACAACAGCATGTGGGACTCTACCTGGTAAAAGCTAAAGGCAATTGCTTCCTTTTGAAGAGAAAAGCAAGAGAAAAATATTCACTTATCTGAACCTTTGGGGGTATCTTTGGCTTTTTCTGCATTCTCCCATTACCACTTGTGAAATTAGATCTGACTGTGTCTCAAGTTTCTGTATCTATGCTCCTGGCAAGTGAGCTGTGCCTCTAAGGAACATGCTTTGTTAGGAATGGTGCACTGTGGCAGTATAGAGCCTGTCCTCTGTGTTCCATCTAAAAAACCTAGGATGTGTTTTGACTTTGACTTATGACTATCTCGTTTCACCATGTCTGTCCATGAGCCAGCTTCTTATGCCCCTGTTATTTCTCAAATTTAATTCTGCAGATATAACCATTTCCAGTATAGGAGGAAATAATGGATGGGAAAAATCAATTCTACTCACGCCCTTTGCACACTGCTGTTGAGTCTCTCAAACAAACAACCAACAAACCCCAACCAACCAACAAACAAAACAACAACAACAACAACAACAACAAAACAAAAACCCAACCAACCAAAAAAAAAAAAAAACAAAACAAGACACAATAAATTTTGGTGCAATTTAAACTTGATTCTCTTTTTCCTGTCACCCAGTTTCTTTCATCTTTAGTGTCATCTGGGTAGAGAATTACAGGCAGAATCTACCATTTTACACTTGCTTCCAAAAACAAAAGGATAACATATGGTGTCAAAATTATAAAATCCTGTTTTCCTCACAGGTTTTCTCTGGCCTATGCTAATTGCTAAAATCTAAGAGAGCTGACTAGACCATGCTAAGAGTAGAACCAAGGTCCATGATGTTTCTGTCCTCTGCCAGTTCATTGTTCTTCTGTACAACAACATGTTGCAAAGAGGACCTCTGGAAGGATGTGACTCATCCAGGCAGGTTACATACGACTTGTGATTCATACCATACAGGTTCCTTGGAAATTTTAAAATAGATCAATCGCCATTTTTTAGTCCTCTAGGATAACTTAAGTATTTTCTTACATGCTTTACATGTCATTATAAAATTTCTATCATCATGCTATTACAAACTTTCAAAATGCATGAAAATTTTTGCACATATTATTAAGCAGAAGGTCTCATTCCAACTAACTTTGCCACCTTTTACTTCCCAAAAATACTTTAACTGAATAATGAAACTGCATTAAATAGAATGTCTTCATCATACCATGGGACATTGAATCAGACATCTTCAAACACAACCAAAAGACTTCTTCCATTTTAAAAATCAGCATATGAAATAATGTCACACTCATGGTTACTCCTCTTTTGTCCACTTAACCCCCAATCCCTGAAGCCACTAGAGGCCTAGAAAACAACTGAAGTTAACTATTATTTTATTAATCTCTCATACTTGAATAATGTCTGTGTATGAGACAGCTGAAACAAACACATTTCTAGAGCTGTCAAATCTACTGGTATATCACATTAATCCCCATAGTATTATTGCAACACATGGCAGAATATGGAAGGAATGCTGGCACAGAATATGTAATTCAGTATCAGGGAATGATGGCCACTGTTAATGCTATTAAACATTGAGAGATGTTAATAAAATAACATACTATGCATATTTATCTCTCAGATACTTTTTTTAAAGAAAACAAATAGTTTTCTATTCTCCACAATGGAAGGTGAAATTGCATCAGATCTCTTTGCCTTCTCTTCATAATAAAAGCTTGCAATGTCATATTCCACTGGTCAGTGTTACTTTAACATCTCATGATTATACAAAAGTCATTGCATGGCCCCAAAAAGGCACACAGATTCTCTTCTTCAAAGACAATATGAATTCTGAGCAAAACAACTCAGCATAAGAAAACTGTGCAGCTGAAATAATCTAAAGATAGTAGGACAGCAGGACACAAATACCGCACACTTCTTGAATTCATGAGATTTAGTTTAAAAATCCTTTTCCCAAGATTCTCTCTATGGACCCTACTGGTCTTAAAAGCACTATTACAATTTCAGAAAATGACAGAAAATCCGTGGCTCAAGAAAACAAATCTTCCATAAAACCATAGGGGAAAAACCCAGCACTTTGGTGGAAGATCGTCCTAGAGCTTGTTTACATGCAATTTTAAATATGATACACTTTGATTTTTCTTCCCTTTCTGATGAAATAATCCAGATTGCTTAGTAAAAGGACAACTACGTCTGCAGGGATCTTTAGGGCTTATTTGTTCCTTAGACATAGCAAAAAAACCCAAACGAAACAAAAAAAAAAAAAAAAAACCCAACAAAAAAAAAAAACGCAAAAAAACCAGGTTAATACAAGCAAGTTGGGAAAGCTGGTATGGGTTGTAACGGAGCACACAACCATCAAAATAAATTAACTCTATCAATACTGTTCTTCCTTTGTTGTCTTTGTATTTTACTTTTTCTATTATCCAAACAGCAATTTACATTCATGTCTAAATTTCAGATATTTTACATGTTAGAAAAAAGTACAGATTTGAATTATCTATTAAAACAATCTTTTTTTTTTTAATTTTACTGAGAGATGTGTATGTCCTTTCCATAACTCTTAAAGCAGTATGAAAATGGACAGCTCTTTTAAACATGAATGGCAAGCTATTTACAATAAAAGATTTAAAATTAGTATTCTTAGAATCTATTATTCCAGTCTACAGTAAAAACCAACCAACCAAACAAGGGTACCCCTTATAAAATTCTGATTATTAAAATATGTTTTATTACATAATAAGTGTTGATTTTTCTTTTATCTGTGCACGAAAATTATGTTGGAGCATAAAATACTTTTTGTTTTTGTTTTTTTTTTTGTGGTAGGGGCCTGTTGTTACTGTTGTTCCTTGCTCTAAACAAGTCAACAAGACCTGAGATATTATAAATTACTGTACTAGCAAATCGAAGCAATTTCTTAAAAACATCTGATATGTGTCTTGCTCTAGCATATGTCATGATTGGTTTCCTTATTCAATCAGTTGGCATTCACATTGAATGCTATGTTGCTGTTGAGGCAAAATAAGTACATACAGGTGATTTTGTAGTAATATTCAGAAATACTTAAACGTCTGAATTTATATTATGCTTGCCTTTAAAGTCTACGGTCATTGTAGAAATTGTTACATTTTTCTGTAAAGCAGAGAATATAAATATAAAATAGAACTTTCAGAACTACAGATAACACATATTATACTGTGGCTTCCCTCTAAACACCATTCTGCAGATTTCAGTATACTAACCTGACATTAATATTTGCTAAAATACATAAGACATACACACATTTCCTTTCAATCTTTGGGTTTTATTCCTTTTGAAATCATAACTGAAAAACATACTTCAAGCTACAGCAACAAAGTTCATTATGAGTGCAAAGCAAGAGTCTCATTAAAAAATTCATACCTACTGGTCCCTAACAGGCTAGAAGGATTATTTTTCCTTTGTTCAATCCAAAACTAATGGGACACACAATCGTTTTAAAAACCTTCATTAGGAAAAAGAGATATTAATAGTTCCATACAGTCTCACGGAAATTAGACAAATATGTATATATAAATCGATAAAGATTACTAAATCCACATTGTGTGGCTCAGGGAGTTTGAGTTCCCCACTGTTGATAAATTGAAGACTACTTGAAAAACAAATTAATTTATCTACCCTGCTATACTTTTCTCTGAGCACCCTACTTTGTCCATATTATCTCTGGTCTGATCTTGCACAATAGTTGGATTCATAAATTTACTTGGATCTCCCAAATACATGGATAGATTAATAGTTCTGTCGAAGATTGGCACACAGGAATACAGCCAGGACCATGAATCTTTCCTGACAATCTTTACACTTGCAGAATTAAGTTATGTAGCAGCTAGGTAAGGACAGTTGCTCTTCTAGCTCTGGATTTACACATCAGCAGACTAAAAAAAACAAAAAAAAAAAAAAATTGCCTTCAGGAAACCTTTTTGAGTTGCTTAGATAAGCTGCAGGCTGAAAACATGTAAAACTGAAGTTGTGGATGCAAAAAGAAATGCAAGATTGATTCTTTTTTTCATGTTCTTCTATGTTTTGGGACAGTGAGCTTTACATTTTACAAATATTTATTGAAAATCACACTTTTTTTACAAAGAAACAAAAGACCACACTTTAAGAAGTTATTTCACTTAGATGTAACAATGTAACAACTTGTGACACTAGTGTACAAGTCAATAAATCAGGGCCATACCTATCTGTTCTGTAGACTTGCACTCCACTTCTACTCAAACTCTTTATATAACAAGAGGAGTTAACATATAATTTTGAATTTACGACACAGATGTGCACTTGCCAGTTTAATACACTTGAGATTTGAATTTGTTTCCAGATCTCTTAGAATGTTACCATTCCTTTAGGTTCAATTTTGTGGCCAACTAGACATGCTCTTATTCCTTCAGTCCAAGTACACTATTTCAAAAATACAGTCTGATTTTAGTTCTGAATCAATAAATCATACTTGATAATTTTAAAAATGGACTAAAGGAAAAGATACAGTTTATTATCTTAATTTCATTAGTTGATTTTGGGGTGGGTTTTTTTTGCATGTAGGAAAAACTACCAATTTTAAACCATTAAACACAAAGCATCAAACTTTGTGACAAAGACAAAAGTAGTAAGATTATGTCTTTTATAAATGTAGTATATAAGATATTGACATTTTCTACAATGTATATTTAATAAAAATTAAATAAGTAGTTGGGAACCAACAGTCAAGAAAAAATTATTTTTCACTGAAATTGAGAAGAAATACTCCTATAAAGGACTTGCTTTGCATCTTCATTATACTTGAAGATTTATTTGAAGGGACAGAAAGATCTAATGTTGTCCAGGAAACTGAAGAAACTGTCATTAAATACAGAAAACTGCAAAAATACAGTGTGCTGAAAGAACTCCTCTGAACAGAGGAAAAATAAATTTCCGTTGACTCTTTGCATTAGATTTTTTTCAGGAAAGAGCCTGCCGTGGATGCAAAGGTTGCTAAATATTCCATTCATAAACCAGATGTCTGTTCTTCCTTGAGTCTGTAAATTTTGGAATGCATTTTGCCTTCCATCTACATTCAGGACTGTGACAGTATCAAAGGGAGTTCTGCAATCTGCATCAGTGGGAGGCAGCCTGAGCTAGCAGCTGGCACGGAGGACTTGGACAAAAGCCTAACTTCACTAAGTCAATTGCAAAACCCTCATCAAACTGCAAGTTGGTGTCCAAATTATTACTTTTTGAGGGGTGCACAATTTTTGGAACAATTAACAGATGAAAGATGAATTCATAGCAGGACAGTGGAGATAGCGCTTCACTTTAGTTCTCCACTTCTCAGTTTAGTATGTTCTTTCATATCCACCTCAGTGAATTGATTTGAAATTCATAGATGAGGCAGGTTATATAACTGCAACTGTCTAGATCTCATGAGTATTTGCAGTAACAACTGACTCACTGAGATGTGTACATGTGTGCACACCCACATGCACATACAAGCCCTTCCCTCAATGCATCATCCTAACAGATATAACTGCAGGTATGGTTCTTTAAAAATCCAAAGTCCTTCTCAATTTTAAAAACTGATGGAATATAAATATGGAGTTCCTTTTGTAAAGGGTAATGATAGAAAGCTAAGTTTTAGTAAATGGCAGTTCAAGTTATCCAGTATCAATTGACTGCTTTTAAGAGTGGTGAACAGTTACGGCTATATATATTTTCTTTTTCAGAGTAGGACACTGAAATCACAAGTGAAGGAAGAAATCTTGAAATATGATTTAAAAAGAAAGAGGCATTTGCTATTCTTCACTATGCAGCACAAAAGGAACTAGAGCAAATACAATGGAAAAGCAACAGAGAGAACAGCAAGAGTCATATAATGCTATTCAGAAAATCAGAAAAATGCTGAAAAATCTGTTTTGCTACCAATATGTAGGGGTTGATCTCCAATAAAGAAATACACATTCCTTCTTTGATTCCAGCAGATCCAAGCATCTGAGCAATCAAAATCCTTATCAAGTTGAAAACAATTCAGAGCAATACTCAGGTACATTTCATGAATAGGTGCCATGCAGAAGTTGTTGATATTTATCTGGACAGTCATGGAAAATAGAGAGAATATTAAAAAAAATATACTATTCTGGTGTCTTCAGTGAGAGCTATTTCTGATCACAGTTGGCCTATATTTTTGTCCTTTACTTTGCATTCTGCTTTTGAAGTACAATATAAACATAGAAGAGTAGTCAATATACAATAAACCCTAGTGCAATGACACAGTGCAGAGCCAAAAATAATTGCTCATTCTTTTGTGGTAAGTTAATAATCTAATAAAGTAAATGTATATGTAAAAATATATAACAGCACTAGAAATTTAACACAATCAAAACATACTTACTCAATTTCTATTGTAATAATACATACATAACACTTCAAACTGCAAGTAACTCAAAGAACAGACACCATATGGTTGTGAAACTTGAAGTATTACTGTGCAAATAGCTTATCAAAACGCATATTCCTCTGCTGAAGAAACTCACAGACATATGGGGTAAGGTCATCTAAAGGAACATGTTAAAAGACTAAAAAGGAAAAAAATCAAGGAGGAAAGCAGCCAATGTTCTTCCCAGCCAGGTTCACTGCCTTACATAAGGCTACACCAGTATAACAGGGATCCCTCCACAGTGTGTCTTCTGTCTTAGGACCTGGGCTTTTTTTGACTCTTACAAAATGTCTTTTCACAGATTTTATCAGAATGCTGAAAATTCTCACAAAACCCTGGTTCAAGACATAATCCATCACTGAATATGTGCATGTTCCAAAGCATTACCCATATATGTTGCTAGTTTTACTGAATCTAGAGTTCCTTATGTGCCTAACTATAGGTTAAGATTTATCAGAAATAAGGATTAGAATCCTTATGTATTTGTATTATATAATAATTTTTGCAGCACTGAAAACCTTTACTGACTCAATCTCTCACATGGACTACTTACATCCATATTTTCAGGACACAGTTTCAAAAACAAAATCATTCTCGTGTAATTTTGAAGAGCTGAATTCAAGAGAATAGAACATTTGAAAATAATGGGAACTGCAAAAACACAGTCATTTTCTGAAATAAGTCAATGAATGTCTGGTTTGCTGTGTTTGCAACAAGAACAGTTAAGTTTTCAAGAACATTAACCTGCATTATTTGCACTATAGAAAGCTAAAGGGAAACAGATCCTGTAAACATGAGTTCTCTAAACTAATGGATTTTTTTTTTTTTTTCACATTTTGGTTCAGAAACCAGATTAATAACCTACCCTATAAATAAAAATGAGAAAAAATGCTCTTATAGATAGAATTAATTACATTTATTAATTTATTAAATGCCAAAATTCCTTTCACATTTTCAAGTTATCATTTCACACATCATGAACCCCTCTCTATATTGATGGTGGAACTTTGACACTTGCAGTCTAAATCTGAAATTGTCATTGAGAACAGAGCATATTATCAGACTATATGAACCAAGATAATGCACTTCTCTTCCCTGCCTTTTAGTTCTTCATGTGTCAGCCAGAGTGTAATTTATCTACTGATTTCTTTGTGGGAGTCAAGTAACTGAATCACAAAAATTCCAAGCTCCTTTTCAAGCTCTGCTCTTTACTTCGTCTGTGACTTCAGACATGTCACTTAATCTTTCTTTGCTCCATTTCCCCCTGTAAAAATGAAAGCTGCAAACCATATTTTCCTTCTTTCACAGAGATGACTGCACTTCTCCAACCCTTATATATTTGATACTGAAACATGAGCTAACTTAAAATACTGTGCTGCAGATCAAAGACATGTTCATGTAGAAATACCTGAGCTACCTTTAAGGCAGGTATCTCAGGTGTGGCAAACAGTCTAATTAGGACTGCATGGAAACAAATCTCCATGGAAGATCATATGAGTCATAACCTACAGTGCTGCCGTTTCACTGCTATAGGTAATCTAGATAAATTAAACAAAAAATAAAACTGATTAAGCCACTACATGCATAAATAAATAGTAAGTATAGAAAAATCAGGGGGCGGGTGGAAGAAATATAATGAAATATTTCTAAGAGGGCTCCACGAAACATGAGAGAGACCTCGCAACCAGGTGAAGGGACATGAAACAGAAGAAAGTCTCTGCTTAGAGATCATATATGTAACTAATAACACATGAATTAGTATAAAAAGGCTGTACTGTCCATTCCTCAAACTATGAGAATACATCTCCATCTATCCCTACCTTTACTAGAAAAAATAGAACCTAGGAATATTTATAACTCAGAGGAAATGTAAATTGTAAGGAAACATAACACTCCATCGCATTTAAAAGGTAAAATGGAATGCTTCCATGTTCTTTCTCATAATGATAAAAAGTCACAGTTAAATAAGAGAAAAAAAGAAAAAAAACCACAGTTTTGACAGACTTCAGAGGATTTTCCTGTTGAAAGACATCCTTCAGGCCAGTATTTGACTTGTAATAAGTTATGTGGTTTTTTGATACTACTATTATTATTATTTAGAAAATCATAATTTAAAACATGTGCTGACTATTAACTGTTAGAGTTAGGAGGAGAGGTAACTGTGGAAGTTTATGTCACTGGGTTTTTGGGTTTTTTTTTTAAATTTTCCTCTGAGATGTAGTATTCGGCATTGTCAAAACCAGAAGGCTATGACTAAAGACCAGGAAACTAATTTATCATGGTAATGTCTTGATATACAAACACAAATGTAATGAAAATGTTCTCAAGAAAATTATTGTGCAATTTACATTAAGACAGTACCATTCTAACAGCAAAATTAGAAGAAGGCTGCACATATGAGCAGAATTTACTTGTAAGGAAAGCTCCAAGGGCAGGGGATAAATTAACTCAGAAGTTACTTTTGGTTCTGCAGATTTTACTAATTAACAGGATCTTTGCATTCTGAATTTTCACAGTCAATCTGCTAACATTTCTTTTTTTCTTTCTTTCTTTCTTGTTTTTTTTTTCCCCTCCTGCATCTGACACCACAGCTAATCATCAGAACAAAACTTTAATCTACATCTGACAGTCATGTAGGCTGGTAGGCAATGTACAGCATATTCTAAGAAAATCAATCCTCTTACCCTTTTCTGTTTTCCTTCCCCCCCCTCCACCCCCCAGCATTTCATCCTGAACTGAGAAAATGGAAAGAAGCTCTTAACAGTAAACATAAAGTTGAATTACTTATTTACTCTGCCTGTGAACTCAGCCTTCTTAAATTTACCTTAACTATACAGATTGCTTGTTTTCCTTAGTCATCTTAGCTTGGGGGGGGGGGGGGGGGAAAGTATGAAATGTATGAGGTTTCCTGTACTGTGCTGAAAATTATCATTCCAAATTCTAAAATGAAAGGAAATCCAAGGCAATTAGCTATAACTGCATTGTTTCACACCAAATGAAATTAAATGGTAAATATTTGAAGTAAAAATTAATAACCAAGATCGCTTCCAAAGTGGTGTTTCCATGGAAAATCTGCATGAAAATCCAGTATAAATCCTGATTAAAACCTAACCAAGCTAAACACTGAAGATTACCTAGATTCCAATTAAATGTGACAAATGAACGCTTGACAGATTTCAATTCCAATTCTATTTCTGTCAGAATGATCCATTAATATTGAAGACTACATTATCACAATACAATTGTACTTAAAATAGTTAAAATACAAATGGACTTAAGAATCATACCACAGAAAACTCTCACTCAGATGTCAGATATTACATATATGAAGGAACAAAAGTAGATTCCATCCTGTTCTGTCATTATTTATAGATTAATGTCAACAGAAATTTCTGGGGGCAGGTGACATGCCACTGTTGAAATCTTGTTTTTGAAAAATGACAGCAAAATCCAAAAGTCTGCAGAGAATATTCATTGCAATATCACCCACCTTTCAAAGGTCTCAGTTCAAGGTTTTGCAAGGGAGGAGGAATTCCTGATTGCTATATGCATATCCTAACATGCAGATTTTATTTCCTGGAGAATTTTTTTTTCATTCACTTATCCATGAACTAATATATTTATCTACCTTTTTGTTTCTATCCACAAATTATAAAACACTATTTTTAAAACTGAATCCAACAAATTCATCCTACTAAATATAAAATATCATTTTTAAAAAAAAAATCTGAAATATTTTAGTTATTAGAATGCAATACCAGTTTTTGCATCAACACAAAATCTTAAATAAACTGGTTTGCTTTAACTTATGACACTGCTCAAGCACTCTTCATTTTCAATTACACTTCATTGAGCATGATTTTTTTTCATTATTTCATATCGTCTACCAAATACATTAAAAATTATACTTAATTGTGGCTCTGCTGTTCCTTCAGGGTGGCTCAGGCTTACCCCATGTTAGCATACTTTGAACTCAGAATTTTATATCTACAACTTCTCCACATTGTTGTATGCAAGAGAATTAACAAATTGTTTAATTTTGTTACCCCAAGCACAAAATCTCACTACAAAACAGACTATAAAATAATCAACCCAATTTAGGTACAAGGTCTCTAAACTTTTTTCTGACATTTTTTTCAGTAATACATTACAGTTATCACTTCCCCCCCCCCCCCACCACATCTCCAGAAAACTGAAATGCAAACAAGTATATTCATATAAACCACCAAGAAGAATATATAAGCACACACTTATACATGTACTTAACTTACTGAATCTTTAGATGGATAATACCATCTTTCTTTTTGGTCACTACTTCTACTGGGATATACATTTTAAACATATGCAGACTGCTGTAGCCATCCTTTAGTCATACATACTGGATCTGGCAATATCTTACCATGAAGAATAACAGAGTTTTACTGGGTCAACACGTCTATCTCAGAAAAGACAAAAACCCAAGAACAGTTATCCAGTGGTGTAATCTCTGAAAAACTAAAACATGCACTTAGCCAAACTAATTCATTCTATAACAAAAAATACACCACCCTTCTTGCATGTACCCACCAATTACAATTTGATTAGAAAACTCATTATTTCTTTGGTTATCAAAAATCTGTACACTTTGATATATATTAATTTATTTCATTGTTTATGGGCAAATGAAAATACAATGAAGTCAGTCTCTGACTTCATAAAATTTTAGATCAATGCCAATCAGTGGAGAGCAGTGAAATATTCATGTTTTATAAAATACATTTCAAATTGAATAGGTCTTTTTTTTTTTTTTTAAATCCTGAATAGTTTTAGACAGAAAGAAAAACAGAACCTAACCTAAGATTTATATTACCATTTTTTGATTTTTTAATAGTAGGAAAATTACTATGGAATAAATAAGTATGCAGCATCTTCCTCTTCTACATAAATGGACCCTGAATTTAAATGAGATGTTGTAAAACTATTGTGCAAAATAAAGAGTGAAGAAAAAGAAAGTAATGTTCTTTTCTAAATAACAGAGAATGGACTTGACAATTGGTGTTATTTTAAAACAGCCTATATAAAATTTTTTGGGAAAAGAGAATTTTCTAGAGTGGGGTTTTTAAATCCTATTTTCTTTTCCTGATGTTGTACATATTACATTCTGGGAAATGTCCTAAGTAGATTTTGAATCAAAAATGGAAGGAAAAGAGAATACATGTCCTTTATGGTCTTTTATCTAGAACGAAAAGTATGGAATTTAATTCAATTACCATCTCCCCAGCCCTCTACTGGTACTGGTTTTTTCCCATGTTTTTAACTGCTTCTGCAGTATAAATTTTAAATCATGTAAAGAAAAGAAAGTGCTGGTTTTATTAGTGGAGTTATGTTCCATTATTTTGTATACCTGCATTTTAACAAACTTTAAAATAAAATTATTATGGGGTTAACTATTTAATATATTTATTTATAGTTTTGGACTGACCTTTCAAAAGTCTACTTAGTATCACTTGCTAGTGAGATTAGGTGTGTGAATGTTGTGTTTGCCCCTACCATTTTCCATATGCTCTGCCTCACCAACACTGCCATCCGGCGTAGTCCTTTCGTAGTTGTCCTCTGGGAGTGGAAGGGCACCCAGTCTTGGCCCTGATGAACTCTTACTGCTTGGTGTTTCTGACTCCTCCAGACCGCTGTCATAGCAACTCTGCAATGACCCTTGATGTGGGTCCTGAGGCTGACTCACAACAGAAAACGTCACTCTACGAAATGGCTGCAAGAGAAAAGATTCTGAATGTCACTGGAAAGTTCAGTCTTTGAACAACTGATTCTCAAAACATGACTTAAGCAAACTAATATTTTAACATTTACCAGTTAAACAATTTTGTCTACATTAAAACAAACAGCAAGTACAGTTATTAAATAAAAGGCCACTGGACAGAGTGTCCGTGGAATTTTACTGTGATATATAGTCCAGAACTTTCACACAGTTTATCATAGCTTCTTTTCAAATGATTGCAAGAGCTAAGAAAGCTTAGCTATAAATATTTGGTTTAAATATTTATAAATTCTTTACAGTTTCTCTTTCAATCAATAGTAATAAGTCGAACAGAATTAATATCAGACTGCATAAAGGTGCTTGACAGTATGTGCATGTGTATGTGTAAGACTTGGGTGGGTAAAAATGATCACCTGTAAACCATATTGTGGGTATTACAAACATAAACATTACAAACAAATCCATAAGACTTCTATAAAATCACTCCCTGTGATTCTGAAAGCTAGTTGACAGGAAAAAAGGGTGGGGAAGGGGAAAGGAAAAAAAAAAAAAAAAAACAAGGAGGCGGGGGGGAAAGTCCCTTAGGTCCTTTGCCATAAAAGTCAGTGCCTGGAGACAGGGTGTGTTGCCAGCTGACTTAATAAAGCCTTTAAAGTACTGCGAGCACAGCTGACACCACACGTTTCCACTGGGATTGTTAGAGATTTGTATTCATTCAAAATGACAGATATTACTGTTGCTCTGGAAGCCTACATGCTGAACCCTGGCACCAGTGAGCATCCCAGGAAGTGGGAGAGTCAATCCTTCACATTTCAGAGGACATTGAGGGCAGGTGGGATTTTTCAGTAAGAATCTGGGGGATTCTCCTACAATTTGAACTACATTCAAGCAGCAATGATACATTTAAAATAATTTATGATGCATTTGAAATAACTTACTGTTCACAAAGCTATAAAACCACGGAAAAATATCTGATGTTCTAGAAAGCACCTTCTGAAGCAAACACCAATAGATACATTTTATAAGACACTATGCAAACTTTCAGACAGTGTTGCTGAATCCTGCCTTTGGATTCAGATGTGTTCCAAGCCCTATGTTAGAATGAGACAGAGCCATACATCATTGCAGTTGGCACCTCTAGTCACTATAGGATGGAAATGTATGTGAAGGCAAGAAGGGAGAAAAGAGCAACGGCAACCACTTACACAAGCCCTGAAGAACAGAATTCTACATCAGGTTTGCAAGTACAGGAGTCGGTGGATTTCAGTTAGAATTTCTACATTCAATTTTTACAATTCTTTTGAGGATACAAAGTTTTGAAGATATAAAGATATTCAGAACTGATTACAAAGAGGTTGGACTACAAATATAATGCTAAGTCTTCCTGGCACAAGTAGATCAAAAGTTTATAAAGGTGACTGTTGCTAGAAATACTTTACTGTGAACTGATTGATGTACCAAAACCTCATGCAATGAGATGCTGTAATCTGTAACTATACATCAATTATTACTGGACCAATGTTGTAAACTGTGAATCGCACAGATTCAAATTTACTTAGACCATTCCATAGACTATTTCTCAATACCATACTATCTCTCAAGAAATGAATTAGTTTCTAGAGATGCTGTGACAAGCTGAGAAAACATGCAAATTGAGGAGGCAATTCCCATCTTTTCCCACAAACCGCTCTTTCCCTCTTATCAAACTTCACAGAGGAAACATTAACATCTACATCTGAGAGGCCCTATCAATCTGATATCCATATGATAACCTGACACCTCTCAGACATCCAAGGACTCAGAGGCCACAATTCAGCAGACACTTTTTAAAAGATGCTGAGGACCTTGGTCACAGCCAGCACAGTTTCATGAGAAAAAAGTCCTGCTTGTCAAACCTGATTGCCTTATAACAATATAACAATATAACAATATATAACAATATAACAATATAACCCACCTAGGTGATCAAGGGTAGCCAGTTGATGTAATCTTTTTGAATTTCAGTAAAGCTTTTGATAGTGTCTCTCACAGGATCTTTCTGGATAAAATGTCCAGCACACAGCTGGATAAACAGCTCGTGGTGGGTGAGCAACTGGCTCATGGGTCGAGCACAGAGGGTAATAGTCTACAGCTTCCTCATTAAGGGAAGAGGAGGGATAGACATTGATCTCTTTTCTCTGGCAAACAGTGACAGGAGCCAAGGAAATGGCCTGAAGTTGTGTCAGGGAAGGTTTAGGTTAGATACTAGAAAAAGGTTCTTCATCCAGAGGGTGGCTGGGCATGGGAAGAGGAAATGACGAGGGAAATGGTCACAGCACCAAGACTGACTGAGTTCAAGAAGTGCTTGGACAATGCTCTCAGGCACTCAGTGTCACTCTTGGGGATGGCCCTGTGCAGGGCTAAGAACTGGACTTGATAATCCTTGTGGGTCCCTTCCAACTCAGAATGTTCTGTGACCTTTGGATGCCTGTGAAGTAGTAAAACTAATGCCCTGTAACCCAGAGCTAAGCTCAATGGATTCTACCCTTAAAATATTATGATCCTTATTCAGTTTTCTTCTCAGAAAAGGAGCAGCTCTGAGAGTGGATAACTGCAGAGTATGGATGGCTCTTAGAGAACCTGTAGAATTCAAGAGTGGGAGGCAAAGCTTGTTGTTCATATTTACCACACACTACACATTGATCCTACTTATAAAATCTACTAAAGACTACTTTGGCATAATTTCTTTAAAAATTTTTGTTAGATATTTAACTAGAAGAGACAAATACTGCCACCCACTTCCTAAAGGTTTTTGAAATTTTACTCAATGATCATGATGACTCAAATCCACCTACTTTTCTAGATATAATCACCTGCCTCAGACCACTTTGTGGAAAAGACATAATGTACCATTGTTAAAGAAACTCCCCTGTCTGACCATACAGGAGTCATTCTGGCAGTCACATTTGCACCACCTGAATTGGGATCGAGGCCCCTTCACAGCTGCACATCCCACACTCACAAAGTCAGACCAGATTCCTTTACCAGCTTGACCCCAGATTTTCCATAGCAGAGTCTCAGACATCCCAGTCCTTAAAATATTTTAATCTTGGTGTAATAACTAAATAAAAAATAACAGCTCCAGCTGGGTGCCTCTGAAGAGGAACCCCTAACAAAAGAAACCCTGGGCTTTTATACCCTCACAGTCTAAGCACCCAAAATTCTGGGCATCATCAGCTCCTGTCGCGTTTCTGAGTATTCATTCACCTGGCTGGGTCACAGGTCCCCAAGCCCTTTGTTATGCAAAGGGTTGGCAGTCCAAGACTTCTTGCCTGAGACTCCAACCACCGAGCTGCTGGCACTGAATGTATACCTCAACACCACTTTGCACCATCTACAGTTAACTGCAAGAACAAAGTGAACTTAAAATGAGAATTAAAAAAAAACCAAAACAAACAAGCAAACAAACATATTTGGAACTTTATGTTCCCTTTCCCATTGATTTTTTTGGAAATCAGTCCCAGCTAGATCACAAGCACAGAACACCTGTATATCATATCTGTAGTTACCACAAGATTGTTATTTAAAATAAGTTTTGGAAAGAACTATAAAAGATTCAGGAGCATCCTGATCATCTTCACGTATTCTTTTAAAGACAAATGCCTTACCTAGATGGCATTTAGGGAAGAATAGGTGTGACAAATGCAAAGTTGAGCTGTTTTATAGCTTAGGCAAAAAATTCTCTAAGATGACTACTTATTCTCTAAACTAAAATAAATTTGATGTACCTTTACTAAGTTATTATTAATAGTTTTTAAACAGATCTGGGTGTTCATATTACTTTTTTTCTTAAGTGCTGAACTGAATAGGAATTATCTGGCATAAAACTGTAACACAGAGTATTCAGTTCAGTAGAGCCAATTTAGCCATTCCACAGAGTATCAATGAGGATGACATAATGATGATAAAATCCTTTCTAAAAGAATGGTGTGCATGTAAATATGTTGTTATTCTGCAGCATTTATTACACTTCTACTTCCAGTACAAATGTCAGAATTCTGACCTCTATATTTCATTACTTCTCAGAGCCAGATCTGCTCAGGCAAATGTATAGCAAATTTTGAATGGATCATGTCTCATGGAATAATATCGTGGCCTGTGCTTTTCTGATAAATAGAAATAGACTTGGATCATAATATATGTTTGTTACCTGTATAGTTATGGAACACTCTATCTGATTACTATAATGAATTTTAAGAACAAAAAACCTGAATATCTGTACTGTGGTTTACTGTCTCTTTCCAACATGTCATTGTATCTGATATGCAAATCACCATATACTTAAGACAGTATAATCTGGATAAACATATCAGTTGTCAGAACTATCAGTTATAAAAGACAGTGAGATTTTATATTCTTTTTGAATATTAAGGCTAAAGTATTTATGGCACCTAATTTCTACACCCAAAAAACTAGGACATCTTAGATAAAAACACAAAAGTATAGGATTGCTATAAAATCCCTCCGGAAAAGCCCTGTGTATATATGTATGCATGTTAGTGTTCACATCACTCACAATATTCCTTTAATTTTCACTAACATTGAAGTTAAATGAGTTTAAATCCCTATGAAGAAAGTTATGAACACTGGAATGTTGATACACAATAAATGCTACTTAGGCATCAGTTACTACGATATACTCTTTGTTTATATCCTAATCTGCAAAACACTTGAGATTTTGACTAAAACTGCATATTAAGGAGAAAAACAGGAGGGAAAGAGGATGAATACTAGGATTAATATTTCCAAAAAGTTATTGGTAAAATGCTGGTTATCTCACGCATTTATCGCAATATCAAAAATAAGAGTATAAGCTGCACTTTAACAAGAAAAACCAGACTACATCCTTAATTTTGTGTTTCCATTTGTACAACTATATCAGTATTTCTCACAGAAAAATGGAAATGAGAAATTTCCAAGTGCTGACAAATTAAGGCACCTACCCATGAGGGGAGACCAGGTTATGTTTAGCTTTATTGATTTTCAGTGCACAACATTAACACAGCTCCATCTGCCAGCACAGTGAATCAACATGGTAGAGCTGCTTTTAGCCAAATAAGTCCACTAGCTGTTCAATTTGTCCTTCCCAGCAAAACAACAATCCTAAGCCTTTACTAGTCCCTTACTAGGGGTAGTCCTTACTATATTCTTGTTTAATAAGAAGACAAGAGGTTTGATAATTTTTCCCCTCTAAAAACTGATACCATATTTTCTGAGAACAACATATGGAGTTATTCCTAATTATATCTGAACCGGGAGATGATTAGATCACAGAGAAAAAGACACAACTTTGCATTATACCCCAATGGTAAATCACCATTTCTTCCTTGTTTCATCTCTGTTTCATAAACAAGATATTTTCTTTTCCCCTCATCTACAGAACAAAAATCACTGCAATGCCAAAGACACATGCTTCCTGCTACCTGTAATAATTGGTTCCTATTACCTTATGCTATGGTACAGTGTTTATCTTAGCCTGTCTTAAATAATTCATCCCTATCAAACCTAGAAATTAAAATTATATTATATTTTCAGTTCCTGAAGAACCCTAATTTTGGAGCTTGACAGTAGGGACAGACTTTGGATAGACTTGGTGAAAAGAAATGTATTCATATTGCTCCATGAAACAATTGTGACACTTTTTCACTATTATGAGAGAGATTTTCACTTCATATTCTTAAGTTTCTAGTTTGATATTGTACTTCCTGTTACTTCACATTGCTCATGGATTACATTCTTTCATGGCTTCTGTATATCAATTGCTATCAGCATTGTAAATATTGTCTGTTCAAATCCTGATGCATTTTGACTATAATAGTGGGGTGGAAGAGTGAATCCTTTTTATGGTTAATGATTTTGAGAGCTAAGCTTGCAACCATCAACCCTTTCTCAGCCAGTTGCCTCACAACTGGTTCTGGATAAAGTAGATGCACTGAAGTGTAACAAGGAAGAACTGGCAAATTTCTCTCTTAATTACTTAGCATTTGGATAAAAATAGTAAGACTTCCAGGCCTTTGTGCTGTCACAATACCTACATCTCAAAACCATAAGGACTTAAAACATTTTAAACAACTGCAAAATGCAGTACAAGATGCAACTTAATATGTAGAGAAGCATAAAAAAATAGTTGAGAAAATTAAACTGAGAACCAAGCTAAAGGAGGCTTTCAGGTATTTGTATCAGTTCCTTCTGCACTAGCTTGGACATTACCCAACCCCCCAGAACATCAGAAACTAAGGTTCTTATTTTCCCCTAACTCTTAAATCAGATGACATCCCACTTTTAACAGGTGGATATCTTGGGCTATTTTCTAAGATTTAAGCTGGCCTATGAGCCAGCTCTAGGGATCACCTAGTCCAACACTCCTACTTAAAGCAGAGTCAGCTAGAGCACTTTGCCCAGGGATGTAATCAGTCAGGTTTTCTGTATCTTCAAGAACGGAGATTCCATTGCACCTCTGAGCAAGCTGTTCCACAGTTTTGCTACTCTTACACTAAGAAAAGTTTCTCTTATGTTTGAATGGAAAGTCTGTGTTTCAGTTTGCACCAAAGCATAAGCACTGTTGATGAGTCAAACATAAATAATTCCTATTAGCTTCAGAAAGTCAATCAACATCAAGCTGCTTGTAAGACTAATACAATGACACTGTGAAGTGTATAGGGTAGATCTGAAAATAGGCAGAAGAGATACATCAACTGATCACATAAATTCAAAGTGTTTCTTTAGCACTTGAATTTTGATAAAACATGTCATTATCCTTTTCTTTCTATTCATTCTGAATTGCTGGAAGCTTGTTGCAAGACAAACAAAATATTAATGAATGATTCCTATTCTGCATGAATAGTTTCAACCCACACAACACTCTTCCCCATTCAAATCACATATTTCTACTGTTCTAAACTTCTGTCATTGTGATTAATATAAAATTGGCAGGAAATTAAATTAAACAGGTGCTTTTTTTTTTTTTTTCCAATGAGAATACTGAAACACCTGAGAGTAGTATTACAGCAGGAGATTAAAAGAGGAGAAACACACTAAGAATATTTTTTTCCTTTAAATTTAGCAAAATGTGCTGACAATTGCAATTTTAAACAGAGTTTGAATAAAATAAAGAAACTATGCTCATATTACAGCTCTGTAGCAAACATCACCTGTGATGAACTACGATTGGCTCAGCTATCAGGTAAGAATTCTAGACACAAGAGAAAGACTCTCCATCATTATTTTCGTTTATTTTGGTTTCATCTCTTGGTCATGAATCAGAAGCATATTTTGTTTGTTCTGCATAGATATGAAATACACATCCATTAATATCTATTTGTTTAAGCCCAAGGCAACATGTTGAGATTTTCTATTCAGGGATAATATTTCATAATGTTTTTTACATTATGGGCATCTTAGTGTAACATTCAAATATACTTTTTTCCTTTTAAGTTTGGTGCTTTTCTCAAACATCCTCTTTCCTGTTATCCAAAATTGCCTTTCTGGATCACAACAAGGACTTTTGAGCAGACCAAAATTATTTTTATTCACCTAGCTACATTAAGTAGATTCCAAATAATTCTCGTCTCTTTTATAAGTAAACAAATAAAAGGTATGTGTTTTATTTCTGTAGATATCATCAGAGAAGGATCAATAAAATGAAGAACATCCCTTTCTCAAAGATACAATTCTCTTTTGTGATAGAATACTCATATAAAAATATAACACACAACTTCATTTAGAAAAACTAAACAAGATCTTATAAGGCTTTAAAATGAAGCCAATATTCTTAGCATTTCACAAGAGTTCTTCTTGCTAGCTATTGAAAGGTGAGCATAAAGCAACCAAGAATAAATGGGAATCTCTATCAGACATGGTCAAAAGAATTTTAGCATACTCTTTTGCCTGCTCATAAAATACATTTTTGTTTTGACTTCAGTACCCCATTGTTTGAAAATTGTAAAAACAAAGCATCTATGACCCTCAAATGCTCTCTTATTATTCTACTGCAAGAATGAAATGGATGAAGTAGCACTTCGTCTTACCAAGAACAATTACAACATGAATTAAGATTTTTATCATATTTCTGTTTTCTTAACACAAAAGCTTGCCCTGTATCATTCATGAAGATTAAACACAATGTCAGTGTATCTAGTATTTCTTTTTCTGAACTCAATGCATTAGATTCCAGTATTGAACTCTAACTCTTACTAATAATTTTCATTGAAATTCTCTGAACACTTCTTTGACCAATATCTATTATTAAGGCACTGTAACATAATTCATTTACCTAAGTGTCCTGTATCTTATATTACTCACTATTTACACCTTCACAATGGCTATCTTTCCTGGAGGAGTTTGTTTTAGTTTGTTTTTCAGCAGAGATATTAGGGATATTAGTTCACAGAGGCTGTTGTGTCTGTCAGCTCCTGTCTTTCCCCATAAGAAATTTTTATCTGTGTATTTGTTATGCTGTTTCATTGAAGTGTTTCTTTGGCTCAAATATGATTCTCTCAAAACAAACAAACATAACGCTCATTTCCATTCCACCAGCTCAAGCACCCAAATATTTGGCTTGCGATCATCAGCAACTTCTCTTGAATCTGGAATATTATTAAATTTAATGTGTTGAAAGGAAAAAGACTATAATATTTTACCCTGGCTATCAGGCATCAAAAAGCCTTAAAATGGGAGGTATACATTCATAAACCAATTTCAAAAGTAACTTACAAAAAACTGCCCATTGAGAAATAATGAAACCAGAAAGTCTGTCCACGCACATTTTCCATAGGCTATAGAATGATGATCCTTTAGTTGTCTCAAGTTCAAGTGGGTCAAAAAGTAATGTGATAGAAACAATTTATCCAATTAAGCAATACTCATATATGTACCTATATCACTTGAGGTTATGGCACACATTCTATTTCACATATATATATATATAAATTAATATATGGAGAGACATAAAAATATTTCAGAACTACAGAATAGTACATGATAGATATAAATTGTCCTATTCTATACAGCATTTTGTGTGAATCTATAATAATAGTTTACTTCACATAAGGTGTGGACTACAGAAATTAATCTCCTTATCATCCCAAATTTTTGTATGCTATCCTTGGTAGAACTTGAAGCAAATATATTGGACCCTTTTGGATCCAATTCCAACAAAGGATGTGCTCCAAAAGTCTCCCTAGATACCCTGAATAAAAAAGAAGCTCAGTTGACAGGATCACACTAGAGTCAGCCCACAGTAAATCTCCACAGAATGCATACAGTATGAAAATCAGTGTCAGAACCCATTGTTTCACCATACAGATCACTACCTCTTGTGATGTCCTATTTGCTTATGTAGACAGAGACAAATTATAAAAATTGCTTTCTCTATCGTCTTTTTTGCCTGCAGAGAGGCTTGTGTTTGCAAAGCGATCTTTACCAGAATGCCATTGAAATCACAGATCCAGACAGCTAAAGCATCTATGAACCTTTCAAAATATGAAGCTCTAGTATTAACAAAGCACTGATGCAAAAAAAAATGTTTTCTTCTAAGTAATTTAAAACATTCCTGCTGCTAATATTAGATGAAACATTTTAAATAAACTGAAAATAGACTTCAGTGTTCTATATAGAACTTATTAGATTAAAAGGGAAAAAATAACTCTCGAAAAAGTTTTGAATTATTAATACATATGTTGCATCAAATTGGAACTCTTTGGGTCTTAAGTCTCACCTATGTACTATCATTGTTAAAATATTATTAATATTATTGAGAATATTTTCTTTTTAGCTGTGTTCACAAGAAAAGGCTCTAGCCCAATATCAACTGGGAGAGTCACACCTTCAAATTCTAGGAAAATTCAGCAAGAACTCCTGAAAGAATAGGATCAAATTCTAAATCTTTATGAATACATAAACAAGGCCCTTTAAGTCTAATAGGGCAGATCTACAAATATATTAAATACATATATACAAATTAATTCATTTTGTGAGTGATTAGGAATAAGGATTTTTGCATTGGTCACCAAAGTTGTATCAATGATGATATATTTTCCAAAACCTGCGGTTAAAATGTTTTCCAAAATTATTTTATATTTTTCTTATACATAATGTAGTCCTTATTGTTTGTTTACTGTTTATTCATCTAAGTTGTCCAAATTATTCTTTAAACTTAAATATCTTAAATTTAAAGGCATAGTGATTTTTAAATAGTCAACATATTTTCTATAAATTGGACAACATAAACTCAGGCATAAAATCTCAGATAGCCAGCTACACTTCTCTACAAGTGAAAGGACAGAACTATAGAAATGTATCTCATCTAGGAAGATGTTTAATAGAATGAAAATATCCTTTACTAAATATTGAGGAATTTAAATTAGCTACATAATTTTAGATCACTCAAGTCAGATGAAACAAATGCTGTCCTGTTGAACACTGCAGCTATGCAAGTTATAATAATAAACATGCCAGAGGCTCAAAATGCAAGGCCTTGAAAAGGATGATGATTAATTTTATTTAGAAATTAGATATTTGAAAAAGCACTATAGATTTGATGGGGGGGGAAAGGCTACTTGAATTAATATAAAAATACAATTTGCTCCATTATTTCATTTTAATCAGGGTTACGTATATTTTCACTGCGACAAATAGATTGTTAGAAAAAATATATTTGAATGACGTAATTGAAGAACAAAATAACAAGAAGCTAGCTACAGACAAAATAACAGATGAGGTCCATGTCCAGAATTATGCTCCAAGTCTATTTATCCATACAGCCACCTTGCATAATTAGAACTCCTGCAAAACATGTGGGGATATTTGTTAAATTACTTTTTTTCCACATATAATACAGAAAAAATACTTTAAAAGTATTGTATTTCTGTAAAAATAGAATATACATTTTCTTTCATTGTAGGAAAATGTTTGAAGTGCAACGGGTATTTTAAAAAAACAATTAAAAGAGGACATTTATGTGATGATAAACTAATTGTTGCAAAAATATCCAAAATACAAAAAAGGAAAATATATACTTTTAAAAAATTAGTTACGTAAGTTAGAAATCTGTTGATATGTACCTATTGCTGACTATTTCCTATTATGGCCATCAGCAACACCATGCATGTTGCTGTAGGTTAAAAGTTACTCTGTAATTGTCAGTGATGTTATTTGAAGTAAATTGCTTAAAGTCATTGAAATGTGAAACTATTTACACTTGACCCAAAATGTTATAACTATTTGAGAATTTAGTTTTAACACATTAAAGATGCTTTAAATGTACAGCCTTATAAGAAGTACTGAAATATTTACCTGTGGAATTGATTATAATCATCAACTTGTTACACAATTATTACTGAATGAGAAAACAGCATAATGTCATAGAAGAGCATGTTTGTTTATGGCTTGATTTTATTTTTTTCTCTTCAAAAGTCTAGTGGTGAAATACTATGAAAACAAATGTTAACTTAAATGTTCTCTAATAAAATCTTCCTGATGTGTCAACTATTGTTAAAAGAATGACTTTTGAAGGAGGCAATGAGTTGATTGTCTGGAAAACAATGGCATGCACTTTGCTAATTCCTTCAATACAAATACTTTTATTATCCTAGGACTTGATTTCTACATGTGTGGCTTCATTTTCATTTTTCCAAGTCAAAATCACTTTCATCTTTCACTTCAGATTTGGACCGGAAATTAAAGACATCTGTTGATCACTCAAAAGATTTTCATCATACACTTTAAAAAATCATCAAAGAAGTTATGTATCTGAAGAAAAATCAATTTATTATGCATACATAAAATGCTGTAAAATAGATACAGAAAAGCTTGACTTATAATAAAAATATTTAAACTCAAATTATTCATAGGAAAAACTTTATAGATCTGCTTTCCATAAATAGAACATTACTATGCATAGGTTGTAGTAGTCAAGCTAGCTGGAATGTCCTTGAACTGGTTAGCATAAAAAAAAAGAACATCTCCTCAACTAAAAACATGGCTACACATTTCAGATTTCATCACCAGTTTAACAAAATTCATGTATAAAACTTTAAGTGCGACAGCCATCACTATACAACAATATGTTATAGAAAAATGCTTTCTTATATTGATGAATGCAGCTTACACTTCAGTGATAAGAACCACAGATTGGTGCAGAGATTCCCTTTTAAAAGATTCAGGTCATTTTCTCTACTTCCTTCCAAGACCTTTCCTGCACAGCCCAACTGTAGCAAATATTCATGAATATTTCTTCAGACTGATTTTTGTTTGTTTGTTTGGGGAAAAAGATGTACTGATTTTTGTTAACACGAAAACGTATTTGCTAGAGCTCATACTCCCTTTGTTTCTTTAAGGCATTCTGAAAATAAGACAATAAAAAGAAAAATACTCTAGGCTTAATAAATGGCTTAATTTTTTTTTTAATTGCATGTCTCACATACATTAAACAGAGAGCAAAGGATTTATGATACATTTCGTTATGTGGTCGATGAAGGATAAGTTCAAATTATAGCTCACTAAATCCTGTATTTTCAGTACTCATTATCAAGATTGTTGAAAAATACATTGTTTGAGACTCAAGGAAGTCCTACAAAGAGTTCACAAACTGGAGTTCATGTTCTTTCATTCTACAGCTACAGACTTTCAATGTCACAAGGAGAAAACAGCCTGATGGACCTCCTGGAAGAAACTACAGGCCCAGGGAAGCATACTGCAATTGAAAGAAGATTAAAAGTAGACCGCATCGTCTTTTCAGACAGCCAAATTCATTCTTATTATGCACTCTCTCAAATATTCTCTAGATGCTGTGACTGTAATTCCAGACAGTCTGATGCTTGTTATCAGTTCCAAAGAACATTTAAGTATTAAGATGGGATTTAAAAATAAAAAGATAAGGCAAAATAAATCTTTGTTCTACAGTTATGAAGTGTTACACAGAGAAGCAATGTTTTTGCCTATCCACATTTCTTTCTCACCAATACCAAAGCATGAGAAGAACCAAAAGCAAAAATGTTTTGGACACTTCATGTAATTCCATTATTTCATTTTACAGTGTCAAGCAGAACATACAATGAAGGGCTGGGAATTTTTAGGTGTCACAGAAAAACAGTAACATTTGGATAAAGCAAAAACATAATTCAAACATTTTCATTATAAAACCTAGATTTTGCAATATTGTCATTCAGACAGAAATTAGGATCACATCTTGAAAATATCATGTAATGCAGAAAAGAATCACATACTACACAGGTCAGGATGGCCTGTAAGTTCTGACGAGCTGCATGGTTAACAACTACTGGGACCTTCACGAGACATGGTCATTCTTATGATTCACCAGGGAAACTACAGCTTTACAATCTTCTCTCTAAGAGAGAGAGCCTTTCTAGCACAGGAGTCTGGGCTGACGTCTGAACTATACCTACATCTCGAATTGTGCTGCCATGTGAATTCACCCAAGCCAGCCCTAAATGCATCACACTGGAAGGTTGTTGTGTGCTTCTTAAGCAATTTGCATCTCTATTCATACAATACCACATAGTTGAACATGTGCAATTTCCATTTTGAATGTTGCAGCTTTCAGGATTCATTTCACTATTTATTCTTCATTTAATTAATGTGAATGAATAAGATTAGAGAGGTCAAATCCTTGGCTGATACAAATTAATTTATTCTTGTTGTCTGACTTCGGGTGTCTGTTCTTTCCCTGATTATACCAAGATGTTTTGCTTTTCCCAAACAAAGCAACATAACAGGCAGCAATATTGTCATGGCTGAAGACAGTCTTGAATCTTGATTGGATGAAGCAGCATGCACTCCATAAAGCCAGCTGGCATTAGTAAGAACACTTTCTGGTCAACGCCCTCTAAAAATAAAAAGTATCAATCTCCCCAAGAGCAGACCCCTATTGCAAAGTCCAGAATTAAATGTAGCTCTCCCATTTGGCTGCTTATTGCTGCCACTATGCCATCTGGCCAAAAGTTACTTAGTACTGTATCAGCTTTATGTCTGTAACTTTTAAAGCACAAATATTTATACTTGAGTTTTGTCCAAAAATTCTCCTAGATAAGTGGTAGAAAAAGATGTTTCTCTTTCCAGTTCCAGACAAACAAAGCAGAAAGTCTGGGCAGATGTAAGGGAAAGAAACTTAATTCAAGAACTTGACAGTGAAAACGAAATTCAGTATTTGTGCTACTTCTAGGTAGATTTGAATAAATTGATTATAATTGATTTATGCTGATGTCTTCATCTTAAATGGCATTGCTTTCTCAGATTGTTCCATATGATTATAGGTTATTGGACCAAAACAGATGTAAAGCTGCAGTCTTTGTAGAACTGAATATACAGCTTTTATTCAGAACTGTGAACAGAACAAAGGTCAATTAACTTTTTTTTTTTTTAATTATTTCATGCCTTCAAAGATGAAATTGCACCTTTTAAAAACATTATGTAAAAGGTAACAGAAAATGCACAATTTTCTAATTGTAAAATAATTAAGTGATGTTCATGTAATTACATTTATCACAGGACCCTTCAGATAGAAGGAAGGAAGTAAAAACAAAAAGGATGTTGGAAAGTCTAGCTCAGCACAAATGTAAGGTTTTGCTTTGGCAATGTGTTTCACCCATCTGTAGATTCAAACCATGGATTACACTTTGCCTTCTTATAATGGTTACCCTGACCTTGTAAGCAGACTTTTTAAGCCCACAGTAGACACTGTTGGGAGCACAGATGGGAAAAACTGCACAAGCTAATATAACAGCATTTCAAATAACTGAAGACATTTCTGGGGAGGTGACTGCAACCCTAAAAATCCAGAACATAGAGGATACTACTGAATTTTTATTGGCTATGTATCTTCCTGGAAATTGTAACAAAAACATATGTGAATTTCTGGCTAACAACACTATTATAAATATGCAAACATATCACTGACATACTCTTTCCAGTACTGCATATCATTATGTAGATTTTCTTTCAGTTGTTTCCAAATTGTAAGTCTCTGCAAATAAATACAGCAAAAATAACTGAGGGTATGGGGCACATCACTAGGACATTACAAATACTGACTGTGTCCTAACTTCAAGAATGTATTCTGAGGCTACTCTGCCTCGATGGAATTAGTAATAGATATATGTGGTTTCAAAAAACTCAACTTCACTGAACTAGAGAACCAGCTAAAACTACAGTTTCTGTAGATGCACAATTAAGTTAATATTTCAAATTCCAATTTTAAGATTAAGCTGGAGTCACTGTCCTTTAACTTTATCACCTAAATATGGCACGACAAACATCTATCAACACTGCACAAGTAGACTTTTTTGACATATACACAAAATACCTGGTAAGTCACAAGGAAATAAAATAAAAGTGTTGAAGGACTATCCTTAAAAAAAATAATTCTAAACCCCAAGAAAACTGTAAGAGATTGTATTTATTTTGACTTACTTTTCTATACCATTTTAATGTATACAGGGAGAAATTATTTTTTTGGTATGCAAATATCTGAAATCTTTCCTCTATAGATAAAAATACTTACAGCTTTTTTTTAAAATCTATATTTCCCTGAAACATTTTAAAGTATGTCTGGTTTTAAGAACATAGTTTTTTATAACACTAAGACACTTAATTAAATTAAAGCTGAGTTGCAAGTGGTTTCCTCTGCAAGTGGTTTTGACACCAGAAGTGTCATTTCAGGGCAAACTTAATTCAGGTTTTTGTAAAAAAATAAGGGAGGGATTTTGAAACAATTTAAAATATTAAGTTAAAAATAAAATATTTTTATTTCTGCTTTCAGAATTTAACTGGATTTTTATCTAAATTGAACAACATGTTTTGAATACATGTTTATAAAAGACAGATGTTTTCCAAAACTGTTTTCTTGATGCCATTTTTCCAACCACAAATTTTCATTTTGAAAAGAAAAAATTATCTTTTCGAGTAAAGCCAATGTTTTATCTATTCCCTAGATTTTTGTATTTTTCTTCTCTCTACTCATCAGAAGTGGAAGAACCCTATAGGTTTTATAAGGTGTCAGAACCACTATAGTTCCGTGATCCCTGCACACAACCCACATGTGATAGATCTAATACACTGAGATTTTCTGGATAGAAAATATCTCTCTACTTAATCTTACGATCATTCACACAACTTTACTTAAAATATACACATACAACCTTTATGAAATGTCATAAATATGCACACTCACCATGGGCATGAGTGTATTTACGCAAATAATCATTTGTGAGATTGCTTTTTCCACACTCACTGTTCTCATGCTTCTCGTCATCTTTCTTTTATATGAAACCTTCTGTGTATGTCTGACATGCTGGTCTTTGAGTAAACTGATAGGTCTGTGATAGAGGTTACAAAAGCCATTATTCAGCTGGCATCCCATTTCCTACTGACATATGGATATATCTGTCAGACACAACCCAAGATTAGTTTGTATCTTGATATCAAAGAAAAATATGAGATAACTGAGTTCCTTTAGTTTTTATGTGCTTTTGCTAGCTCAGGTCTGTGTAAGTAATCATAGAATCACAGAATGTTTGAGGTTGGAAAAGACCTCTGGAGGTCATCTAGTCCAATCCTCTTGCTCAAGCAGGGTCACCTAGAGCAAATTTTCAAGGACCATGTCCAGATAGCTTTTGAATACTTCCAAGATAGACTTTGCAGTGTCTCAGAGCAACCTATGCCAGTGCTCAGTTAACCTCACAGTAAGAGTGTTTCCTGATGTTCAGAGAGAATCTCCTATGTTTCAGTTTGTGTTCCTTCCCCTCTACTCAGCACTGGTGAGGCCTCACCTGAAGTGCTGGGTCCAGTTCTGGAGTAACATAAGAGACAAAAATATAAAAAGAGATCAGGAAAAGAGTAAATCAGATGTGTGACTATGCATACACGTATTTCTTGCCAAATAGTGTTTTGTTGATAAAACTATTCATCAGTTATGTGTATTTTGGACTGAAGCAAGACTCTTATGAGATTTATCAAAAAATTCTAAGCAATATTAAACACACAACTATACTGACATAAAAAGTGCTTAATATAAAAAAGCTTATATATTTCTTAGGAATAATACAATTATATGGTTATGTTTTGACTTGAGAATTTCGAAGTACTTCAAAAATACACATTATTTTTAGTATACAGCATTATTTACAAATTGATCATTACAGATTATTTCATCAAGGAATAAACACAGGCTGAGAAAAGTAAAGTGATTTGCCCAACTAAAATATTCACATTTTTCTCTCTGAAAACTCTGGGTACATTAGACTTATTGCATTTGGGTGATGTGCATAGGTCATTGAAGTATGATAAGCATAATAATTAGTGGACATATGGAACCTTGCCATATGTGAATAATGAACTACCATGAAATAATTCACATAAGTATAGAAATAAATCAATTCAGTACATATGTGATATATTTAATGTTGATCTATCAGTAAGTCAAGATGCTAGGTTAAAGCTATTGCCGTTACCTGCTGATTTCACATTTTAGATCAAGTAAGTAACAATGGAGACAACTTTCAGGAATGTTAAAGACCTTGTTGTAATTACTGTGCTTATAAGGTCACATAATATCTGAATATACGTCATATAATGAAAATTATACTTGAATATTTTAAAATTATACTTCTGCAAGTTTATCTTCTTAACCAAAACACAGATTCAGCGGAATAACTGGTCATGATGCCCATTGGTAAGGGAATTACAATACCAAAAGTGTACCAGAAGATCAAGTTCAACTTACACTGTCAAGAACATACTCCAGAACTCCTAACTGAACACTAAGAACGTGACTCCCATATCCCATGACATATATAAATCTGAAAAATAATAACTGAACTGGCATTGCTGATTTCAAAGTTCATTACAGTACTTCAGGAAAATTATTTCTAATATAAACCTTAGGCTCCACAATTCACAATGAAAAGCCTGGAAATCAACCTGTGTACCCTGCAAACTACAGAGGACACATACAATCCAAAATATAAATATCAGAAACCACATTCTGCAACTCAACACAAGGAATTACCTTCTATACCAGCTCGTGCCCAAGGCTGAGCTCTCATGGCTAGCACAGTACCATTTATTTCAACAGTTTACATAAGATGTAATGAACAAATGGAAAACAAGCTCTGAACAGTTCTAATCTGAGGGAGTAGAATTTTTTTGTTACTATTGCTTCCTGAAGATTTTAGACAGAAACAAATGCAGCAAGTTCGTAAGGTAGTCATCTAGTTAAACAGGTTATGCAATGCATTTTCTAATACTTAAGATTGCTTTCATATGCATATTTCCATGTCACCATATAATGGGAGAAATATGCAGCACAAAATATTATTCTAACTTTGAATTGTTAGCTAAGACAATGACCTCTATTGATTTATATTAATCTCCATTTCAGATGCTCCTAAACTGATATTTCGCAATCAAATCCAGAATTAGACTTCTTTCTTAAGAGGAACTACATTTGACAAGGAAGTAGCAGATACAATCACTATCCAACTTGAAAAAAGGGTTAGAAAGTACTGTGGTAACAGAAAAATGGTATTACGGACACATACATTAACAACACAGATGGCCATGTTTGCTGACAAATTACCGAAAAATGCTACAATGACATGCAATCAGAGCAGAAATATTTGTAGGGAGCAAGCTCAGAAAACATTATCATCCCAATGCTTTTCATAGTTCTGAAATATACACTCATAAGTCACTTGTATAATTTCAGACATTTTTTCAACTGTCTTGTTACCTGTTTACTCAGCAATAGTAGGATCATGAGTAGTTTCATCTTAAAATTTTTGTCCAACATTTTTACTGTTCAGTGTTTCAGCATAAAGACAACTCTTGTACTTAGTTCTTTTGCAGTAAATAAGTACATGTACTTCAAAGATATCAAGATATTTGTCAATACTTTGCCTTTCTAAACAACAAGTTTCCAAACAAGTTATAATTTTAGACTAGGCCATGATGTAATTTACAAGTAATTCAGACTATGAACAAGTACCAGCAAGTTCTGTTTGCTACTTGTATGTAATCATACCAAGTAAGTAAAACACAAGATTTCTGAATCTTCAAAGGAGTAAAGGATGTTTTAATTCACATTACTTTACATGTCATAACAAGGGTACCACCACAGTGCATTCCTCTCTCCAGGTAAGCTGATCAATGATCAAGCTACAGCTCTGACTGTGGTCTTTCACAGATGCTCAATAACATCTCTTTTCCTGTTCAGTTGGTGGCATCACTAGTTATGATAAATACCAAAAATTATCCTTTTGTGATCCTAGATTCAGATCTTTGAGAGAAATGGGACATGGAGACAGTTTCAGAAAGGGATTCTGGTATTCAGCACAATTTAAATCAGAGGGTGACGACAAAAGTTACAAGGACGTGAGGGAGGTCAAAATCAGCCTTCCAAATTGCAAGGAATCTTTACTTTATTTGACCTCCCTTGCCTGCTGAGAACATGCTTCCTAGTATGTTCTGTTCAGTGTAAACATGTCAAAGCTAGACTGATAGGGTAGTTACAAGGGTTCTCTCTTTTTCTTTAACCAGCTCTCTGGAGTGCCAGGGGAGAGTTAGGAGCTGTTCTTTCCAAAGGTATTAGGGAACAATCTAGAGCACAAAAGAGATGGATTAACTTTCATATCTATTCTCAAGGAAGGAGCAATGGCTAAAGTAGGCTGGTTTCCTCTGTAGGCTATAAATGACAAACACTTTGGTTATAACCAATAGTGAATTAGATTCACACCTCAAAAGAAATATGAGAATATTTCTAGGAGATACAAAGACTTTTAACAACCACAGAGAGCTGTTAGAATGAGATGCCTTTGTACAGGTCATACTCAATAACTAATAATTAATAACACAATCTTTACCATCTTGTTTATACAGGAAAACGTTAGGACCAAAAGAATTCTTGTTCTATTTGACAGCCTACATGTGTTCAAACCTCTCTAGCTGCTTTTCCGATAGAGGGATTTATTGGGGTTTGACATATATACCATTAACTCTGCTTCTTAATATAACTATAAATAACTATTTTTTTTTCCTTAAGGCAGGGAAAAAAGCCAAATGAACAACTGAATTTTAAATTCCTCAAATGCACTTGCACTAGCAAGCTGGTACATTACTTGTTCTTTCCAGATCGCTCTCTCTTCAAGTCATTGTAAATTGGAAGTAAACCCTTGGCAGCAATATGCCTTGAGTCTGCACTAACCTATTCTCCAACATGAGACATAAATAGGAACACTTACATTTGAAGTGAGCAAGCACAGTAACAGGTGTCTCTTGGGGATGATGGGTCTCTAGTAAGTGAGCAAGTGAGTGCCTCCTAGGGGCTTGAGGGGCATGCTTAATTATTAACCTCAGCTACTGCAATTCTCTGCTATTTAGAATGCATATTTTAAAATTCAAAAGGCTAGAAAATATCTCTGTGTGGGTGGGTGTCTGAGTAGGCTCTCAAGGGGAGAGGAAGACAAACAGTGCTGAGAAACACACACATTTACCGAGGTACTGAGTGCTAGTCCTAAGAAAAACTACTTTACCTTCAAAGACAAGTAGTACTAGAGGAGAGACATTTAAAAATGTGTCATGGAGAGAGTAGTCAATCATTTTTCTCAAGAAATTATCTTTTTTTGTTGTTGTTTTTGAACAGTAAGAACAGCACTAAGTTATTTGTTTCAATCTGCTGCAATTTTACAGGGTGTTTTTCCTGTGGGTTTTTTCATTCTCAGTTCTATTTCCTTCTTCATGCACATTTTATGGTAACATTGATTTCTTGTACTATTCTTTGGAAAAATTAGCATGCACATTCTTTCCCAGAGCTGCAATAGTACATTTGTGGGTAAAGCAGCATCAAAAATATAACTGAAAGAGTAGCAAGCAGGGCCACACACAGGATGCAAAGAGAGCAGGAGAAAGTCCTGGCAATCCTTAGAGTTGTTGGTCTTGAACCATCACAGAGGGCCTACAAAAGACCTAAAAATCTTTTATAAAGTTGAATTACAGAAGTAAGTGATTTTTATGGTGGTCTTCATTAGAAATCTTAAAAAGGCAAATTACAAATCTAAGAAGTTGTTACAATAAATATTTTCCAAATGTTTACAAGTGTTTGACACTGAAGTATTGCTTCCAGTCTCACTGCCTTCTTTCAATGTAATAATGCAAGATCTCTGTTAAATGTATATTGACCCAATCTTAGCTATAGCAGAAATTTGCATTGATTTGCATATTATGTTTTGCTTTCAGAATAAATTTTCCATGGAAAATTCTGACATCTTTTGTTTCAGATCAATTAAAGCATGCTGTCTGACTAAATCAACTTGCTTGGATGTTTCTTATTTTATTTATAATATTAAAATGAAAAAGTCTGTTTCAATAGTAGCAATAATAATAAGCCCTTTGTTTCCCTGAAAAATGTAAATATTAGCACACTTCTGCAAGCTATTCTAAAATTGACTAATGACATTTCTAACAGCAAAATGTTCCATTCCGGAAAACGCTTCACTTAATGTAATTCCTTTGTCATGCTACAGGTAGGCTATCTTTCCACTGAAAGTAATTTAATTTTATTTTATTTTATTTTATTTTATTTATTATTACAAAATTCCCCATCATATCCACCCATACACCTTGTACTTCCCCTCAGTCTTGCAGCAAAACACAAATAGTTGACAGGTGAAAACAGGAAGACCACAGCAATCTCTATCTAAAAATCTCCATTACCTGTTCATTCTAAGCCTGAGGATTCTTAATGGGATTAATAATGTGATTTATACTGACAGCATATGCTATCAAAGAAAGAATTTTTAACATTAAAACAAATTATTCTGTATTTTAAGTGCATGTCAGATTGAGCATTTGTCTAAGTTGAAGACAGTAGGTGAACAAAAATGTGTACCCATTTGGGATGGCAGTGATGAATACAGGATTCTTCATGGAAACAGAAGCTGTAATATGTTCTCCTGTACATGGTATCAAATCCAGAAAATTAGTTTAAGCCTTTGTTAAGGGCTACTGAATTATATTGGCAGATTTCTGACATAGGCAGTTGTCATCTGAACTCTAGTGAAGTAAGCCAGTAGGAGATGCACTATGTAGCTGATAACCTACAAATTTGCATTACATGATCCCTGTTATCATTCTTTGATATTAAATAATTAGATATTTTTGTATATCAAGCTTTAGAAAGAAAAAAAAAAGGTGCAAAATCATAATGTCTAAGTTCTTTGCATGAAATATCACAGACCTGGACTTTTGTGAATAATTCTCTTTTTGTTATGGTAAGGACTGGTAAATTGATTGCTTCAAATAGAAGTATAAAGCCATTGTATGGAAAAAATCTTGTTTCAGCAACATATTGTCCCGGCAAAATATAAAATTTATTCTTGAATGCCTCAGGCTCCCGTATTTTTTTGGTTGCAGAAGTTTTAAAATGAGAAGAATGAGAAGTTTTGAGAAAGATCAAAATGCTGTTTCATGCACTGTGGGAATTCTGTTTTCTAAAAGTAGGTGGTCTGACTAGCATATAAAAGAATTCTATGTATTTAAGAAATATTAGCATCACAACAAGAATAAACAGTATAAAATTGCACCAATTGGTGACACACTGGAACTGCTTTGTGATAAACTTCACAAACTGAGATATTGACCAATTTGAATTGCAAGATGAGAAAACATACTTAAGTATCAACGTCTATGCAGACTACCTAGATTTCAGGAGAAATCAATAACCTGTTCCACTTGAAAAATTTTCATTCTGATAGATCTCTTCCTCGTTCATAAGTGAATCCAAGGAATTACATTTTCAGTTCTGAGTTTTTCAGTACTCATGTAATCAGGTACTATCATGAACCTTAATGATTGCAAGCAGGATCGGTTTATGAACAAATATCAGAAGTTGATCTTTGAGACAAATTTCATTGGTCATTACACCTTTAAAGACAATGTTTTTTTCTTTCTTTAAACCTTTATCATTATATCAAAATCAGAAGAAACAACAAGAAAGTAGTACACAACAGGGTGAAGATAAAACATCCAGATTGATTTTTTGCTTCCCATGAATAAAGGATTTGAAATCCAGATTTACTCCTGAACAAAATCCAAACTCCGTAATTTCCATGATGGAGATGAGCATTTGTGGTTGGATATGCTGCTTGCTACAGAAATTTCTAGAGTGCTATTGATTTCTAGAGTGCTATAGATGTTTGTATGGCCAGACTTCATGAACAAAGATCCTGGGAAGGGCTCTCCCCACGTGGGTATGCCCTTCCAGCATGCGCAGTGGATTTTTTAGGTGAGGCACAGCATGAGCAGAACTGGCCCCACCGTTTAAAGTCCTAAGGTCCATTTGCCACAGCCGAGCGAGCTCAGACAGTGACAGTGAAATCCTCAGGACTGTCTACAGCACCCAGTACTAACCAGAGCTGACCCCTGCTGAGCATCCGAGATCTGACGGGATCGGATGGCAGGGAGGCATTTAACTGCCCAGGGGACGGTCCCCACTGACACTCGAACTCAGGCCCTTGGGATTCAGAGTCCAGAGTGCTCTCCATTACACCACGGGACCGCCCTATTAGTGCTATAGATAAGAGCAGTAGTATTATCTTACTCCAGAAAATTCAGGTCTAAAACTGTATGTTGCATTTCAATAGGGAAAACAGTTTTTCACTGGGCTGCACTAGCACACAATAACAGTATTTTATTACTATTGTTACCATTGGTTATGGGCCTTATGTTAATGTTTTATGCCAATGATCTAAATACTAATGAGGAATCCTGGTCTTCTTCTGCTTAACACAGAGAATAAAAATACAAAGAGGATAAATAGAGTAAGTATCCTCTGTGGGATTAATATGGATAAAGTGACATGCATAACACAGTAATTCTGGCTAGTCAGCTATTGTGATTTACTCTTATGCTGACTCAGTGCTTCAGAGTGAAATACTGCCATCCCTCCCACTCCTCTAGTGCTTGCCAAATCACATTAGGAAATGTATAGTAATTAAAGTTAAGTAACACCATGCTATCCAACTCTGCCCAGAAGGTACTTCAGAATGTCTCTGAAGTCAACTAGAAAGGAAGCCTATCAATCCAGTGCCAGAAGAGATGCTTAATATCCGGGAGGAGCAAGATCTGGGCTGATTCCTGCAGGAAAGTGAGTCAGGAACAGAGGGTGATTATGAAACAGGCCAGGCAATGACTGCACTAAGAGGGCGCAGCCACACTGCACCTCAGACAGAAAAGTGGAGATGGGTGGCGACACCAAGAGGTTCAATTGACAGCACAGTGAGCACCAGACTAATGCCATCTAATAAACCAGGTTCGAGATCAACCCAGAAAACCCCAAACAACAATTCAGGAACAGCTTGAGCTGAAGTGGAGTTCCTGGGACCACTTGTTTCAGAAAATTTCTGTTCGAGTGCCTAGGATTTAGTGTTAGTGATTACTTCTGCCCCCTCCTCTCATAGCATAAAACCTGTGGGTTTTTCACAGATCTGATGTAAAACAATAATCCCCTGTGCAAATTTTGAAACAGATGTCCTTTAAACTTTCATGTCTTCAGAAAAAAATAACTTCCAAGGTAGGAAACTTCTAAGTTTTCCATTAGGAGACATATCTTTTCCAAATATAAAGGCTCCATCTATCCAGGCACATTCTTTGAATGGAAAAAAAATCCAAACACACCACTGCTACATCTGACACAATATTTCACCTGAAACAGCCAGTAATAAAAGACAGAGCAGAGCAAAAGAGGTCTTCTGCTGTCTTGAAGTACAGTGAAAGGTAGCAGACTGGACATCCTTTCGTTTATTCTGATTGGCATGGGGCAGCAAAGGGTAACAGAGAAAAGGGAACATCATGAGTGCCCTCAAAAAGCAGCATGAAGACTCACAAGCATTATGCATATTGTCAGTAAACAGCACTACTTAAAAAAACCCACTGTCCACCACAAACCGAATGTTCACCTTCAATTTGTTCTGCACAGACATACTTAAGGAGAACAACATTTGTGGGTGCTTTGTATTTCTTAACTACTTGTGGAACAATTTCAGTTACACTCTCCACAGTATCTTGGCACCTGTATATGCAACCACTTAGCAGGGTGTCTGAAAACATTTGGCTTTAGCCTGTGACTCATCCTGCACTTTAGATGCCTGTTTATTAATCAAGAATCACACACCCTGCTGCGTGTTATAATTTTCAAGGAAGCAACAAATCCATTAGTGTTCAGTGTTTCTTGTTTTGTATCTCATATCCAAGTCAGAATTAACCAACATACCTGAGATTTAATTACTCTACACACCAGCCCATTTCACTCTTTCAGCCTTCCCCTGACATTCTAGGTTCTCATGGACAGATCTTAACAATTTCTATAGGTACTTCAGCAATATTGCCTATATGTTAATATTCACATTTTTAAGTTTGAGTGAGCTACTTCTTTTTTTTA
>JAWWEU010000125.1:54375495-54446730 GCA_035583155.1 Acropternis orthonyx
CACTTCTTTTAACTGAAACTCTGTCCCATTGGGAAGTGGTTGGCATTTTGCCAAGAGTCAAACCAAAACAATAACACAAAGATAGGAGAAATGTTAAATGAGTATCTGACTTGAAGGAGATTTTTTTCTAATAGGTTCTCTAAACGAGAAATTTACTGGTTTATGTTCAGTTCTGAATTACTGAATTAAAGCCCTTTGCTATGGAAGTGATTCACTGTCAGTGCCTTGAAAATCAAAATTTGGAAAAAAATTTTTTTTTTTTTTTTGATCAGGCACGAATGACTAGTGCATTTACAACCCATGTCAAAACCAGCTAAAATCATCATATGGGGTTTTTTTACATAAAATTAATTCTGTACTTGTGTTTCATAGGGATACCAGAATGAGACTGGTTACATTTTAGCTCTTCTGAAACAAACCTGGAACTTTGGATAGACTTCAAGTCACTGTATCTCATATACTGATCCAGTCTGCTTACTCACTAGCATTGTCTGCTTTCTGACTGTCCAAAATCAATAAAAAGTATTTAATGCTAAATTTGCAGTAACATGCTGGATGCATTATGATTGTCTCCCAAACTCCACAGAACTCTGAAGACACAGCCATATCCAAGAATATACCTTTTGTTGTGCTTCTGAGCTAAGCAGAAAAATGCCTAAAACCCGTCTTTCTAGACAAATTTGAAAAGTTAGTCATGTGAGCCCTTACTATAAGAGAGTAAGGTATGATCCATAAACATCTTTATTTACCAGGGACTACACTAAGTTATTTGAGGGTAAAGCATTCCTCATATAAAACTTAACCTTAATTTTATGAGAGAGGCCTGGGATATCTATGGTAAATATAAACATATATATGTATCTCTGAAATAAAAGCTAAAATATCTGAGTCAGTTTTGACCTCAGATAAACTCTTTGTTGATGGTCTTAATGTACAGCTGCTTAAAGAGAAGCTGCTATTAATACCCTGTAAGGATAGACACCATTCTGTGAAATTCAATGGACTTGTTCACTTATCACCTACCTCATTAAGTTTTAATTTTATTTTTATATGTTGTACGTAACAAGTGATAAGATTGGTACTGCCAAAGCATCTAAAAATCAATCCAAAAAAGCTTTTAAAACAGTGTGGAGAGACAGAAAGGTTATAAATGGAACTGCTGACAGACCTTATCTCCAGTGTCTTGAATGTCTATTGGTTATGCTTTACCATAGCTCTGAAAAGAAAACAGAAATTCCTCTTTCAGCAACTCTAAGAGCTGAAATAGAAAAAGATAATTTGTATTCCAAGCACATTGAAAAATATTGCTTTATTTTTAATAGTTTTCTGTATGTTTTTCTTTCTTTCTGCAGTAAAATGACAAAAAGAAAAAAAAAAAAAACCAGACCAAAAAAATGTGTGTACAAGGGAGGGTTAACAACTGAACTTTGGTAAGTCTACACTTCTGAATATTTCTTGGGAAAACAAATTGGAGAATAAATCTTTACAAAATTATCCATAAAATCTCCACTGAAATTGCTGGGAGAAATTTCTTATATACTTTTTTTTTAATATGTGTATATATATATAAATACTACTATACTGTTGGATTAAAAGAAGAATCATGATGAGTCTGACATTTAGAAACTTCCTACCAAAACAGCTAAATAGCAAAAGATAAGCAAAATGGTAAAATCAGTAATACAGAACCTGTCAGTAGAAAGCCTATGAACATGCATAAACAATACTTTTAATTAATCCTGACAAAAACAGACTGCATAGAATACATAAATAATAGAATTTGAAAATTGAACTACTAGAAAAAAAATATTAAAAATTTAGATAATTGAATATAGTTTTGCTCTGAATATAGTTTTTTTTTTAAAAATCAATTTTCTCTCACAGTTCAACTGAACTCTTGATCATATTAATTAAAGGCTGGAAATATTGTTCTGAAGTGGACAATATAAATATGTAACAGAATTAAAGGTGCCAATAATTTAAGCAATTATATAAGACGTTATCCTAACAACTACAGAATTCCATCTTACAAATTACCCATTATTTTCAGGTTATCTATAAATACTACTGGTAACAATTTAATTCCTCTCCTGAATGATATAACAATTAATGAACATAGTAATGAGTTGATAAAATTTATCAATGCTTCTTGATTAGCATATGTGTTTAATGCTAGATTTATACAACTCCTTATATTAGTTTTGTCGACTAATTGTGCTATTTTCATTTTCAGTGGAGATACAGCATAGGAAACTGAAGTAACCAACTGAAAATCTAAGCCTTGGATAGATTGCAAACTATTTCCTCAGGCTAATGCCTAAATCAAGTATTAAGATGAGCTCAAATTATTTGGTCGGGGTTTTTTGCTTGTTTTTTAGTTTTGATGATTTTTTCCTTGTGTCACAGAAATAATTTTGTTTCCCTGATGTCTACAGTTGTTAACCAGCATTAACCATTTCCTAAACCTGTGGAAATACTTTCACTGGTATCTGAGTAGGAAAGGTCCAGTATTGCCTCTAAAGGCTACTGAAGAAGGAATTTGGAAAAATGGGGACCTGTTCCCTAAAGTGATATCTGCTTGGTCTCACAAGTTAAATGAGAAACAGAGAGAGGTTTAGATGCTTAACAATTATTTCACTATACTATGTCTATCTACGGAAAGACTTCAGGATAAGGAAAAATACATGATTTTCTTCCACGAGAGGAACACAAAAGTAAATCTAAATGCTTATTTTTTACTGTAAAATGCGGAAATGTCGGAAACAGTGGCTTTTTTCTCTGATGTTCACATTTTTTAGTTTGATATTTTTTACTATATAGCTCTCCAATAAATTTGTGCTATAAAGAATATAAATATAGTATTACTGTTATTATTATTTCCTTAATCATTGATTAAGTAATAGTATTCAGGTCGGGGAATCCTGTAGTGGCATGAAAAACAAGTAAGTAAGTAAACCAAAGTTTTAGTTACTTCTCAGGTAAATTTCCCATAAATCAGTTAACACAAGATGTTAGTTAACAGTTTCTCCTGTAGTAATCGTCTAGATATGTTTTACTATCTCCTGAAATATCTTAATTGTGGAAGTACATTTCTCTTTGCTAGAGCTCTGCAACAAGAAAGAGCCTTTTGTTCTGTTTCTTACCTTTATAAGGTCTACACCTACCTCAAGCGGATATGTATTGACTACTAATAAGCAGGAATTACCAGAAGGAAGCTGGTTTTTAAACTAATAGGTCACTCTTAAAGTGACCATAATTGAAAGAACCTGGAGTAGCTAATGTGTTTAAACCAGAAAACTGATAATTCTTTTTGAAGGCAGGGATACCTCCAATTCTCAGTACTAAGAAAAAAATTGTTTTGTATAATTTTGTATTCACACACTTCTCTACAGTGGATAACAATGTGCAAACTGACAAAGAGCAGTTTTGGACTTGTTTATAGGCTATACAATAATGATTTTTTTATTGGTTTCCCTTAGCATTCCCATAGTTGAATGCTAACTGAATAAAAGTTGTTCTTTCAGTATTTCTGCAGGTACTGAGCAGACTGACATTTTTCTTAAAGAGAAACAGCAGAGATTATGTGCAAAACTCTGAATCAAGTAAAACAAAACAAAACATCTCCTGAATGCATATAGTCACATTTCCTTAAACTTTATGAAATCAAATAAATAAAATCAGGCATTAAAAGTACACTGCTAGATCATTTAAAAAAATCCTTTTATTATAAATGTGTCTCAGAGTCAGAAAACTTGCTTCATATATAAGCTGATAATACATAAACTGCTACTGACTGTTCTGTAAATATCAGGGCAAATAGCAAATGAGAAAAGATTGGGGGGCGGGGTGTGTGTGTGGCGGGGGAGGGGGGGGGCAGGAGCGGGAAGCTATTTGCGTTAAAAAAAAATCCCAAACCATTGCAACCTAACCATGAAGAAAATTTAGAAATCCGAAAAGTTTCTAAATCTTCAGACAAATTAGCTTATTTCAACTAAGAACAGTCAGAGAAAAGAGTAGTTTTAGGATCATATTAGCTGACTTTGATAAACAGGACTGTATGTTAGCCTTAAAAAAACTGGATTTGATGACACAATACATTTTTTTTCAGTCCCATTTCTTATGTATGTGAACTGAATTGCCTTTTACAACTAGGAATTGTCATAAAAAATCCCCCTACTCTTAAGTAAGCAGAAAAACTCTGTTTGAAAGCTTTGGTTTCCTTTTATACTTTGGACCCTCTACAGACATCCTCAAGGATATTCTTCTGTGTCAGGAAGGAAGCTAAGAGATAACATCACTCCAGAGATTCTTGTCATTCCAGATCAGGGACTGGAGTGAAATGGTACCAGCATTTTTTCTGTTATCATCAGTTTCTGCACAGTTTATTATTAATTTTTAATTAGATTTTGAGAACTGAGATATATCTTATGCTGAATTTCTTATGATATGACTTTTTATGTAGACAAACTATTACTATAAAAATTATGAGAATTGTGTTTCTGCTTTTATGTTGAGTGAATCCCAATGCTTGATAATTTAATGATCAGCTTTTCATACTGTAAGAGTTGAATTCCATGAGTACTTTTCCATGCTCAGTGGCAAACCATACATTTGTAAAACTGTCTGAGCTAATTAATACAATATATCCACTTATGTGCACAAATGTCTGATAACAGTTGTGGTAATGGCTTGCACAAAAATAGTATCCCAAATTGTGCATGGATCTCTGATATCATGTACTAAAAATCTGAATGAGTGAATTAAAATAATTCCACTGTTGATTGTTTTGGTGCTTAAATTATTTCCAGAGTCTGCAAAAAATTTTGAGTTTTAACAGAGAATAATAATATTTTAAGTCTTTAGGTATTCCTTTGCCCATACAATGAAGATTGCATGCACATCTCATCACATGTCGCTGACCATCACAAAAAACCCTCAAACAACCTAATGCAGAAACATTTTTCCCTTATAGTTCTTGCTTCCTAGATGGATAGATTCCTGCTAACAGAGGAACAGGGAAGTCAAAGACAAACAATTCCTCTGTTAAACAATATAAAATTCAGAATGTGATTTACCATAAATCTGAGCATGGTACTGGATTAAGGGCAATAAACAAAATTTTTTCTGAGATCAAGGCAGAGGTGAAAAGAAGAAAAAAATCAAGGAAGGTAATTAATTTAATCATCTGATGCTGAGAAACTCAGAGCCCAACTCTTCCAATTAAATCAATAGGTTATAAGTCAGGAGAGAATTTAGCCTTGAAATGCCAAAGCAGAATGTCAATGAGATTTGAGTACCTAGTTCTTTCAAAAATTCCAATCTTCTTAGGCACAAAGCATAAGAAGTTAGCATACCTGTTCATGGGCAAATCCCATCTTCTATAGTTATAAACGTGAAACAGCATAACAATACAGCGTGATGAGAACACACTATTTCCTAAACCTTCAGATTAAACATTTCCAATGAAAAAAAGAGATCAATCATGACCCACAAATTATATTTTAAAGGCTACAAGAGCAGAGCCTCATTTACACTCTGAATTAGTTAAGCTTCAATGATTTTGAATGCCAGTTTATAGCAAATGAAAATCTTGTCCATAAACTTTACTTTTCCAGGAAGCTTGTGTCTCTGTTGCAGTGAACACTAACTTCCAGTGGCTGCCTTACATGAAATATGAAGTGTATTGCACAGTAAATTACAGCATGATTTGGGTAGGGAGGCCTCCTGGTTCATTCTCCTTCGCCAAACTGGGATAACTTAAAAGCAGGAGGCCTTGCCCAGTTAAGTTTCCAAGAATGGATGTTCCACAATTTCTCTGTTGTACTGTTTGACCAACTTTGTGATGAATTTTTTTTGTTCCCAATAACTAATTAGAATTCCTCTTACAGTTTGTGAAATTTGTCTCTTTTTTTGTTGCCACCTCACTTTGAGAAATTTCCAGCTCAACCATCTCTTAGAACCTTGAGTATCTTTGTCTTATGATCACACATAAAATGCATTCAGACTGACACAATATACATATATTGATCTTTGATATCTTCCACAGAGCTTTACTATCAGAATGTTTAATCTTAACATGCATGAAATTACCATAAAATCCTACAAAAACTTGTGAACGAGAAAAATATTCCCTATACACTCAGTTCTAAGCAAAGCTTATATACACATATATCTCTGAAGGATCATAGCCTCATTCTATCATTTAATTTTGGGCTTAATTACAAATTAACAAATATTAGTAAATTTCAGAGTATGATTTAGAATAATTTTATCATGAATACAAATTGTATTATGAGGGAGAAAAACAATAGGAAACTAATCAATAGACCCAACTGCAATCTAGAGGAAAATGCAAATTGCTATAATAGTTTATTACTGTAATCAATTATTAATTTGTGCTTAACATCATCAGATGTGAAAATACTATTAAATAATACTAGGAAAAACTGTATGATCCATTAAATGTAATCAAAAGCAGCTGGTAGTAATCAAAGCACAGGTACAGAAAGGTCATTATAAAGAATGAAACCATTTTTCTCAATATATAACAAACTGACATCTTGACTCAATGATACAGTAGACAGACTTTTTTTGCAAAAACACTGATCTGAGTTGTGGTCAGCACTTGTCTGTACGATTTACATTGCAATTGTTGACACCTGCAGATGCCCTCAAACTTGATTCCCCTCTCTTAAAAGACTGCAGAGCTCCTGACAAAGCATTCTTTTGCAAAGAGACTTTTCCTCTGGAATGCTCTTCCTTGCCAAGGTCTAAAATAGCCATAAACTGTTGACATTCTGGGTATGCGACAAAGTCCATCTGTGTGAGCTGACTGATGCAGTAACGGGTGGGATATCTCGTGGGAAGGTGTGATGGAGGTGCACAGGTCTTATGACTAGGAATTAAATGGGGTGTTAGAAAGTGGGAGGACAGAAGAGTGCTGCTTTTTTTGGAAGTTTTATTTATTGCAGTCTCTACATTATGTTTTAAAATATATGCCAAGGTTGCTTAAAGTCTTAGGTGTCCTCTGGAGTGCTTATTTTGGATTAAAGTTTAAATGAATGATAATTCTATTCCTAGTGTTAATGATTCATTTTGTTTTCCAGATTTCTCAGAGACTTTTCATAAATTAAAATCTGAGCAGCAGACTGTTATTTTTTTCAGAATCCTTCCACAATGAAATTAGTATGCCTTTTTAAAGACTGAGATACTGTGCAGAGAGAGAAAGAATGCAAGAATCAACCCAAATGATTTTGACAGTTAGAGCCTGATGTTTTATAGCAACTTTTTTTGCTAAAACGCCCATGTTAAGTAAAATGTATTACAGTGGTAGCACTGGTTTGTTGTCAAGGGGGAAAAAAAATCCACAAGTAATGGCACTGGCTAAAACTACAAATAAATAAGAGAAATAAACAAGTGCCATGAATTAATTAGATTAAAACATCCATAAGGGTATTTTGATAGCAGTAGCCCCTCTATAGCAAGGAAAATACAAAAAAGAAATATTTAAGTTACTGTTGATCTCAGTTTTAACATGCACATTTTCCTGTATTAACACCAAGAATTAAATCCAAAACACTTGTCATTTTAGTCATATTTTGATATCATAAATGAGATAGCCTATATATAGATAGTCTACCATAGCATTTGTTTATAACAGTAGCCAAAGTCCTACATTTAAGCTCAATTCAGCAAAGCTCAGGTAGGGAAAAGAGTTGCAGGTTACCAATATTTAAAAAAATATTGGTTGCTTACTGAATCTTTATAAGAATAACCTTGTGTTTATAAGAATTGATCCTTTGCTCATAGCTATTTGAGAGATTTCATGCAAAAACTTTCTAATGAAATGATCCCCTGAAATTCAAATTTTAGCACTGTTCCATACTAGGGATGAAATACTACTCTCAATTTATGTGCTCTTTTCTGGGCTTAATACATGATTAGACATTGTTTTCACTGGTGACACTAGAGACAGTAAACTGAAGAAAGTGATAGTCTCAAAGCGTTTCAATTTTCAGTACTTAGTCATAAAAAAACCCAAAAAACCAAACCAAAACAACCAAAAAAAAACCCCAAAAAACACCCACAAATCCAACAGCTGAGATAATCATGGAAGATCATCTGCAGTAATTCTTTTAGACTAGTATTTTCAGCTTAAAATTCAGTACCAGAAAACACTAAGGTTGATCACACATCTGTTTGCCTTTTTTCAGAGAAATGGGAAAAAAATAATACAGCTCATTATAGTCCAAATATTTCTGTAGTAGATCTGATTTGAGGATGATGTCAGTTTTTCAGTACACAGAATTTATGAAGAGGTAAAAGATTTGCCTGTCACAAATACTCTGATTTGTTTTAAGTATTGGTAAAAATTCCATGAGACATGACATAAAAGAAATTTTTTCTATCTTTTGATAAATTTCTCAGTGCTGCAAATTTTCTTTTTAATGAGGAATTAAATAAAATTTGGGTTTGTCAGCTCTTAAATGTCCTTAATTTCTGCTACTTTTTGGTGTAATTGCCTGAAATGTTTAATTTTCTTTTTAATGAATTAAACTATAAAAAGTAGAAAATGGTTCAAGTTTAAGGAAACATTATTTGGTGGACCAAGCCCAGATAAATTTTTATATAGATGTTCAATTTTTGCTTTATTTTCACTTGTCTTAGTTATTCACTGCAAAGAACAATTACTAATTTCAGATAACACTGAAACACAAATAATATTGTGGTATATCAAGTCACATGTAATAGTCACATAAACAAATAAACAAAAAAAGATATTTGGAAATAGATCCTAAAGGAAATAGAAATAGTTGAAAGTTTCACAGTAAAAATTTATCTCAGAGGAAATGCTAAAATTTCTCAATAAAAGAAACATTTCTAATTATTTTTTTTTAATTCCCTTGAAATTTTTTTATCCTTATTTGCTGTTGACTTTTCTCAGCATATTTAAGCATTCTGGCTTTCTAAATATTAAATGTGTATTCTTTCAAAACTTATAGAAAACACCAACAAAGCACACAGAGGTGGAACAAACAAAAATAAAAATTAGCACGTATTTTTAAAGGTATCCAGTTATTCATCCTGTTGAATAAATTGATCATCAATCTTCAAAAAATTTGCTTTATAATGAACAAGATCACTATAATTACCCAGCCTTCTCTACATTCCTGTTTCTTCTTGGTACTGTCTAATGTCAAACCAGACAGCTCCACAATGACTCTCATGTCCTTGCAGGAAGCTCTAAGTGCATAACTTTTCATTGCAGGCAGCCACCAGTAACAACAGCACTTCAATTATGTCTAAATCCACCTAATCAAGATAAATGTAAAGTCTCTGGGATCTTTTTTTCACCTTTTATACCTTTTCTTTCTACTCATCCTTTCTTTACCACAAAATTGACCATTCTACTCCCACTGAAAATTTCCAAAACATTTGAAAGCAACAGAAGGCTTTCCTCTCTGATTCCCTGTCCCTGCAACATAAGTTGCACTGAATTCCAGTTTCTACACCTTAAGCGTTTTACATTTATGTCAGGTAGCCAAGAACATTCCAGTGTGCTGAGGCATACACACCCACTGTGCTTAAAGTACATCAGATACAATCAGCTTCAAGAAGCACTGAAGTAAAACACCAAGACCTTTTGAAGCTTATTCAAAAACAGTCATAAAACCAGACACATTAATCAGGCTGGCATTATTATCAGTGGTGTAAGCAGACAGGTAATACAATCCCATGACTACATATGAATACCACAATTTAGCCCCCACACTTGCCACCTGCAGAAAGAAGGTACAATTCTCACAGGACATTGAGCATTTGAGTTCTAATTCATACAGTAGAAAGACAACTATCTCTGTTGTCTATCTATGAATTAAGCAAGGTTTCACTACAAAAATGTCCACATTTTCACTGCAGTATGTACAGTTCCATATGTCCATCATTCACACTATCAGTACACACGAAAGAGCTGCACATACACAATAATAGTGTATTCCAACTGATGTAATTCTGAGATAACAAAATGCTGTCTGGCATCATGTTCAAGGTCAGTCTTTTAAAATTACTCTTTTGGAATGTTCGGTTTTTCTCATTAGGCTCATGGATCAGCTGAACAACTAGACATCTATACAAATGTACTAAAATGACCCTAGTGCTCACACCAAATTATACAAATCCAAACATAATAGTACAGACTGAATAGCTGAAACAATATCCACATTTATAAATTAACAGAATTTACAGAGCAGGTTTTACTGAGGAAAGAGACATGTTAGCAAAACAGAAAATGCAAATCTGATTGCAGAAATGACAAATCATCTTTTGCATGACATCCTGTATTTTATAGTGCTTGGTTTTAATGTTTGCCTTTGATATGCTTTAAGCAAAAGAAACACGAGCTATTAAAATGACTCCTTTACATATTGAGTGACTTCAAAACAGAGAGAAAAACACATTAATGAACTGTCTTTTTTGCTTTGCTTACTCCTAGTGCTTTCAACTAGGGCCAATACTGGCAGTCCTAGATACAGGGGAGCCACCAAACATCTTCCTTGCTGCTGAACACCCTGCAAAAGACCAGCTAATTATGTTCCACTCTTCCACTCCCTCTTCTGTGAGTAACTCAATGTTACCCACACTCCCTTTCCTTTGTGTTTTCTTTCATAAAACATGATGCTGGAAAGTGGTAAAAGATAAGGAGAATGGGGTTTGCATATAAAAAAGTATTTTAAAAAAATTGAGATTTTTAAATACCCTTATGTTTGTTCCTTGGTACTCACAAATTAAATAAAATTAATAATTGAAATGTATAAGCTGTTTGTTTGTTTGTTTGTTTAAGTAACACAAAGCAAATAGCATACTTTAAATTCAAATTCATGTAAGTATGCAGATTATGCACACATACATATTGCCTTTTTTTTTTTTAATGCATTCTCTAAAAATACAGAAATTCCTTATTTTTAGGGCTAGGAATAGTGAATGGTTCAAAATAATAGCATCTTCATCACTGAAACAGTAAAGCTGTTTCTTGTTTTATAGTTGGACCTTATTTCATGTACAATAACAGCCCAAATGTTTAGGATTAAAATTAATTAATAACGATATCTCTTTAAAAAAAATAAATCTGGGTTAGATACCAGTCATTAGAACATACCTCATTTTTCTTCCTATTTAAGTGCCGTTTAATTTATTTACTCTTAATGAAAGATATAGCTCAGCAGAAAAGAACCTGTAAAAGGTGAAAAATTCTTACTAGAAACTATCCACACACAAAAAGTAGGAAATTAAAGGAAATACTTCCAAAAGCAGGCCTTCACTTTTGAAACTATAGAAAATGTACACATTGTATAGACATCTGGAATGCAGTAATATCTAATTTCAAGTCATGAGCTACTTAAAATTCCAAAGCTTCAAATGGAAATTATGCAGAGAAATGCAAGGTGTGAAACAGACTGTTAATCTATTATGTAAATGATGCAATATTTAGGGTAATGTACAAAAATACCTTCTGATTAGACCTTATTGTTGTAAGTTTCCTAAAAATATGAACACAGTGACAATTTCTTCTCCCCACTTCTTGGGCAGAAAGGCACATTTTCTGTGCTGTAAGGTCAGTACAGCTAAATCCAAAAAGGAAGTAATGGATTGATGAGCTGAACCTCCACAACACTCAGTAATTTAAATGGAAAATGGTATTGCTAATTCTAGCAGTAGAAGCCTATAATCTGAAAATTTTGCCCACAACTGATGGGTTTTTGTACACCTTTGGTTAGGGATGCATCTGTACAGGAAAATTTTGTGTAGTTGAATATCACTACTACTGATGTTAGTAAAACAACTGAGTATACTAGAAAGCAAAGTAGCTTATCTCGTATAGAAAAATTTTGATACAATTCTCATTCTATATATTCATACATAACACATAATTGAGATAAAACTCATATTTAAATCAAAAAGAGATTCTCTAATTGTCCTTTTTAATAAAATTATTTAAATATCTGAAATTGTACTGGAATTGTCATTTCTTGCTCCTAAATTCTATCTTCCAGAACCTGGTCTTTGTTTCCCTGTAGTATTATATATACAGTTTAAACAATAAAAGGCAGAACCTTCAATTCATCATCACATCATCTGACTGGGTAGACATACAAAAACTATCTATTAGCCTGCATATGTATATGTCTGTATGTATATATATGTACTTGGCATCAGTGGTGGAGCAACTGCCACATCACAAAGTATGTGACATATAGACCATAAAGAAGTACAGAAAATCGATTATGTTTTTTCAGGTTTTGTTGTGCTTCGAATTTAGGGGGGAAAAAAAAAGAGAACATAAATAATAAACAAAGTTTTATTTTTGAATGTGCACATTTAAGCACCAGTGATAACACTTTAGGAAGTATTTTGCTGTGGGCAAACTTTTGGGTTTTTTATCAGGGCTAGAGAAATTTAGCAAATGACTGAATAAAGCTATTGTCACTTAGCAATTATGTTTGAGGATATCCTATGCATCCTTCCTTCTCCAGGAAGGTTTAGGAATCTTAAAGGATTATATGTAAGAAAATGGACCTGTGAATAGTAACATAAATTTGAAGCTAAAAATTTAGTTTGTATTTAGGACAAAACTTGTCAACCATTTCTGATTCAGGTGTATCTGTTCTATTGCAGGAACAAGGAAATACATGGTGTACTGTCAGAGTTACAGTAATAACTGGGGGCACTTACACAGCTCTGTTGGAGTTCCCTAACTTGGACAGTCATCTGTGCTTGAATCACAAAATTCTGGACCTATATGCTTATATATTCCCTGTATGGAAACTGGCTACAAACACTTTTTCCAGTCCCACCCAGTTTGGGGGTTTTTTTGTTTGTTTTGAGTTTTTTGTTTTTGTTTTTGTTTGTTTGTTTGTTTGTTTTTACCATAGATTTTGTCTCTGCTTTCACTTCAGTGAAGGTAGAACTTGAAGCCCCACTGAATTTGGGTCCTTAGGACCCATGTTGGTTGCCAGAATACCCCAATAAAGTATTTCTCTCCAGTGGTTCAATATTTCACTGCTTTACCCAACAAAAGAAATCATTTGAGACCTAACATATGATACATGTTCACATTCTGTGCTTACACCAGGCTCCACTAATGCAATCTTACTTCAGCTCTGGTCTACAGATAACTGGTAGTTCAGGTAGCAGCAAACAATCTGCAAAACAATCACGGTTAAAAACAAATAAATAAATGCAGGCACATATCTTTCCACACACTTGGAAGTCACGAGGTGGTAGCTGCCAGAAAGTATAATGGGAAAGCAGCTCCCAGCTTCTGTCGGTGCCTTCCTGCAGGCAGTCAGCTCCAGTGCAGTGTGTGTTCACATCAATACAGGTACAAGAGGCTTGCTCACATCCCAGATTTACAGGATTACTTGGTGTAAAGGGTATGAAATCCTAGCTCACACAAAAAGGCTTTCCAACTATATTACACACAGTGTTTGTATATACAATCCATGAGTTTAATGACCTTTTTGCATGAAATTCAGCACTAACAGATTCTAGCTCTCATGCTATGTCATGGATGCAGGACCTTGCAGACTGCATACCACCATGACCAAGAGACCCATGATACATATTCAGTGGTCAATGGGGAGGCTTCTATTTCATAGGTAGACAGTAACAACAGTGCCTCCGAGTCTTCTCAGGCTCCAGTGCTTAATGAAGCTTTCTGAGCATCACGGTGGTACAAGAAAAGGTTTTAATGTTGATTTAATGACAATTTTCTGATCAGCTCTCTTATCTGATTCAGACTACCCTGATCCAGTACAGGTCTCCTACCACTGACATAAGTCCTGTGAGGAAGCCACATTTGAACTAGTTTAAACTGTATATGCCATAGCTGCAGTTCATGTAGTCTTGCTGTCAACCTTAATTTCATAACCCAGTCATGTTAGGCATGGCTAGCTTAATTTCACCTAATTTCAGCATGATTTAAATGTAAATATAGGATGTAGGGTCTAACTTTGAAAAATATTGCAGAAAAATAGATACAATAATGTGAAGGTTGAGTTTGTTTTTGTTTTTATTGTAAGTGTATTATAAAGAGGTTAATAGTTCTAGTTCTTCAGTTTCAACTTTCAAGAAAAATGAAGGAAATAAGTCTTGGTAAGCCCTTGAAATCAGAAGGATAGTCTAAAGAAAAATACAGTGATTCATCAGATAACCTTCACATGCAGAAGGGGCTGGCAGAAAACACACACATTTAAGTATCTTTTATAATTCAGCAAATCTCTGAAATAACACTTTTTTTAATTTTAGATATAAAAATGCAGTAGTGAAAATGTCTTTAAACATTGCCATATCCTATGAAGATCTATTCAAAATGGTCCCTTTCTCAGCTTCAGACACTTCATACATAAGTTGCAATGTCATAGTAAGACACGTGTTCTCCAAAGTGGATGTTAATTTTGAAGTGATGTATTATACAATATATTCCTTTGTAACTGATCATCCCATGTAAATGAAGCATATGAATTTTATGAAGCAGGCACACAAATTATAATGTGACAGTAATCTATCTTTCCTTGTGGTGCATATAGGTTCATGTGTAAAACATGAAAACATAACTGGATGCTAAGGAAAGGCAGCCCTCAAGGCTAAAAATGTAAAATATTTTACAAAATCTAGGTTAGAAATGTACTGATATGTTTATACAGTAAATTCTTCATGGCAGGGAGTTTTCCTGATAACAGTTATGATTGTTAGGACTAGTGGGAGATGGAGATAAGGCAAAGCAACATCCTCATAAAAGCAAAAAGTATCAGAATTGCAAAAGAATCCTTAGGCTGTCACATACAAAATGGACTTAACTGGCCCATGTAAGCATAGCCCCCTATAAAGCACCATAGTGATGAACGAGGCTTTAATTTCAAGCAGTATTTTACTTATGGAACTACATTTTTAGAAGTAAAAGAGCCAAACAGAACATACCCACCGGGGGGGAGCTTACCCTCCTTCTGTTATGTTCACAGCCACAATTCTTAAGAGCTCCAAAGAAGCTGCTGCACAAGTGTTATACCCACTGGGAGCAGCTCATATGAAAATCTTCTACAATGCTGGAGGTGGTGTCTTGGTAAAAATAAAAGTAACTGTACAATGACACCTTGGAGGCTCTCTATTGGAATATGGTTTCAAAGGAAGACAAATATGTAAAAAAAAAATAATTTTACATTCAAATAAACAACGTTGACTGTGGTGTTTCACTTTTCTTCAATGAAAAAGGTTAAAAATAGTCTGCACATAGGATTTTTTTGACATGTAAAGAACTTTCACTAGGAAATGCTGAATAATGCTTCATTTGTCTTTTGTAATAAAGGCAGAATTAAATATGACTAATTTCAAAGCTTTTGTTTTCCATTACCATTTTTTGTACCTTTTAAATGTCTATGCCATTCTACACCTTATTAACAATCTTAATGAAGTAAAAAGATTTACATTTTCCATTATTATGTTTACTGCAACTATACAGAATACCTGATATAATTTGAATAAGTATCCACATTTTTCTTCTCAAAAATTCATCACCAGTTAGTGATTTTTTTCCAACATATCTTTTTATCAAAATGCTCAGTGCAGCAAGTCAGTATCATATTTAAACATGGAGCAATTTTATTGCAATCTCAGTGGTATCTGCCTGTCAGCAAAAGGGTGGTGTAATGGATTGTAATCATTTTGCACAGTGTAAGGACAGGTCTAGCAGAAAATATTTAATTCTAGGTGATAGCTCCTGCAGAGTCAGTAAAGGGCACATGCTAATAAGGAAACTGCAGAAAGGCACTGGTGATGACATGCTCCCTGAAAACAGCAAGCTCAGCAGATACAGTGCAGCTAATAGAACCATTACTGCCTCATGTCAAGCTATGAAAAATACCAAAGGACAGAGTCATCACAGTGAGGGAAAAAACAAAGCTCTTGTATATTATGGTCGGAAATGCTTTACAGGCAGAACAATGTTAGGATAACAGTGTTATCAAATGCATGACTAAAAATATGCCAAAAAGCTTGCTCAGTAGAAAGAGCAATTTCCCCTTTTTAATTCACTCTATATTCTACATGTTGTAGCTGTACCATTCATTGTATTAATTTTCAGTTTGAAACTCATTTCCCACCAAGGCATTTGTTGTCTTCTGCTGATGGCAGCAGGTTTGCTTTTGCTGTCTTTTTTTAATTTCAGTTTATGATGGAGTCCACAAGTAAAACATAAAGCATCACAAAAAAAAGATTACTACAAGGCACAAAAAACATCCAGATGCTTTTACACAGAATTAATTTTCTAGACTCTGATTAAAGACTTTTGTTATCACTGGCAAAGTGTTGCTCATGTCTTCTTTTAAAATTGGGAGTCTGTCCAGAACTACTAAGACTATGAAATTTCCAGAAACACTAAGATTATGAAATCTTCATAGCATGCTTGTGTTCCAGCAAGAAGTACTGTAGCCAATCACATTGTACACAGATAAAAATCTGTCTCCATCTGATATAGCTCTGCAGTTTAAAATCCTGCTCAACAAAATTTTACCACTAAATCCAGATAGGAGAAAAATACTGAATATAACCAATGATGTATGTATAAGTATTCAGACATACAACATAATCTAAAAAACCTACTGGAAAATAAAATCTTAATGGACATTTTCCTAACATTACTTTCCAAAGCAAAGTGTTACTCTTAATTCTCAAAAAAAACCCCCATAACCTATGTCCTAATATATCAGAGAGAATATTACACTTGCATATTTGTTTCTCTCAAGGGAAAAAAAAATACAAAAAACCATTAGTTGTTATTTGTGGTCGTTCTCTCTCAGTTTGTGAATATGAGTTTGACTCTGAGCTTTGTCACTACTTAAGAAAAAAAGCAAGCTAACAAATGCCAGACACAAGTGTAACTATCTAATTCCGTACTCTTTGAAATTGCAATGCCGCTAATGGACTCTTTGTTTTACTACCAAAGAGTTTAATTAGTCGGGATTGTTAGTGAAATTAGTGTCTAATAAAAACCCTACTAAATCTGTGGAGTCTTTCTATTGGCTTCCATTGATGTTGATTTTCAAATCAACAGTGTTAATTTGATAAGTTAGATCCATAAGAACAAGTCACAGAAACTAAGAGTTGCAGTGTGTTTCTGAAGTTTTAATTTTATGTCTTTAAAACTTACCAAAAAGTTCACAACTTTATCATTAGAAGAAGGAATATTTCAAAGTAATTTTTTGTATAATTTGCCATTATACTGTTTTCTTAATTTGTTACTTAAGACAAACTGAACATCAGAGGACAGCTCAGAAATCTCATAAACAGTCCTCTGAAACATGCAGTTTATAATCCCCATTCTTCCTTTTCTTATTATACTATTCATCAAGTATTTCTGTGGGATATCCCTGAGTACTCTAACTGTTTGCACTTTCTGCCCCTCTTCAACCTGTCAAAAACACAACCACTATGAGAAAAAAGTTAATTGCAAATTATTCTCTGTACACTAATGTGTATCATTCATCATAAAGATTAATTAAGTTAGGAAATAATAATTACACCTGAATCTCATTTATAAGGAAGATGAGGGCAGGCGCATTTTCAAAGACCTCGGTCACTCGTATTCATAGACGTTCTTTACCACTTAGTCATTTTTGTACTAAGTAAGCCTCAAGTAATTAGTTTCAACCTGGCTCAGATTACCAAATCATTGAATTCAAAGGCGTGTGTAGTAAGAAACAACCTATAATTCACTTACTTAGTGATTTGCATTGCTATAAAGGTCTCTTTTAGAACCTGTGAGTAACCCTGCAAACCATGGTCACATGAGAAATCGTTTCTGACATGAATAGACCTATTAAGTCAATGAGGCTACTCATGTGAACAGAGACTCATGTCAAAAACCACTGATGCTAAGAAAGCACTTTTTTGTATGTTCTTTCATTTGTATAGGTAAGCAAGGAAGTGTGCATGAGGAGTACTATGTGGAATATTATGCCCTTTTTTCAGTACTCACATTATTTTGAATTAAAAACATTATGGTATGATATACTCTCCCTCACACTTTATCCCTAAATCTGTTAAGTAATATTAGAACAGTAGGTCCTTTTCATTTCAGACATGATTGTAATTCACAGTAATTAACAGACACTGTAAAGTATCCTTTCTTCCTTTGAAGTTTCCTATTGGAAATAAAGCTTCACTAAGATTTTGTAAATCAATATTGTTGTTTCAATAATTCTCAAATCTACAGGGACTGATCTACTCATGCTTTTTTGAGCAAGTTTCTGACTCAGCAGTGCTCAGAGAAAAAAGAAGGTGTATTAAACAGTTTGGGTTTGGTTTTTTTCCTAGTTTGTGGCAGCTAAACAGAAAATACACACAACAGAGAACATTAGAGATACTGCACTTCCCATCATTACCATATCAAATATTCTCTTAACTGGATAGATTTCCATTATAACTCAGTCACATACATGGGCTAAACGCTCTTGCTGTCATCTGCCAAAAGGTGTAGCATAAAGACAGCAGGCTGTGGTACTCCAGCTTGTGGCTCCTGGAAGAATATAGGAGAAGTTGCCATCTGCTTGTTTTTGTCATTCTCTGAATGTAGATTACATAGCAAGACTGTGGAGGAGATCTTGCCCCCTCTGGAAAATATTGTCAGACTATAAAAACGGCTCTGACAATTTAGTGCCACTACTGCAATACCAGCAGTTGTATACAAGGGACAAGCCTCACCCTCTGTAAAAAGCCAAAGTTCTTCACTGAGATTTAACTGGCACTTCACTATGATACCAACTTCTACAAATATATGCTTTATCTAAAGACAGAAAAATGTGAAAAGATCTCCATGCACTGTTTTACTAATACACTTGTGCTGTTGTTCTGTCCAGGCCAGAGGATTACTTAGGAGATAGGCTATAAAGGTATCTAGGTTGCTTAGGAGCAATGAGAAAATGTTAAAAGAGATTTTTCTTAAATATATTAATACATGCATCTTCACACCAGAAAAATCTGTTTTCCTTGTTTTCTTAATTTGGAGTGGGGAAAAAAAAGAAAAAGTACGGGTTTTAATAAAAATAAGAGCTATCATATTATTAATCTCTCAATGAATTGAATCAGCATGAAGTAATTTATCATGATTTTAAACTAGTTGCTGAGAAACTATGTTCATGGCTCCATTTTGGCTCAGCTTTTAGATCAAGCCAGAGGGGTGTGAAAAAGCATATAACATTATCAGAACCCAAAAAGATGTCTAGTGTGCTGCAGGGAACAGAACTTCTTTGTTTCTGAGGATGCATTGGCTGTTTCTGAAGTGAACCTCAGTGAGTTCTTCTGGCAGAGAGGTGCTGTGGCACAGTTATAGGCTGAGGTTCTCCTTCCTGAAAAAAGTCTCCAGCTTTGTTTATACACAAAGTTTAATCCCTTTAATAATACCTGTATACTTAAAACCATGCTTAACTAAAGTGTAGACGCAGATATACTAGTACTCGAAACCAAATCTAGTTCAGGTTTCCTTACAGCTGTAAGGAAAGGGACAGTATCTTTTGATGTGAATCACCAAAGTAATAACTGCAAGCTGATATAACTGCACATATGTTAATACAATTCCACTGGGAAAGACATCATGCTTCTATATAAAAGAAGTTAACTGACATAAAATCTGTATAAAAGTCAGTAAATATCTACCCTCCATGAAGATTGGAAGCATAGATAAGGCCATCACAGTGTTCTCTTCATTTTCTAACTTTGCCGCCATAGAGAAGGCTGAGAACAATAAAGCCTGTTGTTAAGACTTTATGGTTGTCATACTGTATTGTGTTATTATAACATTAAATCATTACTACAATGAGACAGATGAGAGAGAACTGGAAATAGTCCCTCAAGACAGTTAAAATGTAGAAGCTTCATTTTTCATTCCATGGGAAGAAAATCTCTCCTGCTTCCCTGTAAAATAATGTTTCAATCACAGTTTCTAAAGAATCGCAAACAGCTGCTTACCTCAATACATACATGAAAGAACAAAAGCTTGTCAGACCAAGGGCCACAACAACAAATGAGGGAAATAGTCTCTTTCACCATTATGAAATAGCTTAGAAAGTTAATAGGTCTTAACTGAATTAGTTGGAAATAGTTGCCATCCCACTCTCATTATATATAGTAAAAAAACCAATAAATTTGCTAATCTATCAAAATATTTACCTTTCCTGTTCTTGGAACTGGTAGCAGGAAAAATACTAATTAGTTTAGACAAACACATTTTGATTATATTCCTGTTTTTCCTACTTCCTGTTTTCATGATGGTTCATTCAAAGTTAACTTGTTCAGAATGGTTTAAAACCCTTGATTTCCTTTATTGATACGGGCATAATATTCTCCAAAATTAAACTTGAGTATTCATGCAAATCAGGCCATGTTATTATCATGTTTTGAAGACAGGGATGGAAAAGAGAGACTGAGAAGGATAAGTGGAATCATTGTCAAAGATGGAGTTGAAGTACAAAAGAAAGTGTGGATCTGCAATTTATGAAAGCAAAATGAAGATTTGGTATTAAAGGCAAAAGAAGGTATAAGAACTCTATCTTCAGCCAAGTGACATTGGGAATTAGTAAAAACACAAGGCATATACAGGCACACCTAGTGTCACACTTCTGTGTAAATATATCTTTATATGTCCTTGTCACTGTGTTGCCTATGAATACTTCATATTTACTGTAACAGTGATGAATGGAGGAGGACGTAACTAACATCACAGGATTTCTTTAAAACTGCATAGTGGAACACTACACCAGTGTGGAGAACTCCTGCATATTGCTCTACAGAACTAAGCAGGGTATATCAAGTGGACTTCGAGCTGCACAAACCACTGTAGCTGACAGTATGTCACAGGCAATGTGCACATGAAGAATCATCCAGTGACCAAAGCTAGACAGGTGAAGGACATAGTGAAAGACAGTGACAAATGAGAATAATCAGGGTTCATATAAAGAATTTTACAAAAATATGTATGCAATGTTTCACAAAAATGCAATTCTGTATTTGATCATCATGTGAAAATTTTCTGAAATTTTAACAATTTGCCTTTGAAAAGAAAGACTTTGTAACCCAAATTGAACCTGTTTATTCATAGAACATTACTTTGGGGACATGTAATTTGCAGATGAATCATTTCATTTGTCCTTGTTATAAAAGGCATAGAATTCTATTTATGTATATTTAAATTACCTCTTAACAATGGGAAACTCTCATACTAGCATCAAACATAATAAGCATTTAATCCCTCATGTACTCCATTCCCATGCTGCCTATGGAGACTTTCCGCTGTGCCTTTTATAACTGGACTTGCCTATCTCCCATCAGCCTTTTTAGCATAATCAGTATGCTTGCAGCAAGCGTGGGTAGAGCCCTTCCCAAATCTTTGTTCGCAAAGCCTAGCCATGATGATGACTCCATTCCCACATCATCATCAGGCCAAGATGATTCCAAATCTATACCACTGAATCAATATCCTGACAAATAAATGTGATGTATCACTCCACAGAAATCATTAACAATTATGGCAGAATGCTAAACTAATGGGTATATATTGCTGAAGGAAATCACACTTATCCATGAAGGGTCTTCACAGACAAAATTTTAAGGTCAAGGGTGATCTGCTAAGCTAAGTTGTAGGATTTGGCTACCCAGAGTTTGAAATAGTGTTTATAGTGAAGGCAAATGGTTTTAGAAGATGGGTGTATGGACTGGTGTATAGTCAATATGCAGTTTACATTTATAAATTCCATTTTAGAATACCAGTTAAAAAAATACTTAATTCTACAATTAAAGGCTCTCCCTGATGCTACACTTCACTCCCTTATGAGATACTTAAGGATAAAACACTCCAAAAGCACAGGAAATAAAAACACTTCTCTGTTAGAAAAGTTAATTGTGAGTGTGAAATCTCTATTTAAAAAAAAAAAAAAAAAATCATAAATACAGAGAAATAAATATTAAAATATAAAAGACCAAAATTGAGTTAAATTGCTATAATGAATTATTCCTTTTTATTCCTGAATATTTTTACAAGAAGATATTCAGTCAGCTTTTCAACCTCCAATAAAGTAATAGAAAAGGTATTTTCACTGCTAAGCATTGAGTTACCTTTCCAATTAAAACTAATTTGCAATGGATACTGATGTGTTTCTATATTTAAAGGTTCATTGCAAGTCTTCCAGCCAAAATGTATATACTTCTGTATTTCTTTTTTAAATCATATATTAGAATGGAGTATTATATTGCAAAACAGAGGTCGATATACTTACCGTTAATATAAAAATCTGTATTATTCTCCCTGACATAAGATATCCATTTGCTGGGGTGGGGGAATGAATAATTTTCAATAGACTTCTTAAAATATGGAATTAATTTAATTCTGGATTTTAAGTGTGGTTAGAATTGTTCACACACAACTGTGATTTATATATGGTAAACCAAACCATGACTCAAAAGCAATTTAGAGGTTTTAAACTGAATGGAGGTTTACACATACAGCATAATAATAATAATAATAATACCTATTTTAGTTGAATAACTTCTCCAGAAAAGGCCTCTACAGACATTTATGGATGATAAAGAATGACTGTTTTAAGGTTTCCACAAACATTGGGAAAAAGAACCTCAACTATTAGTAAACTATTTGTCTTAAAATGTTTGTTAAGTGTTTTGGATCTTTCGATCTTCTAATCCATGTGAAGTTTAATGACAACATTGTTAGTACAATTATTAGCTTATGATCCTTATTTCTTGGTGTTAAATGCCTTTATTACCCACAAGACACTTGGTTTTAATGTTCCTAGAGTAATAGACCCTGACCTATGACTGAATACTACAGATGTTCCTCATTCACCTGTAAATAAAAGATCTTTATTGTTTTGACTACTTTGGCTATGTCTGCTTGCATGCAGACAGAGTACTACACTGCATATGTGATTTATTAACATTGGAAAAGGCTAATAATTTTATTATTTATACTTATAGAAATCTTATATAATTTTAATTTCTATTAAAACTTATGTTTTCTTATTTAAATCTACATAGCTTTGTCATAATTCTATTTGAACAAATGAGAGGAGTAACATTACTCAGGATTCATGTTTCCTTGTCTGTTTTCTCAAAAGAATCCTGGCAGCTAGAAAACTGCATATTAAATAGCCAATGTTATCTCACCCACTTAAGAAGATGAAAATTAAACCTACGTAGCTATTTATTAAAAATACCTTCCACACCCTCAAAACACCCTCTATCTTCACAAGTAAATCAATTTTGCTGAAATTCTATTAAAAGATGTCAAAAGAGCTTGTTGAAACTTTTCCTTGAATGTCAAATAAATATTATATGCCATGAAGAATTAAGAAAATGTAGAATATAAGATAAGGAAAGAAAGTTTAAAAAAAATAACTAAATATATAATGGGAAAGAACATGAAAAGCAACTAGAAAACAGCTCTTGAATACATTAATAATTTTTATTTATTCTTAGTGATTTTTACCTCTAGTTATTGTATAGGTATGTAGTTCTATAATATATTCTGACATTATTTTTATTCATTTAGACTGTATGTAATTTTTTTTTTCATTTTCATACTTTAAAAGCATTCTTTTCGAGTTTTTTAAATAATCTCTGAAAAGAAAGTCAGAACAAAATTATTAAGAAAATAGGAATCCATTATTAAAAAGCTTTTAAGCTTACTGAAATTTTTGTATTATATATTCTAGAAAGACTCTTCATAAACAATATACATTCAAGTAAGGAAAAATGTTACATATTTAGTATACACATGTATTTTGAAAACCACTTTTATATATTTAAAATATGCCTCACCTGCACATTAAAGAAAAGCCAAATAAACAAACAATATTTCTACTATGATAAACATAATCCACTGCAAGGTGCCTGATTTCAAATAAAAGCCCAATAATGGAAAAGAGCTGAGCAAAAGATAATGAAGAAGAACTAAAAATGGAGTATCAGTATTATTATCAGAGAAGAAGGAACAGAGTAGATGAAACTTCAACTGCATTTCAAACATAAAAAGTGCAGTGAAGGATAAAATAAATTAAAAGACATTTAATGAGCAGGAAGCAGGAACTGGTACTGTAAGAAGATTTTTCTTTCTTCAGGTTACAGAGGAAGGGAAAGCTGCAAGATTAATGTAGACTCAACAAAACATGGTCTCAGTATATGTAAAATAACGAATTGATTTTGTCTTTGTTAAATCCTGTGCGACACTTCAGTGACTCATGATTTCCTTGAACACAAGATGTGCCTTAGTACCTCATCATAGTTTATACCTTCATATAAAACTTGTGTATCTGTAACTATAGGACTATACATCTCAAACTAGTATTGAAAAGTATGCTGTTAGTCTTCCAGGTTAGTCTGCAGGTTTCATTCTTCAGACAGATATGGCAAGATTTCCATCTGTCATTTGATGAGAAAAAATCAATTACCTTTTAGACTAAGCAGTATTTTAAATGAGCTCACATTTTAATGTCATCCCCCTGGGGGAAAAAAAAAAATCCCTCATCCAACATTTACTTAATGCTTTAAATGCAAATTTACATTGCAGGATATACTTATCACTATAAAGTGGGTGTTTTTGTTTTCACAACATTGCAATTAGTTTTCACTATTTTCCTTCCTTTTATGAGCATTGCATTATTGATTTATTATTTATTAGCATCTTTTTTATAGCAAAAGCATTATTATATTTATAGCATTAGGTTAATTTAGTATGGGAATGTTTACTATATTTGAGAAATCAGGTAAGTCATCTTGGAAATCTGTGAAGTTTATAAAAGCAAGTAATAGGGAGCCAGAACTATGCACATACTAAATTCTCAGCAAGTTAACAACCACTTGGAAACCAGCTGAACTATACATTGATTTAAACATGTAATGGAAAAAGATAAGGGTCTGAGAAAGTAGAAAATTGGCTTTAATACCATTTTCCTTAAGGAAGTAAATGGGTCTCATACTGTGTAAATCAAGTCAATGGAAAACACATAAATCCAACAGGACAAGCAGGAACTGTTGGCTGACACAGCTATATTTTATTGCTCTGATTGAAGGGGGGGGGCGGGGAGGAAGGCTTATTTTTTTCCTTTTTTTTCCCTTTTTTTTTTTAAATGTAATTGATTAATCTTTTTTTCTCGGATTATCTCAACCCCCAACTAAGTACCATAATTGCTTCTTTCAGAAGATAGGGAAAAATATTAAAATTAAATTTAAAATTAAAATTAGATTTTTCTTGCAGGTACTCATTAGTGAGAAGGGCAGTGATTGCCTCAGATCTGTATGCAAACTATGGTGGAAATTTTAACACAGTAGAAGAAACATAAATGACAATGCAGTTTTCCTGGACACAACTCATCTTACAAGCCTGTTCTTCTCTAGGTGGACCTAAGTGGCTGCTTAAACTCAGTGAAGATCACATTATTCAACAACAGCCGCCTGCGCACTCTTTATGGACTCTTAAGAAAAAAGATTCTGCATTTCGTCTTGGTGCCAGCAGAAGTATTAATAAGCAATTGGATGCATGTGCATCCTCAGCCATATAATACTTATAAGATTTTAAACATATATTAAAGCCTTATAACAAATATAATGTAAAAGACTTTTACAATACTTTAAAGCATTATACAAAATGTCACCAAAATTTTTTAAAAAACATATTATTTATGCATTTGATAATATTGAATTAAATATGAATAAAGGTTTTATTAAAACATTTTATAATAATTAAGATAATCATAAGACTTCTTTGCCATATGGAACAAATACCACTTTACACAGTCTATTTCTATCCTGAAAATCCCACAACACACTGAAAACAAGTGACTTTGATATTGATGGTGTAGTGGACACAAATTACACCTCACAAAAAGATCTACATTCTCAACAAATGCTCAGACAGTAACTTTGGAACACAACTCGGGGGGGAGGGGGGAAAAACAAATCAGAAAATAAGAATTAATTACAAACTATTTAACTTTCAAAATAACACTGTGGTTTCTCTAGCTTCTAACAAAGCAACATAAACCAACTGCATTTACATAACCTGTCATAGAAGGGATTACCTGAGTTCTAAGGGAGCCTCACATCCAAAGTACTGCACAGTGTCCTTATTCAGCAGCAGAACAAATCTTGATTTGAGGCAAGAACTGTCAGCCTTCCTAACAACATGGAATTATGTCACCAGCTGAAAGATGCACAACAGGGTGATCTCTTCAGTTCACAACATGTTGCTTCATAGTGCAGATTGCATGAAAAACTTCAAATGTCTTACGATGGGGATGCCCTGATCTCTACTCTATGTAAAAGGAGACATGTTTAGTACATCATTTGTACTGAAGTAAGGGCCAGGAGAAGGATATTGCCACTCTGAAAAAGTCTCTGCAATACAGTGAAGCAACACCCTAATTTTGGAGAAAACGGATCCTACAGAAAACCTGGCAAGTTTGCTGTAAATGTCTGTCAAGAAAGTACCAAAAAGGTGTTTGTGATTCTTTCACAGTGGCCTTATATGCATGACCAAAATTCTACTAGCTGAATACAACTGAGAATGCAAGTTGGATCCATCTTAAATGCTTTTACACCTGTTCTTCTATCAACAGAATCATGCAATATGTAAAGTTAGAACTTTATTCTAAATCTATATGTGATATCTTATTTTTGCTTTTGACACTTTAAAAATGTCAAACATAAGTAAAAGGCCCATTGAAGATCTTCCTCATACTTAGAGGATGCACACTCAGTTTGTGTTTCAATTCAATCACTCTGTGTTTGAAATAGACCTCTCAAACCCTTTCCCACTTACTCACTTTAGTAAAAGTGTTGTGAGCACAATCACTGTCATTTGGTAATTTCATATTCATAATCATGGAATGGTTTGGGTTTCAAGGGACCTTTAAAGATCATCTGGTTCCAACCCCCCTGCCATGGGCAGGGAGATCTTCCACTAGACCAGGTTGTTCAAAGCCCCATCTACCCTGGCTTTGAACACTTCCAGGGATGGGACATCCACAACTTCTCTGAGCAACCTGTTCCTCTCTCTCTCACCACCATTCTCACAGTAGAGAACTTCTTCCTTATATCTAGCCTAAATCTATCCTTTTTCAGTCTGAAGCCATTTCTCCTTGTCCTGTCATTACATGACCTTTTAATAAGTCCCTCTCCCAATTTCCTGTAGTCCCGCTTTAGGTATGGAACCTGCTATAAGGTCTCCTTGGAGCCTTACTCTTCAACAACCTCAACTCTCTCAGCCTTCACAGGAGGGGTGCTCCAGCCCCCTGATCAACTTTGTGGCCCTCCTCTATACTTCCTCCAACAGGTTGCTGTCCTTCTTGTGCTGGGGGCCCCAGAACTGGATGCAGGCGGCATCTCACCAGAGTGACGTAAAAAGGGAGAATCATTATTTTTGTTAGGCTGTATCAGCAGCCTTGGCTGAAGTGCTTGTGATTTATTTAGTGTTCTAAAGTGCTCTCAAACTCTAAGCTTTCATCTCTTCTGTTGCAATACTGACTTATGAAACTTAAGTTTGAGAAGACATGAACAAAGGTAAAAGTGCATGTAGCACTGCTTCCTTCCACAGTGGACACACTCATGCCAAAAGATGATACTTGCTGTGTCATGCAAACTCCTATATCCATGCCAAATAGAATCATAGATGGCATTGTAAGTATTTACTACACACTTCAATAAATCCAGCCATCCTAGAACAAACCGGCAGAGCCAAACCAATGGCAACCCAATTTGTATCACATGCATTTCCAGCACTATTGAAAAGATATGTATTAGAATAGCAAAGCAGACAGAAGTATGTGCAATGTAACATGCTCCCCTAACAAAATTACAGAAAGAAAATGTGTGTAAAGAAAAGGCCAATGAAATAAATTTAAAAAAAAATAAATAAAAAGTGTTTTTTAACTTTAGAAAGGCAATTAAGGCTTGATCAGAAGGAAAAATGCAAGTAGGCTGTTTCATGGAACTATGCAAAAGAACATATTTTCACACCAGCAGGCACAGCTCTGTAGGAAGGATGGGGCAGGTGTTAGAGGAACTGGATGAGAAGCAAAGCAAATGAAGACAGATGAATGTTTGAAAAGCTTTTAAAATATTTGGAATTTGAATGGGAGTCAGTGGAAAAGCATGAGCATCAGGCTGCCATTCCCATAGCAGTAATTAATGAATTTTAGAAGTAATTACTGGTGCTTGTGAAATGCAGGAAGCTTTTGACAAAGTCTAGACTCAGATATCATTTTCTTAAGACAGTATGGACAGAGGTAAAGAAGTCTCAGTCCTAAGCGTATGTATGAGAAATGGAACAACTCTGGTGAAAATCTGGCTACAATGACAGAATGTATGAGCTCAGGGTCAGTATGAGCATTGATATTATGGTACCATACCAAAAGGGATGTGGGACTGTTAAGACCCTCTTGCCAAATATAAACAATTTTTCTTTGTACATATTCATTACTGCAGGAGTGGAAGACTGTAAGCTGAATGTGAATAAATATACAGGTATCCAGTTCAGACACATATAAAATTTACTTTTTATTATTAAGATATCTTTCCTAATTTTGAAAACAAGGAAATTAATTTCCACTGTTATATAAATCATGGTGAAGAGGAAAAAGATTAATTGTATCTTCCGTTTTTAATTGCCTGATGAACTTACCCAGGTGTGAGATGAATAGTTTCTTATTTTAATGTGTTGTTTTCAAGGGGCCAGAACTAGTCTAAATAGCAACAATTATGTGCTTATTTGTTAGTATTTTGAACAAGAATAGCAACTGATGAATATCACATGAAAGGCCTCCCTTCACTAGTATAAAATTCATTTAGAACCTATTCATGGACCTTTCAAACTTAAAAGGTAAAAATGTCACTTGGAATGTTTTAAGCATTTAAGGGCAAAATAATAATTAAAAAATATATAGTTATTTTGTAGTGCAGTTCAAGAGATAGGATTTTTTTATGAATTCTACCAATAATATTCCACAGTTGATCCAGAAAATCCAGACAGAAATCTTCAGAAAATCTTGCAAAGCCTTCCTGCTTGCTGTTCTGGTCCTTCAAGTTCTATCAGGGATTTCAGTAAAGCTATTGATTTTGTCGTGGAAGATGATCAAATACATGGTAGTGTTGAAGTGTATCAATATAAAATTTCAAAGTAGGTAGAAAGACTAATAAGGAACCAGGTAATGGAAAAAGATGCATTTATCTATTAAGTTGATTGTAATAGTTCAAACGAATCTCACACCTCCATGTGGGTAAAATAAGATTGTGGTTAATATACTATAAAACAACTGAATTTATACCGTGCTGCTTACAGCATTCTCAGCTTAAAGTGATACAGAACTACCTCATTTCCAGTGCAGCAACAGAGATACCTTAGACTTCTCTCTAACGGAGATGTGTTATGGCAGACTGATATATTGCACAGATTCTTCATCCTCTGTTTCATCTCAGTTTTGGCCAACTGAGCGGTCCTTTACACATCAGTTATATGGACACCGGTGTAATTCTTGTATGAGGAGAAGCACTGGACATCCCACAAACATGATGAACACATACAGAAAACTTCTCACAGACTAGTCTACTTCCTTTCAACCCATTCAGGTTTTACTATTCTGCCCTACTATTTTAACTAATAGTAGGGAGATAAAAAGGGTTTGGAACTTCAAACAAACTATATAAGCCAATTTCAAACTGTCTCAGTGAAAACAGCAGACGACACAGGCCAAATAGCTTTCTTCTCTAATTTTCACCTATCTTAGATTAGTAAATCCAAGGAAACCATTCAGAGATCCTACCAGGAATGAACTGACAATTTTAAGGTTTTACATGCTAGTAGAAGGAAAGATGAAACTTTCAGTGAGATGCTTTCAACTTTTATTTCTAATAAACCCCCTGAAATTTAGTCAAGCTAGAATCTTAACTCCCTGCTGTGTATGAATCTCATTGCTTTGCACTCCAGTATCCTGGTGAAGATCTTTTCATTATTTTACCAATAAAATTGACAGCTAAAATCAGAATTTTTACAGCTTTATGTCATTGAGACTTTATGCAAACATAGGCTTCCTATCACACAGATCTTTTATTCTTCTGATTAATGAGGATATCAGATGATTGAGTAGACTGTGATGCAGTGATGTTTTCCTTTGGGGATGGAAAACAGCAGAAATTGTACACATAAATTCTTCCTCTGATGGTTCAAAACATATATGCTATTCACTCTGTAGTAATAATGTTTTCCCAGCTCTGACCTACAGAAATTGTAAGGACAGGAGGTAAGAACATTCTGGTCCCAAACAGCTATTGCTGTTGGAGTCAGTTCTCAGTGAGAAACAAGAATTCCTCTCCTCACCCTTTTCTCAGTAACTTCTGTACTCAATTACTGTTTCTCATATTCAAATTAGTCTGAGGGTTCTCTCTAGGATGGGCAGAGCTCAGCTTCAGATGGCAATTTCACTTTTAAAACATCTATTCTGATAGAACTGAGCAAAATACACACTCATATCATGTTTAGGTGTCAAATTAATGGCAAACCTACAAAAAGGTCAAAAGCACAGTTAGTGGGCATCATCTCACGTGGCTGATGCCACATTATTCTCCATAAAGGGATTTGGTGGATGAGGGAAGATATTCCAGGTACATATACTGAATATGAACATACACTGTCTAAGTTTTTTTCCTATGGCTTTCAGAAACCTGTGGAGTATCCTGACTAGTTCACAACAGCTATGCTCTCCAAAAACGGGCTAACTCTGCAAAGATCAGCATTAACTCCCACACACATTTCTGCTGGAAATCTATCAGGTTGCTAGGGTAGCACGCTGTGCATAAAGGCTGCTCCCTGGCTATGTACCCTCCCCGCAGGCACACGAAGCTCTAATTATGAGGTATATATACAGAAGAGTTTCTGTGGACTAAAGAGAATCATCAACTACTTCCTTTGCTTCATGAGTTACAGAGCCTTTGAAGCCTTTTTTCCCTCCTTTGTTTATGCTTGCATCACCATATGAGAGGCTGTTTCAAACTTCACTTTTATCATTTTGACCAAAAATAATACCTAATTTCTTACTGTTATTAATTTAATTTCAAATTCAAAGTAAACAAATCCTGAACAGCAAGCAATAAACTAAAAACTGAAAGGTGGGTGATACTGTGCTGTGACAGCAGGACTGCACTTGCCCCATTTCACCACCAATTTAGATGTTAATGAGACTTTTTTTCTTTTTAAAGTCATTTAAATACTATATAAGGAAAATAGCTCTTAATTTTTTGTCACATTATACACATTTACTAATTTTTTTATTCATTCATCCATTTATTTATTTTCTTTACCTCCTGATAGGTGCTGGAGGAGAGTTTCTTTCTTCCCTTCAAGTTCTGTTTTACTTTGTTCCTGCTGCACCTATTTTAAGACTTCTTTGCCTCCTACATCCCAAAAAGCTTCTAATTTATTTATGTCCAGCAACAAGTCATTAAAGTTGAGCATAAGGATGACTTACGCATCCTTACAGCCTAACCAGTGTGTCTTCAGTTAAATACAAAGCAAGGGTGGCAGAAGAACTGTCTACTCCTGGCTGCCAAGAGCTTATATGCTATTTCCATAGCTTTCCCTGCTGCTCCATAATGAAAGTGATGAGATTGAAATTCTTCTGTATCGCTACACTAGCACATAAATCTAATTGCCAAATACTTTGAAAGTCTATATATGCCAACATGGACAATTTTCTGAGTTTCTTAAATATTCAACTAAACCATGCAACTTTCTGGAATATAAAAGTTGGGAAACAGAACAGAACAATCCTGAGAAAAAAACATAGGTGAATTTCTTAAATAGCATAGAGGCACAAAAGAAATACCCTGTGATTTACAGTATAAATCCTTTCTAAATCCATACAGGTTAAAAATGCTAGTTGTCAAATTTGTTTTATAGCTTAGAATCTTTGTTTTCTTTATGTTTAAGATGCCCTCAGTATATATCCTCACAAGTATAGCTAAATTGAAATAAGAAGGCTAGAAAGATTTATAATGTTGCCAAAGCTGTCATAGACACAATGAACAGGGAATGTTTCATCCTAAGGACTAAAAAAGTACCATTTCTTTTAAAGTCCTTTCCCCCCCCCCTAAAATACAAATATCAGTGCTTTCAAAACAAAAAGGTAAGTTATTCATAACCATTAGAACAGCTGCTTTGTCTTTGTCTTGCGGGTGGGAATCACAGACAAATATAACATTGACAGAATTAAGTTTGAAACATTTGCAGATTATTCATCCATGAGTTTTTTCATTTTTTTTATACCTAGTTCATGTAAACCAAGTCCTCCTTAGCTCCTGTCTATTGATTTCCTATACTGATATCCAAGTTCACACTGAAGGGGCTTCATCCTCTTATGCTTCATACATCACACGTTGAAGCTAGGCTGGAATTCACCCTCCAAAAGACATGAAAGACAGTAAGAAAACCTTTAAGCTACATTATGCTACTATATTTACTTGCCTGACAAACATAGAAACTATAATATCAATCACAGGATTTTTAAATTATGTACACTGATCACTGCATGGCTCTCCTATTTTAGCCAAACACCTACCGCATGACAATTATGATATGAATTTGGTTAAGTTTTGCACTTCTTTTCTGAAGATCTTCAGCAGGCAAACTTCACACACACACACACACACACACACACACACACACACACACACACACACACACACACACACCAAAAACAAAAAAAAAATAAACAAACAAACAAAAAACCCCCCAAAAGACTCCAACCAACCAAAACCAAGCAAATCCAAAACAAAACAAAAATCCAACCAACTAAACAAAGAACCCCCTAAAAATACCTAGTAGTTCTCTGAACACTTAGAAATGCGCTAGCCCTTTCAGGGAAACAAAAACAGACAATGGTTTTAAGGTCATTTGCACCCAACTGTTCTATTGATACAGCAACTCCAAGAGGAAAACTTCTCATGTTAAGAGGATGAGGGCTCCATACAGATTACAAACCAGAGGTAGTTCAGGATTAAAGATATGAACACATTAGAGATTGCCTGCCTTGGCAGTACTGGGAAGAGAATACTCTTTCTAGCCTCAGAAAATGAGGACACTAAGTACTTGAAAAGAGATTATTAGGCAGGTCATAAAACTATAGAGAAGATTTTATCTCCACAAGCATCTCCCTAAGCAAAGAAAATTTCTGTTTCTGTGTTGGGATAAATGAATTATATCAAAATGTAACAATCTCTTAATCATCCTACTGAAGTATTGTTGCTTCTTCCCAGCACCTTAATTAAGAGTACAACAAAACTGTCCTCCAGCAAGTGCAGCATCAACAGTGATCAACAGCAGTCAATGCTCAAAGCACTCACTTCAGGACATTTATTGTCTTAGATTTTTAATTTAACACATATTAAAAATGATGTTATAAAAAATGAATAAAATGAAACTGTGCCAAGTTTCTAAGGTGACATATAAAACTCACTAACATCCTTCAGGTTTAAAGACTTCTTTTTTTTGTGATTGTTTTTTTTTGCCAGAGAAGAGGGTTTTCCAGCTTCTCTTAAGCATGGAGGTAAATGGAATATTTATGTGAAGGATTTAATTTATTTAGAATCAGGTAAGTTTCTTTCAGCATCCTCCACTTAAGACATATTATTTTGTGCTGGATTCAAGCCTGACAGTTGGCTGAATTGCAAAGCTCAGAGGGTCATGATCAGTGGAGGAGACTCCAGTTGGAGGCCCATAATCAGTGTTCTCCAGAGATTAATATTGTCTCCAGTCTTTTCAAGTTGTTTATCAGCGACCTGGACAAAAGAATAGAGTGCACCCTAAGCAAGTTTGCTGATTATACAAAATGGGAGAGAGTGGCTGATACACCTGAAGGCTGTGCTACTCTTCAGCAGGACCTCCATAGGCTGAGGAATTGAGCGGAGAGAAACCTAATGAAGTTTAACAAAGGTAAGTGGAGAGTACTGTACCTGGGGAGGAATAACTCAAAATATCAGTATGGCTTTGGGGCTGACCTACTAGAGAGCAGCTTTGTGGAGAAGGACCTGGAAGTCTTGGTGGATGACAAGTTGATGGTGAGCCAGTAGTGTGCCCTTGCAGCCAGGAGGGCCAATGGTATCCTGGGGTGCACTGGGAAGAATGTGGCCAGCAGGTCAAGACAGGTGATCCTCCCCTTCTACTCAGTCCTATTGAGGCCATCTCTTCTCAAGCATCTCTTATAAGGAGAGATTGTGAGAGCTGGGCCTGTTTAGTCTACAGAAGAGAAGACTGAGAGGGGACCTTATCAATACATACCAGTATCTCAAAGGCCAGTGTCAAGAGGATGGTGACAGACTCTTTTCAGCAGTACCCAATGATGGGACAAAGAGCAATGGCCATAAACTAAAGCACAAGATGTTCCATCTCAGCATGAGGAAGAACTTCTTTACACTGAGGGTGACTGAGCATTGGAACAGACCAATCAGCATGGTTGTGGAGTGTCCCTCTCTAGAGACTTTCAAAACACACCTGCAAACGTTCCTGTGTAAACTGCTCTTGGTGACCCTGTGATCTCCAGAGGTCCCTTCCAACCTTAACTATTCTGTGATTGGAAACTATTTACAAGAAGACAAAAATGATCTCTTTGGCATTACAGTGAGCAGTCCTGTTTCAAAATATCAGCTGTCTCATCCATCTTTATTGCACTGTTCTCTACATACATAAAAGCAAAAATCTGAAACAGAAAACCCCAAAACTGTCTGTAATAGGCAAGCTTAGTGAATGAAGAATAAACTCTAGGGGGACAAACATAGGGAGAAACTAAGTACGGCTTTTTGTATTTTCTTTCACATAAAACCAAACAGAAGCTAATTTGCCCTGGGCATTTTTCTTTAGACATTGTGTAGAATACATATTCTTGTCCATTTATATTCATCAGACCTAAATCTGGAAACTGCTATCATGCCAACAAAGAACCAGAGACAGAATCTAACTCCTGTGTTGCTGCTGTGTATGATAATGTGATCTCCATGACTGGAAATTTTCTTGATGCCCTTGTACAGTGTGAAGATGGTATCAATCTGCCTGAGTGAGATTAGCAACATCCATTCAGTTTCCAACTCAGACATAACAGAATGAACTAAAAGGCTAAAACAGAACAGATATATCTTTGGAAATACTTCCTGGTGTATAATAGGAGCTAAACAAATATTTTCTGCTGCTCCTCAAATTTAGATATAAAACCATTAAAAACCTATATCCATTACTCATCAAGCAGAGCACATAATTAGAATGAATTGCATTGCCTGCTTGCAGGAGGAGTTCTAAGATATCCCCTGGGGCTCCAAAGGAGGCCTTTTTTCACCATTTTGGGGACTTTATGTAAGCTATTTTGCCAAAACATCATTCATTCAACATTCCACAGATTTTGCAAGTTGAAGCGAAACAAATGGTGCATGCTTTATGTTTTATGCCCCTTCTGTTCAGCAAGAAAGCAGGATCTTCTTAAAACTTTTAAGAATGGATGCTGCTAGACTTCAAAGTGGGTTGTTGGACCACCCAAGAATCACATTATCAAAGTAATATTAGAAAACATTACAAAGATGACGCAGCTCTGAAAAGCAAGAATATTACAAAGCTGGAATATTACAGACTCATCCAGCATGAAGACTGCAGCTTGTCAGTCACTGACACAGTCACAGGAAACCAGAATGGTAGCACAGAAGGAAAGACATTTTAAGGAGCATATTTCACATTAATAAAATTCACTGGATATAGGCAAATAAAATAAAATAAAAAAACCCAAACGAAATCAAACAACAAAGCAAAACAAAACCAAAACCCCCCAAACAAATACCAAGGAATCACTTTCCTATTGGCTTCTTACACTAAATTATCTTAAATGTGACAGAAAGTTCAAATTTTCCATGTCTGCCTCAGATTTTGCATTACTGTTTGTGTTCCTTGAGTTTGTCAGCACTCTCCTATCACCATTTTCACTGAAGTTTATGATTTGCTCTAAAGGGCTTTACATGTGTATTTACTGGAGTGGCATATAAATGAAGAGAACTTCAAAGTGAATGACTGAATATTAAATAAATCAAAAGCATAGTTTCAAAACACTTAAAGTGAGAAAGTACAGCATTTATAAAATTGTCAAATTCATTATCCAGTGTATTAACTTTCCTAATACTGATCCCAGACTCTGCAAAGGAAAGGCTGTCGCTAGACCAATAAAGAAAAGTAGAACATTGCAAACTGCTTTGTTTTTCCTGCAATACATTGGTCAGGGATAAGTTAAGCTTAGGACTACATCTTGCTTTTCCACAAAGGTTGGTAGTCAGAAATGACAGAGAAACAGGGAACTTCAAACAGCGAGATGCAATTTTCACCAAAAACTTTCCCAGGAAAGAATACTTCCCATGGAGAACAGGAAAACAAAGGAAAAACTGCAATCCCAAGAACTTGCCACAATATGTAAAAAACCCACAAGCTAAACCTAAAGAACTGCATGTTTAAGCAAGAACAAACTTTTTACCAAGTGAATTACTACATTTCATGGCAATAATTAAAATACATAACACACAATAAAATAATGATACATATGGTGATAGGGGGAAAAAAAAAGGATTAAAAAGTTTATATAGTTTAAAAAGTCCAACCAAGTAGGGATGAAGATAAAAGCTGGTTCAAAAACATGTGATGAAGAATGCAGTAGTCACAGAAAAAAGGATAACTCATAAGAAAACAAAGAAAAAAAGAACAGAGGTTTGTGGGGTTTTTTTAAGAATATCAAAATTCTGAATAAAAATTCTGATTCCAATGACGATTTTTGGACATCATTTAATTCCTGTGATTTATTATTTCCTCTACAGAACTACTGCACTGAGACACTGTGGGTTTTATATTAATAGAAAATGATAAATGCCACTGCAATCAGTAATACCTACTTTCTCTTTCATCAGCTACTGGTCTGGTGCTGAACAGATGATGAAATCAAGAAGAGTGAATTGGGAAACCAGATGGAGAAAACATTTGTAATATGATTTAAAAGAACAACAACAACAAAAGAAACAGAAGAGCTTTCTCATTTTTCTTTAGTTCATTTCTATATGCAACAGTGTGATTTCATTTATGAAAAGTGTGCATAAAATCCTTCTCTAGTACTTAGACTAACTGACCCCTCTCACAGGGAAAAATTACAGCACAATTCAAATAAAGTGGAAAGATAAAGTCTTGGGGATCGTATGTCCTACCCTGTATTTTAACAACATTAAATAAACATCCACAAAGTATGAGAAATCAGTATTTTTATTACTTTGCACTCCATCAGTCAAAAATCAGTAAAGGGCACCATATTCCTCTGTTTCTGAATTGAGCGAGTGAGAGCTTGACAAGACTAAAGGATCAGCAAAAGACACATAGACTTCCCCTCAATAGATTTTGCACAACAGTGACTACAGAGAGCTATGAACGCATAGTATTATGAATAATGAAACATCTGTGAATTACACAATGTCACTAAGTATGTTCCAAATGGTATGCATATATTAACACACAAACACAGACTGGTACTTATTTAATACAAAATCAGCAAAAAAATAATGGTGTTTCTCAAATGCCCTGGAAGTCCATTATCCTCTCCATATCTCACACATTACAGTAAGGAATGTGATGTTATTGTTACACCACAATAAACAATAGTCACAACAACAGCTCGTAGTAACAGGTAGCAATATCTTTGGGAAATCCAACAACTTTAATAAAATGCTTTAAGGAAATCTAATTTCTTCTTGTATTTAAAACTGCCTGAAGTCTACATGGAAAAAAACAAACAAACAAACAAAACCAAATATAATGATCTTTCATATATACTAATACTCTGTATTTTTACAACACTTCACATTGCCATTGAAATGCAGAAACAAACTACTAGCACATAGCACCTTCTGACAATCAGAAAAGTGCTCCCTTGTATCACTGCCGACTGCACACAGCTTGATTGGAACCCTGTGTTTTAGATGTGCCCCACCACTGCCCTGGTGATAAATCATTTTAGGATTTGCGTGCTTGCTGTTAGCTTTAATGAATGATGTGCTGCTTTTTCATTGCTGAAGCAAGGTTTCTTTTTAAGCAGCTAGGGTAGTCTCTTGACAGTGTAATACAGATACAGATCCATAATTATAAAAGGAAGTCAAAATTATGATTTCTGTTCTGTATATTCTTCTTAATGACTAGTTCAGAAAAAGGAACATAGAACTATTGTTTTCAAACACAAGTCTGAAACCCCTAGAGGTTTAAAATAATATTACATCAAAAACAAAACAAACAAACAAACAAAAACCAAACAAAAAACCCCACCATTTTTCTGTCTCTGTGAAACCTACTGTTTCAATTAGTAGAAACACATCACTTAGTAAAAACACAAAGTACTTTATTATTCCATTACAGGTTGATACCATTACTCAGAAAAATCTTTAATAAGAAGTAGCACACTGTTTATTCTCATCTAGTCATACATAACATCAGACAATTTGAAAATTTATCACACTGAGGTCTGTTTCAAACCCCTCTGAAGTCACTGACACACATTTTCCTTTTACTTTCTTGAGTCAGAAGGCTTTTGAAAGGCAAATGCTGTTCATCCTTTCACTCCAGCATGAAGCACTCCAAGCTCATCTCACAACTGCCCCCTCTAATGTTATGACCTCCATGGTAAGATAGCATAGGAGAGGTTTATCCAGTATTGGAATTGAGGCTCTAGGATTTATGAAATCAACAGATGGCCTCAGTCTAAGTGTATTTAAAGGAGATTTTAATTTTTAATGAAAATAATTTGGGATTGAGTATGTAACCAAAACTCAGGTACGTACTTGATCTTATCCCAGAAATAATTCAAGATAGATCATCCAGGTTACCCTATGGACTGTATTCCATTCCTCCTATTAAAAGTAGATTACAGAAGGGCTAAAGCTACTTACGATTTTTCAAGCTTACTGGTATTAATTTGAATAAGATAATAGATGAGGGAAGAATGATTGGCAGCTATTCCAGCTACATAAAGTACAAATCTCTTCAGCAGAATTTCAATGGATGGTAGAACTGAATATCAAAAGATCTAGTAATAATTTGGTCTTCTATTTTTTGATATAGTAGTAATTCTTCAAGTAAAATTATTCACTCTATTAAAAAAAAAAAAAAAAAAAAAAAAAGATATGCCATACTTATATTCTGTCCTAAAATGCAGTACTGCAAAGAAGTATTATGAAAATTTGGATACATACACTGAAGTATTAGATACATGCAATATAAAGTCTGTTGGTGTGCAAAAACCATGAAGAGGGCACAGTGAGTTACAAATTTTGTGTGAGGTTCCAGACACTGATATCCATGTCTGGGGACAAGAATTCCAATTGACTTTTCTTTCCCAGTTATGGCATGTTGGGAAGCAGCTAATGCAGCTGTACAGGCCCTGAGAGACAGATGCACAAGCCAGAGAGATGATACAGATGTCCAGATCTTCCCACCTAATGCCTGACTGAATTCACACTGGTTATTGCAAGATGTGGATAACCATCTGTACATCTGTCTAGTACTGACACTTAACGGTCATATATTCTTAAAGAGTTAATCACTGGAGTAAATAATAGTGAGCATTTTTGAAAATTCAACCCTCTTTCCTACCTACACTGTTATTATAAGTCCCTCCAGGTGCAGATCAGCATGGCCAGAATATCAGAAATTCATCAGTCAGCAAATAGCGCACTATAACAGAAAAAAATTACTATATTTACAGTAAATTATTAAAAAAAAATGAAATTGTTAAATTTTAAAGAACAATTATTTGCCTTTTTTTCCATCATATTAATGGGCGGGGGGTGTGTGTGTGTGTGTGTATATCAGTATTTGGAAAATGACAAAGCTGAGATGACTACACCAGACCTAAAGATTCTAATTTTTTAACTTCAACGTATAAAAGGACTGAACATGTGCAGATGAAGAATGCTCCTAAACTTTTTATTAGGGTTCAGCAAATTCCCACTGACACTCATAGATCATGAACAGTATGTACTTAAGTGGTCCTTATGGCCTGTAATGTAAGCTCTCATATATATTTTAATACAACAGACAGTCACAGTCAAGGCACAGAAATCTAAGGTGACTTCTTTCACCCCAGCATAGCAGGTCAGTATCATCAGTAGGAAGGCAGTGCAAGATTCCCACTTCCTACTTCTCAGTTCTCAGTAGCAAACAGATTATTGGTTTGAAATTAATGCAACTCATGGCATAAATGCAGCCTTTACTAAAGTAGGCAGTAAGATAGAATAGACCAAGTGGCAGCTCAAAAATCTTCCAAGACTTTCTAATTTATCATCTTGTATCATCACTTACAGTAGTAACTTCTGTAAAGCACAGGTCCTGACATTACTGTCTGGCATCCCATAGTTGTAAACCCTATTTTTTTTTAAAAGCCTTTTTTACTTTGGAATGTATTGCAATAAGCCACAAACGCAATAAAAGGCACCACAAACACCATCAAAGGCTCTATAAATTAATATAAAAATCACCCTAACAAGATGTATGAAACCAGTGTGCATTTGTCAAAAGTTACCCTATTCAAAATAACTTTTTGAGTGAAATCAAAATCTGTCTGGTGCTGCTCATTGACAGTTCTAATTTCAGTGGAAATAATTCAAAGCAAAGTGAAGAAGGCTGCATGGAAGTGTTCCACACCATAATACAAAATGAAACTGTTATATTTAAAACCTAATGCTATATTTAAAAATTAAATTTATTTTTCAAGTGGGAGATAAAAAAATTAAAATACAGTTTACTAGTATTGCACCTATATCTTTGCCTTTTTCCTATTTCAATATTAATGCCGGAAATTGACACCATCAATGTTAGAAAAATAAAGGAATAGCAGACACTGCTCCAAGAGATTTTGTTGGATTTAGCTCCCTGCACAGATTTCAGGTTCTTTGGGAATGCTCTGATGTCAGTACCTGATACAGGCACAAGCTTTGCTCAAGAGCTATGGTCAGATTCATAAAAATATTCAAACTGATCATCCCTGAAAGATCAAAAACTGAACTCAACAGCTAACCAGCAATTATCAGCTCCTTATCACTGCAAGATGCTCAGGCCAACTTCACATAATTTTAGGCATCTGAAACACAAGGTGAGCATAATATAATGCCACAACATGAAATTAATTTTACAGACACATGTAACTCTACTATTTGCATTCTCCTTTCACCATCCTCTTTGCACTATAAACTCTTCATCACGTATAGGAAACACCTGACTAATTGCATCAGGAAGTCTATCCTTTTTATTCCACAACACTGCCTATAACTGCTTCATTCAGGTTCCCTGGAGCTTTAATTCAAAACTTTCTAATGTCCTCCACAGGGAGTATTTCAAAATGAAGGATGGAAGCAGGATGAAGGCAAACAAGAAAAACACTGATTCTCCTGCAGCTTGTCTAGTTTTCTCTTTATAATGTAGGATTCTCACGCCAAAGCTCATGTATCACTGTGTCACTGCCAGCCCTGAGTACATAATCAATGGTTTCACAATACTATTGAATTAGTTGTTTCCATACTGTCTTTTCTCAAATTTGTTGAAAGTCCTTACCCACTAACAATGTCAATATATTCACAGTTCACACTCATTAAATACTTGTATAAAAACAGATATGCTATCTGTATTCAAAATCAACTTCATATTTTAAGTTTCATTTGCTTGCCTAGCATGATATTTTAGGACAAATAAAGGTAACCTCTAAAATATTTCTTTTCCTAAATGCAGCATGGTTAAATTTAAAGCATTCTTTGACAAAAATGCACTGAAGTATATATACAAAACTGTCCCATATCCATAATGATGAACATTAAAATCTGTTTAAAAAAATTTGGCCAGAAGGCAGTTTATAAATGTTAAGCAAAAAAGGATTTGCTCTCAAAAACAGTTCTCCCAACTAAAGTGAAACAGAAGACATTGAAGTATTTCTACTGTATAATACAACTCTTTATGGATATTTCTATGGATCTCATCACCATACCTTGAAAACAGCTCACAAAACAAAATGGATCAAGCCATTTTCTCTGACTGAAATAATCAAAATTATTATCCCTATTCACAGCTGTAGCCCTCCAAAAAGCAGGTAGTAGTGGCAGACCTAGGATTGAAGACTGAATCTCCTGTATTCTACTCTTCAACAACTAGTACAAGCCTGGCTTTCTGTCCCTCCATAGCAATTGCATGGGGAGGTTAGTAAAGTCAAATACACGAACAATCTTCTATCATTAAATGTATGCTAAAGCAAACCAAGTAAGATGAGACATTCCTACCTAAACATGTTTCATATTAACTGACATTAAACTTAAGTGAAGAAATGTTTTGAGCTTGAACACATTTAAAATTCCTCTGAGATCAAGTGGCTCTGTAGACTCAGGGAGAGAGACACCAGTAAGGGTTTCATCCTAAACATTAGAAAACTAACTCAGGATGAATGAAACAGTGCCCACTTCTCATGATAAAATCTCTCAGTTATAACATTGTGTGGTTAGTTAGGTGAGATGCCAATTTTTCAATAATCATAAATCACCTATTAAAATCATGCATGTGTAAATGGCTATGTGATAATTCCCTTCTTAAAGGGGAAAGCTGAGACTGGGGCAACTCAGGTTAGAGTTATCTTTCCTCCCTGTATACTTCTAGCATTCTTTCAATACAGGGGTGGATAACACAACTAATTTGTCATTCTTCTAGCAGTAAAAAGGAAAAGCAGGTGGACATTTACGATACAGAACTATGCCCACACAGCTGCTGAAGTTACTTAGTCTATACACGACTCTTTTGCTCATATTTGCTAAAATAAAATTGCTATGGACCATATTCAAGAAGCGATACTTTTAATCCAGAAACAACAATTTTCCATGTACAATTTCACAGTTTAGAGAAAGGTTATTTTGTTGTAAAAGCCAATTGAAAATCTTTGTACTTTCCTGAATAGGAACTCTGTTAAATATAACATAAAAAGATAAGTAAGCCTGATAAGACAGGCCACAGAGTACAATTAGGTTTACTGTAGTATTTCAGAACAGTTTCTTCTGTGATATTTCTCAAAGATAATATATAAATAAAAATAGTATTAATATGCACAAACAATAAAGAAATTTTTTTCAAAAAATTGGCCTGGTTGGCACTTACTATTCAAGATTATGTTACTGGGCTAAACTTACACTGTTTAAATATGAAAAGTAAACTGATTTGGAAGAAAAACAATTTTAAACTAACTTTGGAAACACTGATGCCTTTCTTGAATTCCACCACTATAGACTACTGAGGGCTCTGTGGTAAGTGCCAGGGGACAAAGCAAAACTTGTCTGTTTTTTCCTCATTAGAAAGGGCAACAAACTTTTTTTCCTGTGATAGATAGCTATGATGCCATTTCCAGAAACTACAGATGAAAAGAAAACTCACTGCTGAAATAGTAACCTACTGGGGTATGATGAAGAAGAGTAATTTGATTGTGGTTACTTGATATTTCAGGAACACATTCTAACAAAAACAAATGGCTTGATTTTAAACAATGAAACTGTAGGCATGTTAATGGTGTAAGAAAGGATTATTTAAGGCATGCTTCACACATTGTACTCAATGTAGATGCTTGTAAAATATTGAGAACAATATAGAAAATAGAACAGCATTTCACATAATTGTAGTTTTCCCTAAATGTAATCTCAGAAGTCAAATATAATGTCTGCAAGCACAATAGTTTAATTTTTTCCCCAATGAAAGGGAGATAATACTGAGTTTGTAAGAATGCATAATTAAGTATATATTGGAAATTTAAATGTTGCCAGTGCATTTGAGAGTACAAAGCTATCTTTTACTAGCTCAGCAAAATTCAGTCAACTAAATGACTCTCAAACAGTAAAATGAGTAATGGGTTAAAGCATGGATTGTCACACCAGACTTTTTAAATGATGAGCAGATAAATCCAAGCCTCTCTGCTTATGGGCCTAAATGAAGCTTGCAGGAAGAGCAGGGACAGAGGGTTTTCTATACGTCTGAGAAATCTCTAGTGAAGATTTTAAATGGTTTACCAACCTTTACAAAATCAGTGTATTTAAATTAAATTTTATTGTTCACTCTGAGACTAAAAACATAGTCTGAGTGACAGAATTTTGCTTAATTTAGTCCTTTAGTCAAGGTTTGACAGATAGGTTAGCAAGCTGAGTCCTACTGAGAAGATCATATCTACTTCTCCATCTATACAGAAATTGCAGCTAGCATCATTAAGAGTGCCTCTACAAACTGTGACAGTATGCAGTCCCTAGAAGAAGAACCATTAAGAAGAGAAAAATGACCTTGTGCCACACAGCTCTATTTTCCACTGTTTGCCACTTCGTATAATATTTCTACTAATAATTTACCTAACTTGAATTTTAACTAGCTAAAAAATTTGTGTATCATAACTTCCCTGATAGTTTTCTACTGGCATATCTTCTTCTTTACTGGTCTTGTATAAAACAAATGAAAATAAACTGATAGTGAAAGAAGAGTGGTCTTTACTCCTACAAGCAATCTCTGAGTTTATTTGGCCTGTTCATGTGAGCAAGCAAGACTTAGCCTTAAAAGCTCTAACTTAATCTTGTAAAAGATAGGAAAATGAGAGGCAAATGGATGGACTTTTTTTCCTCATCCATTCGGGACAATGGCAAACAGAAAGTAGAATGTCACTTGTCACAAATATCTTTCACTCCCTCTTCCTAACATAAAAAAGATACTGCCCAACAATGAAGCAACTGTAGGAGGCAAAGAGAAAAGAAATAGTTCAAAAAGCTATATTACCACTTGTAATTCTGAAGCTCCCAGTGTCTTGCAAGTTGATGTCACAGAAGAAAAAACTCCTCATTTTGTCTCCCACTGTTTTGCTGCCCTTTCCCCATTGGTGTTGTAGCAGGAGGCAATATAAAAGTGCTTTTATTCCATACAAATTGCTTGACTGCTAAACTCTCTGAAATTTGAAAATTACAGTAGTTGCACAAAATTTTTTTTAAAGGATCCTCTCTTTGTAATTGCTTCTGAACAGAAAATTAAATACATAAGAATGAATTTGCAATGAACATAGAAGATACAATTTTGCAGAAATCTAGCAGAAGAATAATTTTATCGAAATACAGAGTTGCTGTATTTGAGGTAAGAATCTGACCCAAGGTCCTTAACATTTCCTTTACATGTTCCAGGTTAAACTTTCCTCTAACTAAGATAATGTCTATATTCAGAAAAAGGCTGAAAATTTCACAAATATATTTGCATACTTAATGTGCTTATTTCTGCAAACTGTTACATGTTAAATATTTTGTTGGGTTTTTTTTTTCCTTCTCATCTTTAGGTATACTTTGTAATTGCTCTGAAATCTGGTCAGTGGACTGCAGGTATTTCACATGCCATTTCTAAGCATCTATTGAATTAAAGAAGAGGGCTAGCAAATGCAAAAGAAACAATTTATATGCTGATATTGCTAACAAAGCTGTTTGCACCAGTCTTTATAAGTTCTCTGATACTCCTAAACAATGTGTTCCAATAGAGAACAGTGCTTTTCTGGATCTCTTTTGCATCTTTTTCCTTCTTGTTCCTGTATACCTTAACTTTAATTTTCTTTTTCTGTATTTTGGTAATTTTCACAAATTTATGTAGAATTACTAAAATTCTCAATGTGTTCTCCTTTCAATGAGTTCTAAATTAGAAATCAAGGTTAAATAAGCAACGTACATGTAGAAAACCCAAATCAATTTAAAAATGAAAGAATTGATTTTTTTATTTTAACTTTGCTCATTGATTTTGTTCACAGGAAACAAAATCAATATAGTAGCAGCATACTGACTTTGAAGTTTGATAATATATCTCAGTATAATAAAGAGGTCAAAGCCCCTACTATATCATAAATTCTTCCACTTGGAACTAATTACTACAATTGGAAAAAAGTGGCAGACTATCAGTTTTGAAGGCATAAACACAAAGGGTGAGCTAATTCAGACATAAATGCATAACAATCAGGAGAAAAAAGGTATCTTTCAGCATCGTTGTTCATACATCTGAAAAGCCATATTATGAAGGCAAGTGATAATATACAGTCTCGTTACAAATATAATTTAATTTCTTCACACAGTTATACAAGATTTACATCAGAATCTTGAATGGGTTGAAGTTATCCTTTATTCATAAGAAAAAGAGCTTGTTGAAAAATTACTAATACTTCAAATATCCTCTTTTGTTGCTCCCTATGATGGAGGATATGAATAAATAAATTATTTAGGAGAAAACAGTCAGCCTGTCTCTAAATCATAAGCCGATATATTACATAGTGTAATATCCAAATACAGATATAAAAAATTGGTGTATGCATATATAAAATTGGAGTTGGCACTATAGTCATTGTTTTTATATGATGTATATAGCTTAATAGTGACTGTAGAATCAGAGGTTTTCCCTGTGTGTGGTTTTGATTGGCAAATGTACAATCCTTGATGCAACTATTCTAGTCTGGAGTGCTCTAGCCAAGTGAATTCAGCTTTCTTTAGCAATCAAACTTTTTGTGTATACATGTGAGTGACTTGATTTCCCTATCTGCTGGTAGAGACATTTAGCGTGTTTTGGTTTCTTCTCTGTATCTACCTCAATTTCTTTGTTGAGCCATTTGTCTCAGCAGAATCTGAAGGAACCAACACTGCTTGCCCTAAATCCTTTCCAACACTCTGTCTCATGTCCTCAAGCAGCACAAAGATTTTCAAATATTAAGACTATATCTGGATTTCCAGTCCTCAGGTAGAATTTTTTTTCTCTTGGCTTATCTAGCACTTCATCAGGGTTGTTTTTTGGGTCTTTTTCAGCAAACCACAAATACTTCATTTACTCTAATACTGAAAATTTAATCTTTTTCACACTCATCTCCCAGTTACTAATTCAAACAATCATCTAATCAAATTTCAGTTCTTTCAAAGATGAAACAAATAAGAAATTATAAGTTTTTCACTCTATTCATACTCCTAAATTAGATGGTATTTGATCCTGTTCCTCCACTTATAATCATTTCTGCTTACCAAACCTTTCTCACATATCATTTGTTTTCCTGTTATGCATTCTTGACTCCATTTAATATCTCTCCAAATGCATCCAAAATGTAACGTGATTCTCTTGTTTTCAGGGTTTTTTTAACATGATTTATCATGGGTTTTAATCTATTTTTTTTCTAATAGCTTTACTTTCAAGGTACACTTAGTTCTGCAGTAACCCTGCCCCCTGAGAATCAATTTCGTAACATAAGAGTAAAAGAGTTCATATAATTTGTGATTGAACATCCTTTAGAGTTGGAGTTTCATTTCATAAATAATTCACTTATGAGCACATACACTCATTTTACATAATTCCTCAGCGTGGCCAGGGTGCTGCCTAGGCTGCATTGTATCCACCTACAAAAAATACAAAAATATGTGTCTGCTTACTGGGATGTGAGTAGGGTTTGGCTAAACTAATCCTCTGTTGTGGATCTTATTAGTGAGCAAAAAGATTCCTCTTCTCTGCCTTAGGTCCAAACATACTCCATAAAATAACTATTTGGCAGTGAAGACAGTTAGAATACTGTTGCATATTGCTTAAGAAAAAGAAGAAATTAAGTGAACTATGCCCAGAAACAGCCTGGGTTTAAATCATAGAGAAATTGTAGTGATTTATGCATTCTCCCTTTTCTTACCTACAGTTACTGCAGACAAAGTGAAAAATAATATATGTGTCTCAGGTATCAGTGATGACCGTAACATTTCTCCATTAAGTGATGTGATAAATAGTGCAGTCTGGATAGCTGAAAGAAGCAAAGAATAGGAATTTTATAAGAAAACAAACATGCAATTCCTCTTTCCCTTCATCCAGCTCACCACACCACAAAATAAAAGGGAGTTAGCAAATCAGACTTGGAGGACAACATACACTATACAATGACAATTCTATGAACATCTACACTCTTCAAAATGCCAGGTATCAACTATTATGCTACAAGGTGGACATAAAGAAAATGGAAAACTAGGGGAGAACATGCTTCCTTTAAATCACCTTGATCAAGATGTTTGTGAAGGAAATGAGACACTGAGGAGACATGCACATCTACTGATAAACAGTGAAGTTTTCTGTCCAATATATTCTTCAAAAATAGACCTTAAAATATCACTCGGAAATGGGTCATCCACACAAAAAAATATTAACCTATTATTGTTGGTTACATAACATGTTTGGTTGACAGTCATCAGTCTTTTCAACTTTTCCAGTACTGTTGTAGTATTAATAATTTACATTTATTTTACATCATTGACTACTACATCCTTATTTTAATGAATCATTTCTTCTAATATATTACACATATGTAAAGTTAAAACTAAATTACACAAATGTAGGATAGCAATGTCAAGCATCGCTACAAAGCAGTTTTTACTCTATGAAAATAATCCATAAAAGACTTTCAAATGTCCTCAAATAAGTAACGTCTGTTCCTCAATCTAAATATGATCTTCTTACAGGAAGCCATCTGGGACAACCAAGCAAAACATTCTGCTTTGATTACAGAATATATTTACACCTCAGTAAAATCCTTCATCATCATCAAACCAATTATATACAAATCTCTCTGTTCAGTTTACACTGTCTTAGCCTGACTAAACAGTAAAGTCACTAAACTGGCAAAAAACATTCAATAGCAATACAGGTAATGCACCTATCTATCCATCTATTTCTCTATCGTTTCAGTTCCTTGAGTACCTCAAAATTCCTAACTTCAACAGTTATTCAAATGCATATATATATATACACACACATATATGTATATGTATATGTATATGTATATGTACACACACATACACATTTTTATAATGTTAAGGATAATCCATTCACTGGAATAGTAGACTTGTCCAGTATGCACAAAGAATATGGTAACATGTATGTATTTTAAATACCTTTCTCAAAGACACAAACACAATTGTGAGCATTTGCTGCATTCATAAGATATTTCTGAGGTCAAAAAGGTTCATAGATAAAACGTTTCTGCTATAATTAGAGCTCTCTTCTATGACAGATACTTATATTATTTTTTTCAGTTAACAAAGCAAATCATAAATCAATGTGAGAAAAAAGAAGTGAAACCAAGTACCTGGCACATACGAGACAAAATGTTGAATCTTTTTATCAAAAATGCAACATATTGTATCCTTAAGACTCAAATAATCATGGTGGGCTCTGTGTGTGTGTCTATATTACCAGTAGTACACCTGATGCAGCGTTAAAAGGGAAGAATGACAGTGCAATTTGTTGTGCCTCTCTACATTACATCTTAATGAGCACCAAAGTTTGAATCACCTGCCACTCTCTGGCACGCACTATGCAGGCATAAAGAGCAAGCTGATGGAAGGCCTTGCATCTGCACTGTAAGTGCTACACACTATGTGACAACCTGACACAATACTGGAAGAAAACAATGCTTCAAAATGCACAGTGGTACTCAAAAATATGTACAGCAGGACTCCAAATATAGACTCAAGACAAATCCGTACCAAAAACACATTCTCATGCTCTGTGTCATTAATGTAGACGCACACATAACCTATGGCAGTAGAAGAATCTTGCAAATTTCCAGAAAATTGCTATTACTGCCTAGTTCTTCCTCCTATTTCCTGGCATAAACATGCACATACACCAGAGTTAAATGAAGAATTTAGAGTTGCTACCTCAGTTTTCATGAGCAAGATGCTTTGCAGCTCTCCACTAATCCAGTCCATAATACTAAAATACAGGCCTGGAAATTTCTGATTACATGCTGGGTCCACTTTCTGCTCGTCAGAGGAAAATCTCACAGGTTCTCTTGATAGATTGCAATACTCTTGGATGAATATTTCATTGGGAAATCACTTCCAGAATTTCAATGCTGCAGTATATAAAAATTAGTGCAATTACAACCTCAAACCTATTCATGAGTATTTATATCTGTTACTCCTTTTTCCTTAACTCACATATTCATTGCCATTGGGAAGTGACCTTTTAGTATTAGTGGTATATATTTACTACTATACGTAATTATTTTTCATAAATAAGTGAGAAATCTCACTTCAACAGAGTATAGGTGATCACAGCCATAACATATTGTTACAAATGCAGAATGATTAACTTCCACAAGCAGCTTTTTATAATTTTATTTTTTGCCACCCGTTTTACTTTATTCTTAGCTTTAAATCTGTGTCTGTAAATATGTTATGATTGCAATATATATTATATATTGATCTGATTGATGTGTGTGTATGACTAAAAATGTGACACATTACAAGGTTCTGCAAGATACAACATGTCTTAAATGGAACTGAAAGGCACAACATGCTCATTTTTGCCCACTACAACAAATGCCAGATAAAAATATATCTCCATAGATTTCCTGGTACATTTCACAAGATGTTTCTAACCTATTTTTAAACTTCTTTTATATACATAACTTCATTTTCAGCTTGTGCAAGAAATCAAAATAGAATATAGGGAAGTATAGCAAGTGTATTGAATATATTTCCTTAGAATATACATGCTGTATAAGGAAAGGCAATTCTTAAACAAGAGAAAATTAATCAGTAAATAAAATGTCCAATATCTTTATGTTGTGATATTTGCACAGTATTTGTTAATCATTAAAGGCCATATGCAGGGTAAAAAAACAGGCAAATTGAAACTCATGAACAGTTTTTCTGAATAAGAAATGAAAGAAGACTGCTACACATGATCACAAAGAGATGCATAGCTTTTGGTAATTAGCATTTCTGTAATAGATATAGTCTAATTTAATATAATAATTTAATAATTATGATAATGAAAGTTTAATAGTAAAAGAAGTTAAAGTAATCAGGTTAAAAAGGTAACACACCTAGAGTTAGTGCATATTTTAACATGATGGTATGTATTCTCATTTAACCTCATTAAATTCAGTTTGTCATATTTTTATTCTGTGACTACTGCAGACTCCTGCATGTTTTGCAAATCAAGTCCATCAAAACTAAGCTTTCAAGTTCTTACCTAAGGAAAAAAAAAAACAAAACAAAACAACACCAATCATTTTAACCACTCATTACAAGTAAAAAAATTGATAAAATAAATTATTTGCTATTCATTACCTTTACAAGCTCTCTGGTTTATTGATTTCTTTTTCACACTATGCTTCTGAAAATTTTGAACATTTAGGAATCTGTCAAATCCCACCACTTCCTACTATTAGGATTATGTTCTTTTCATAGTCACACTTTGCAGCAATATGGTGACATATCAACCAGTCCTCATGTTAAACACTAGAGGATTGCTGGCTCACAAAGACAGTGGTTAGAGATGGAAGAACTGTGTCCATACCATTGACCTGAAATTAATTAATTCACCCGCACAAACTAAAGAATTTATAACACAGAATTAAAAACAAACAAACAAACAAAAAAAATACATATGCTTAAATGTTTAGGAGTCTGTTCTGTCTGAACAAATACAAAATGTTGTAAATTAATAATAAACATATACCTTCCATTAGCAGTAGGTAGGAACAAAAACCAAAACATAAAATATCCCATTTAACTCTCTAATCTACTCTCACACAGGCAGTGTAATAATAAAAAAATTGCATATTTAATGCTATTTACTACAATGCCTCGCCATTCCTGAAGCACAGAACTGTCTTCGTTACAATCCACTACAAAAATATTATTATTCTATCTTCAGCACATATGCATGGACTTATTTCAGGTTGACTATGTTCAGAAGTACAAATTCCTAACAATGTTTTGAAGGCACAGAGTGGAATAACATAGGATTAATCTACCTGGAAAGACTCAATAATGCAAACTTCCATGTGGTTTGCATTTGACTTGTGTAATATATTTATCAAAATTCTGTCACCTTGCTCTACTGAACTAACACATTAAGAAGCACTGTAATAATAAGAATGACATCTATTTAATTTATTTATTACAATCTTAAGCCAGCAACATATGGACCTCCTTAAAAACTGAGTAATACTGCCATGTCAAGAAAAAAAGATTCATAGAAAAACAGCAGCATAAGTACTGATACCCTTAGATGCCTCTGCTGCTGCAAACCTCACAGTGAGAGGTTTGTGCTGCTCTTTAAACAGCTTACAGAACATGATCTCGGTGTAGATAATGCTACTAAAAGTTTAATCCATCATTAAGAAACTAAGGCACTATAAGCATGGCCCATGTTTTGTTGTTGTTTCTATTTCCCTCTTCTTTGGAGTACACAAACATACTAGAAGGAAAATATCTGTATAATTCTGTGATTCTAAATTGATGACGTTCCATTTCAAAACTAGCAAGATATTTTTACATCCCCTCAACCTCACAGGGTTGAATTTTATTATTTTTGTTTTTCAATTCCTAAACGAAATACATAGAGGTATTGAGTTGCTATTATAACACTGTTCTTCAGTACTTTTTGCTAATATTCTTTCCCAATATATTTATGAAGAACAATCAAATCTCCTTTTCCCACTGATGGGCACTAAAGCCTTCAGGGCAGGGTTATATGACATGCCTATGAATGAGTTTATGTACTATTGCAGTCTTCAGCTGGAAGTATTAAAGTTAAAGAATTCCAGTTTTGGTTTACCCTAATATACAAAGCAGTGGTTCACAAACTAATTCAAAGGAGGTTCAAGCATTCATGCCTTCAGGATAGTAACAACTTCTGCCATCCAATTTTAGCCTGCCACAGCATGTCTCTCAGAGCCTTAAGTTTGAATAAGCAAAGCCCTTTCAGTCGTCTCTTGCACAGCTAAGTCCATGTTCCATGGTTATTAAACTGCTCTTTCTGAGTGTCTAAAAGTAAGCTTAATTCTTCCTGAAAATGGTTGACCAGAATAATAGAATGATTTTTCAGATGATGTCTCATGAAGGACTTCTCAAATGACATGACTTTGTCCATTTCTACCACAGCAGCACACAACTTGATGCAGCCTTATGTTGCAGAAACAAATTTGCTCGTGTCACACTGGTGCTCCTAGTAATTATGCCCAATTTACAAAATCCTTCTTGTTTTCTACTGCTTCCAGCTCATGACTTTCTGACCGAATTTACAACTTGTCTTGTTCTTGCTATTGTTTTAACTCCTATAGCTTAAAATGTTTTCTAGTTCTTCTTCTAGTACAATCTAATCCTCAAAGTCATTATGTTTATCATACTTGTTTCAAAATCAAGTTTTCTTATTACATTTGCACTCTATGCATGAAGGTTAAAATATAAAGCAAAAACAGTCTTAAGACTGGTGCTTGACTCAAGTAACTTAGAAGGCTTACTTTTGTGACAACACTAATTGTCATCTCATTTTAGTGAATGTCTTACATATTTTTAATTCCACTGGTAATGTCCATCTTCCTCAGGTGCACAAATGATTTCCCAGGTGGCACAGTATTAACTGCTTGCAAAAGTCTAAGGAGAGAGATTACTACATTTTCTTTATCTAGAAAATTGGTTATCTTTTCAAAGGAAGATATCAGATTGGTTTGTATGAACTCCTTTCAGCAAAGCCATTTTTAATTTCCATTTTATCCCATCTTCCCTCTTTTTTTTTGTCAGTAACTCAATTTTTTTCATATAAACACTGCTCTACTTTTGATAAAAAACGAGGTCACACTTTTAGACCTTTATCCCTTCTTTTCCATCTTCTCCACTACTTAAATATAAATACCCCATTTGCTATTCACCAACAAAACAGCACCTTTTTTTTTCCTAACAGATTTATTTAAAAGAAGACATGGGATGCTTTGTTCTATATCACTCAGAATTCTGTGATGACACCTCTCTGTTCCTACTTGACTCACATACATCAGACTCCAGGTTTTGTTTTTATCTTCCAGCTTTTGCCTCCCATGTACATTTTAACCTTTGTTTAAAACCAAAGCAGTTTTGATTTCATTTCTCCATCACATCTCCATTATCTTTCACTTCTAAGTGTAATAATTTTCCTGCTTCTCTCTTGCTTTTATAGCTTAATAAAGTTTTCTTTAATTCACTCCTTTAGTGTTGTCTACCTCAGTTGACATTTGTCAGCCCTTTATCCTGACCACACCCCTATAATGTACATCTCTCTGATTATCTGACTTCCTTCTCCTCCCTCTTCCCATTCATTGTAATTTCCCAATCTTGTCATTTATTCCATTTAAAAAAATTCTTTTCATGCCTGTACACAGAATAAACACTTGTGCATCTGAGACTCTTAGAAAGTATTTGAGATATTTTACCTCATAGACATGTGTATGAAGAGTATTTCCATATCCCCTTCCCCACCTTCCTCCTACCTGTGCGAGGTGCTACAGTCATTGTCTGTTTGTACTACTGAAGGCCAGTGCTGAAGGGAATAAAGTGCATTGATTGAACAGGGATTGTACTTTTCCAATTCCCAGAATTGATTGGCCTAGAGGCAAAATGGTTGTGTTCTCTGCTAATGATCCTTTGTCACTTCAAACACAGTATTACATTTTTTTATAGTTTCTCCAGCCATCATACTCTACTCACCAAGACAGAAAGAAAAGTAAGAATGGAAATACTTCAGTGTTTAATGTACAAAAACACTGAGGTGAATGACAAATTTTATTTTTAGAGGCATTAAGATATGGTTGTTCTAAAGTAGACTTTTTTAATCATTGTCTAATGTATAATCTGCATGAAATGGTATCTTTCAATTAAATCTGCTGCTTACTACAGTTTCTATTTGCACATACAAGGCCAAAGAGAACTTCTAGTGAAATGACTGTGAGAGGCAGAAGCATTATCCATGGAATTAAAAACTTTATAGTTCTACCTAAAACAGACCCCTATGATGTGGCAGAAATAACAAACTGATACATTTATTGCTTATTTTGCTAAGGAAAGTATTACTTTTCATCCCACAGGCACAACAGGCTTCATAGGAAAGCTTTACACTGCATGCCTTTGGAGACTCTGGGACAGTAATCCTTGTTCAATATAGACATTCCTACTATACCTGGGGCACAACAGGCTTCAGGGGTTTCTCTTGCCCCAGCCCCAGCCCTCAGCCCCCTGCTGCCCTTGCTTGAGATAGGCATTTAGTCTTTCTCTAGTAAATCTTAAGATTGACTACAGAGGAGAAAAAATGTGCTAATGCTGTGTGGAGCAGAGACTCTGCCTGAGCAGCAGGAGACCTGCTGCTCCTTTCTGGGTGGATCCATCAGGCAGCAAAGAGGATTATGTCAAAGGCACGGTAGGGCTCTACAGGTAAAGACTCACAGAACTGCAAAAACTAAAAGTTACGGAGAGCAGTAAGAGCGAAAGATGTGAGGCAGTTGGGTTTAACTATTTTATACAGGACCTTAGGCAGGAAATGGCTATGACAGATCTACCAGCCTTTATATCAAATTCCAAAGTACAACTAGGTATCACTCTCAATCTGTAAAACTCACTGATCACAGCAGCACCCCTTCTTGAAGGTATGTTGTAGTAAAAAAAAAAAAAAATAAAAAAAGAAGAAACTAAGAAAAAATATCAGAAGACAAAAGTGCTGTTACCAGTCTATCAGCCATCTGAAAGTGTCAGAATAGGTCTAGGTTGAATCCACTGTTTGATCAGATCACAGAAAGCATGGATGTAAAATACAGATTCATAAAACAACATTAAAGGTGATTGTTTCCAGTAGACAAAACATTAAATTAGGTTTCCACAATCTCTCTTCAGTGTACTTCTAAGTTCTAGTCAAAAGGATTGTAAAATTTATAAATTCTTGGCTAGTCTGTACATCATCTAAATAATTACTTATGTTAAGGAAGCACCGTAATGATAAACCAAGTTTATGAAGAATAGAGTGATTCTTAGATACTATATGTACACAAATTGCTAAATTATTGTACTGTTACTGTAAACCTGTTTGTATTGTCAACAGTTCACTTTTTTAAATTAAGTTCAAAGCAAGAGGGGTTTTTTTGTATCTACGTCTTCCCTTTCAAAGGAAATATAAATTCCATGACTTTAAATCAGTTGCAAAGTCCTTTACCAATGAGGAGTATGGTGTTTCCTAACAAATAAGAGCTTATTTTGTAGAGAGTCTTATGAGCACAGTGTGGTAGATTGGTTTAATTAAAGTCTGTCAAATTATCATAGGGTTTTTACATTCTGAAAATAATTGCTTTCTCTTCTCTATTCACTTTTTATTAATAGAAATAGAGAAAGTTATTTTCATCTTTAATATATGATGTAGAATGAAGAAAAAATAGGAAAAAATAAGCAGATAATTTCTTAGACATCCTTTTAAATTAAACCTAAAATGATGAAAATTAAGATAGATTTGACAATAGTTATACATGTGAAAGTATGTCATGTATCCAAATTAGACTACTGTACTAAGAGTGCACATCTGAAAGTAGATGAACAATGGAATGCAATGAAAGTTGCATGCAAATATTTGTGAGATCAGTTAAACTACTTCACATTAGATTGCACTGTGGTGAACCGAACATAGCATACTTACAGATATTAGGCAACTACTACTCCTTTGGTTCACAAATTCCTCATGACAAATTAATTTATGTACAGAATTTGCACATGGGAGTATGGAATTAATACTATAACCTTTAGTTATTGTTTAGTTTAGAGTTTTGGGTTGAGTCTTTCTTCTTATTTTTGATCAAAAATAAAAAGCACCTTTTTCCAGTGAAGTAGCAAAATGTATAGTGTAGGACTCAAATCAGTCTTAAGTGTATTTCTGCTTCTTTCACATTAAATTACCTCTAATATGCCGTGTGTCCACACAGTGAAAAGACTTTGCTCTATGAAGTTAAGTAACAGAAGCATAGTCCAGTTTATTTTTACACACCTGCCCGTACTGAGCATGTTACCAGCTGTAGCACTCAGTAGCAAGACAGGTTAGAACTGCTATCCCATATCTTGGAGGGGGGATGAACAACAAAAAGCGTTTTTCTGAAAAGGTTTCTGGAGACACATGCACACCATTGAAACTGTGCCTAGATTGACATGGAAGCAGAGTACACCACCCAAGTCAGATTGGTTACAATTCTAGATATTTATTTGTAGGCGTTTCTGTTTCAAGTCGAAGGATGCCTCAGAAATTAAAAATGGGTGCATACTTCATGTATACTTTAATTGGTTTTCTGCATCACTGTAGGACACTTTACACATAAAGACTTCTCTCTTTCTTCAAATAGCAAGAGTCCTGAGCTGATTTCATCTTAAAATTTGCATAACCTTTTTCCTGATGCCTTTTCAGTAGTTATTTCTTGTAATTTGAGTCTTCATTTGGTTATCAGGATGCCCACAAACAGAAAATTTTATGGAAAATTTTCTAAATAATGGCTTAGCTTCTTCAAGAAAATGAGACCTTTGGAGTCTTTTCCTTAAAGCCTTCATGTCAGGTATCAGGGGAAAAAAAACATTAGTAGTTACTCTCCAACTTCTGTCTTTTCTAGAAACAAACAAGTACACAGGGTAGGTCCATAGAGCCCCTCTGCTTTGTAGGATGAAAAATATTTAAGCCCCTTCTGTGTATCATGCAGGAATTTAGGAGATCCGAGGCTGTAGCTTTTTGTTTGGGTCTCCTACATTTAAAATACTGCAAATTCATTTTGCAATATTGTAAAGGGGACTAAGAGGAAGGAAAATATCTATGACAGGTTTTAGTATAAAACTGCAGCTAAGCTCTTTGTTGGAGCAGACTGTCAAATAAGACCAATTCATTATGGAACATGAGGAAAACAGCAGCAGGAGGAATGCTAGTGTCTCCTTGTCAGTATCTGCACAGACAGTGGGTACCACACTGTACTAGCTTTTATTTTGTGGATAGTGGGCTTTACTTTCAACAGAACTTTAAACATCAGTAAAGCCTTTCTGCAAATTATTTATCTTTTGATTGAAATGCAAAGGGAATATATACTTACAGAAAGTCTGGTGCAACATCTAAAAGGAGCAAAAGAGAAGCATACACTGGATATTTACACTACTACTGGGATAAACAGGAATTTCATCATGAGCAGTTACATCTGCTCAATTAGGGAAAGCCATGTTCAATAACTCTTCCCCCTCTCTTCCTTTTAAAGTCAGTCTTTATAAAAAAATGTCCTTGTGGATGCTTAATGATATTAAAAAAGATTGAAACAAGCTGGATAGGTCACCTTCCTGATCCTTGATGCACAAAAGTTTAGCAGGAACCCACAGAACTGAATGTTTAGAAAATCGGATCTGACCAAAATATTCTTCTGCATTTATTTGCAAAATATAATTCTATAGTATATAAAACTTCAGTTTCATTTTACCAGATTTTATTTATATTATGACTCTGAAATTATGTTTCATGAAAGCCTGTTATGATTCAAAACTGTTTAGAGATAACAAATCAGAAGAATTTTGCTCCTCACAGTGCTTTTACAGTTATTAAGTCATTGTTCTCCCTTCTGCATACAAGGAGAGAAGCTAAAAATAAAAGGAACTAAGAAGGTGTTGCATCTTAAATGAGTGAAGATATTTTAGATCTACTTGATTTACTCAATTTGTTTTAAGTTGAAGAGTGAAATCTTTGACAAAACTGTCATCCTTAAAATATGGTGATATTTCATTTTCTTCCTTCTGCACTATTTAGATTGCCTGGAACTGAAATACTTCCAGCAGCCACTGTGTCCAATTTTTCAGAGCTGTCACTTCCTAACAAATCTGCTTAAGCAAAATACTTATGTTGTTCGAAAACAGAGCAAACATATGATATAAAATACGTTCTAGACTTCTTTGCAGGACTACTGGTATTCAAACACACAAACCAGAAAGAACATGTAAAAATCTGGAAGTTGAGTCCTTACAGACTCTTTTAAATCCATAAATCTGGTACTTCCATGATTAGTTTCCAAAGATGTCTAGAATTAGCTCACTTTTTTTGACTTAGCTGATTTTTTTATTTTATTTTTTTTCACAATAATTATAATCAACACTATACAATCAAAAAATAATCAAAATGCTATTTCCAAAGAAAGCACTCCAGGTCATTAAAATTAAAAAGTACACTTCATCTGAAAGAGAGAAAAACAGAAGATCATCTATTTTAACTCTCTCTAGTCCACATTCTCTTTTGGTCAGCACTTGATATCCTGCAAGGTAACACAAAGCTGCAACAACTTTACACTTTGGCCTTTGGCCTGCAATATAAAGAGAGCAGACATTACATAAAATGCAAACAAACTCTGTATGCTGAAATAAACTACACTGAAAAAATTTAAGATAAATTTACTTAGGAGATAGATTACATTTTGCAGAAAGAAAAAATGCAACAGAAAAAAACAGACGTAGCGTAAAATAAAATGTTCCTTTCAAGAATGAATTTTAAATTCTGCATATCAAGAAGTTTTACAGCTTACAAACCGCAGAATGATTTTGGCTGTTACAGGTCAATAAATACTATGGTTTATTTTCTGATTTTATATTTTTTTAAGATTTTCTGCTTATAGAAAAATCTTACTAATCTTTGAAGTTTACACAAGAGGAACTATGTAAAACTAAACTTACTTCTACTGCTTTATAAAGCCTGTCATTTTACAGGAAAGTCAGTGCTTCTTACTGCACACAGTTCAAATCCCAATACTCTGATGGCCCGTTAACACCAAATATGTCACCTTTTAACACCACAGAATCAATATATGGAAAGTCATGGTACCCTGACGGGCCACAAAGCCTCTGTATATATTTAATAGACAAAGATTTTTTATTACTTCAGAGAAGAAATGTGTCAAGTAAAAATCAATTTCAAGTTTCTTACTAAGAAGGAAATAGTCCTAGGTAAATAAATGATTTTTTTTCAAATTTCATTCAATCAAATATAGGAAGTAAACAAGAAATTCGAAGTAATTTTGACATCTGCTTCTGAATAAGAACACTTGCTTGTTCTACCCCTAATTTTCAAACTTTTTTTGACAGCCTTTTCCCACCCAGATCATCACCCACGCAGCTCTTGCTAAGATCAGGATAGGACAAGACAAATAAAAATATAACCTAATACAAAAATTCTACTATAACCAAATAATAATATCTCAAATCCCAGGTACAAAAAGCTATTCTAAAGATTACTTAATCCCTTTTCTCAGATGGGCATCTAAGTACTGAGACTGCTAAAAGGGAGACCAGACAGTATCTTACATTTAAAAATTACCTCTGCACCACACTCCAAGGAACTGGAGAGAAAGTTACTGACATTCTGACAGCAGTGAAAAATTGCAGATGAGACAAAATGAGCAGTACTTTCTCACAATTAAATCTTCAAAATATTTTTAGACTCTAAGACACAAAGCAGTGTTAACCATTTGTGTTCTATCCTTGGATAAGCAACACATACTGGCCAATCGGAGATTCCTCGGATGTTTAACAAAAAGAACATTTAAAGAAAAACAAAAAAAACCCACCCAACTCTCCCTGAGCAGCTGTGCAGCTGACAGAATAAAGATTACTGTCTTTCTTTAACCTCTGGATTTCAAAACTATGTCCGTTTCACACCCCCCCCCCCCCTTTATTTCCCAGACTCCTGCGTATCACCAAGACCTTATCAAAAAAAAAGAAAAAAAAAAGTGTGGGCCTCAGTACTCAGGGTGCCATTAAGGTTATGAAATACTTAAATTCATAAAATAAATGCTTACAAATCCATATAAAAAGTAGTTATTTTCTCAATTAAATACCAAATGGCCAGCATAGATTAGCATCTAGAAATAAGTGATAAACCCAAATTCAAACTGGATTCTTATGAACTTTAATTTTGTATTAATTCACTACAATATGCTTCAGTATACAACAAACTACTGTGGTAAAAAATGTGATCCTTCAATATGTTTTATATATACTTTTTATATTATTCTTCAACTGATTTGTATATGCAAGATAATAAAGTTATTAGTATTGAAGTTGTAATAACCACTTGCAGGTAAAAAAGTACATGCAAAACACTTATTGTGTTTCTAAGGTAGTAGAATAGGCAGTGTTGCCCAGAGATAACAGGTAACTTCAAAACTTCATCTTCAAAAAACTGTAAACTAAAACATAGGATCTCATGATATTTTTCTTCATACTGACAGTACATGCTGTGATACAATGATTATGTGTAATTCTGTCAACACAACTGCTGGTCAGCCTACGTAACATAAACTAAACTGAGGTGCTTATCAGTAGGGCTTCCCATCAATGCATTAACAACTGTCAATAAAAAAATAACCCTGTCTCAAAAGGGGAAATGCTGCCAGTTTGATGTGTGAAATCATTGCAGTCCATCTCAGAAGCTGTTTTCATACATCTACTGTTCTCCTTTTCTCTCAGTCAATCACATCCAGAACAAGATTAAAAAAACCCGAACCAAACAACCTCTCCCCATCAAAAAAAACCCAAAAAACCAAACAAAAAAAAAAAAAAAAAAAAACAAACCAAAAGAATCAAAATCACCAAAATAACAAAAAGAAGAGCTGAATATTGTTTCTACATGCTACAATAAACCTGAAAATTTCATACTGTCTTGTCTTGCAAATTGTCCCTCCAAATAATGGGTTTTAGCTGTAACTGTAGTCATGCAAATTACATACTGTGATGAAAGAAAAAGGAAAAGAGAAAAGAGACAAAAAGGAAAACCCCTGAGAACATGACTATCCATGTTTTCCCTCTTGTGAAGCATTCCACACACAAGAGTGTCATTATTGCTACTCTCCTGGATGCTTTAATATTTTCTATGACATCTCTCACCAGCTCACGAGTATATCTTGGCAGATGCTGTGCTTAGCTGTAAGTCTTGCGAGAGCTAGAGTAGTTTTGCCACTTAGAACTAAGCAAGTTGCTTAATTAAACACACCCTTTTCATTAATGGTTTAACCCAAAGCTGACAAAGAGTCCTTGTTGCAAACCAGGAACAAAGAAAGGAGTATTAATTAAACACCCTGAGGTTTCTAAAGGGAGAGTTTATTTCAGTACCCATGGGATTCTTTGAACGCCTCAGAACACATCCAGAGCCTTCCAAGAGCAAAGAGCACTTGGAATTTCTTACAACTGTCCCACTCACTGAAAAACAAACAAACAAAAAACCAAACAACCTGAAGTCTAAATATTTTGGACAGCTCTGATGTTTTAGATTTCAATGTATTTGAATCAGACTAATATACAATAGATTTTGACTTCACAGTAGCACAAATGTAGACTCAAACCTAGAAAACTGTTTCTAACACCAACTTTAATCCTTCAGATCAGAATGGGCTGATGTGATATAACTAAATCTTGGCAATCAAATTTAAAGTGCTACACAAGTCATATTAGACATGAGCTACATGTTAGACATTACATGAGAGCTAAACTGATGTTGAAGAGAAGAAAGGTGATTCCCTGCACTGGGGACTAAGTACCTACCAGAGGGATAAACAGGAAGGTTTGCTCTACAGCCACACAAACGTGTTACTTTCTACCTTCTTTCAGACTTCCTGTGTGCATTTTATTATGTGTTCATGGCAAATACATTTTCTTAAAATCAATAGGCCAATCTTAGAAGTAACATATAAAGGTTTCCAACTGGATGTGAATTTGAACTGAGGGCTTCTGGTGCAAGAGAAAGAGCAGCTTTCCTGGAGACAGATGACACTGATCTTCACTTCAGCTGTCCACCTTACTACCTCCTCACAGATACCCAATCCCACACTAGAGAACGCAAGACTGTTCATGAGGCAGCTGCTAATAGCTGCAGTTTACAGCCTGGTATAGTGAGGCCAAAGAGCACTGATTTTTTTATATTTGGGCTTCAACTTGCACTGACCCAATAACTGCTGCATGAGCAATTACACTGCTCAGCAGCAACAAAGTCATAGATAGACAGGGATAGTAAGTGTCATAAAGTTAGACATTCACACCCATGAATCAGACCTCTAAGGTGGAGTGGGTATAAAGTGACTGTAAATGTAATGTGCTTGGAGGAAGCAGAAGCAGTATGGCACTATTTTATTCTCCCTTATATCCACATGTACTTAGCCACTTCTAAATTTGCTAGAGAGTCCAACAGAATGGCAATACAAGAAGACATGACCAGACTTTGGAAACCTGTTGGAGCCAGGGCTTGAAATACCAGCCATCCAGACTTCCTTCACCTGTCTTCCTTCCTGTCTTATCAGTGTACTATGTCCTTACTATTTTCTATACATTTATACATTTTTTCATCAGTTACCATAAAATTAAGAAGACTCCTTTTTTATATTTTGTGAGACCAAACACCTATGTACTTGCTTATTTAGAACACTGTATTCAGTTTCAGATGCTAAATTCAAGATTTTTGTCCTAATGCCAAGGAATTATGTTTTAGACTCAGATCCAGTGTTCTATAGGTCCACACCTCATTATGCCACAACCACCAACAGACCAAATCCTGTGGACTACTGTTACAGACAAATGAGAACTAAATATGTTTGCACCAAAAAATCTACTCTTTTTATGCAGTAATGGATCAAAATCTAGTTTATAAAATAGATTTTAAAATATTTATTTGTAAAGCTTTTCTATAAAGATTTTATGAAATGTATGGGGGAGTATTTACCCATTCTTTTATAGTGCTAGCATTTTGGAAAAATTGTTGATAATATCAGTGATAGTGTTTCAATTCAGTGTTTTTAGACACAAAAAAATCTGCCACCTACTACTGAACACATTAGAAACAACCTCTGAGGAAACACGGTATTAAAAACACTGTCAACTACATTCAATCACAGTATGCCTAGAGATCCAAAAGTATACCAAAATCCACTGACCCAAAGATTTCACAGTTTCTTGTTTCATGATTCAGTGGAAAGGATATGAATGAACAAGTGAGAGAAGAACAAATAGAAGTGAATCAGGACAAGCTCTGGAGCTCTAACAGGCAGCTGGGCTCCAGCCAGGAGTCTGCACTTGCTTCTTTTTCCTCCCTGAGGAACAGCTCCAGCATACTGAACTGCTTCTTCAACTAACAAAAAGAATCAATTTTTACATCCCCAGCCTGAAAATTTAACTAGCTCCAGTTCCATACAGAAAATACTTTAAAAATCTAATCCCTATATTAAGCTGTACTCCAAGCCCCTTAAAAAAAAAAATTGTAAAACAAAATATACAGAAAATATTCACTGTGAGGTTTCCTTTAATAAAATTATATGTAGATGGGATACACAGCAGCTGACTGGTACAGCCCTCTGGAGTAAACATTTCTTCCTCCAACTCTGAATACTTTTTCTTTTCCAATTCTCTCATTCTAAAAATTAACATGGACCTCATGTAGCCTGCAGGAGTTAACTTTAGAGGCACTAATCACCCATTGCTTTTCACTGATTGTAGTGAGAATTGTCTTTATTCATCTGCCTGAAAACCAAGCTTTTAATGGTCTAGCATAATACAACTTTATTTTACAAACTATCTTTTCTGACTAGTAAGTTTCTAATGTAAATTTTAATTCTATTTCCTCAATTATCTCACATTTACTCTGAATTTTACTTTACGTTCAAATGAAAACACAGAAATCAGTAAATGGTGCCAATACGGCAATTTTTCTTTTTCCAAAATAGCTTTTCTTCTGGTCTTTGAATGTTTTCTAGTGGTTGGGATTTTATTTTGACTGCTTTGGCTGATCTAAAAATATTACCCTTTACTAAATGTAGTAAGGGGGTTATACAATCAGACAGAGTAACAATAAAATTAAACAATCTAAGGATTAATGTAAACATGAGAAACAAGGTGGATAAAGTAAATAACTGAAGATTATCATTATGATAAATATGAGGAAATCTTTGAGTATTTTCTTCTTATGAAACGTGGGCATTTTTCATGTTTCTTCAAACAAATCTTAGGCATTTATTTCAGTAGATCAATAAATATAAAATATAGAAGAAAGTTGGTTTTCAAATCACATTTTATTAATGGAATTTAAAAATTAAATATATTAAATGAGAAAATTTTATTCTGTTGAACTTAAAAATCAAAGCCATGTTTTTTTCAGAGGTTAATTTGTCTTTCTCTTTTTAAAATTTATTTCTATTTTGAAAACTACTTTTCAAACACATGCCCACATGAATTAAGGCCTCATTTTGGCAAAGGGTTCAGCTGAAGCATATGAGCTATATAGTGATACCCTGATCCTACATGTAAATACGTACAAGACTGAGGTCTCAACACAGTATTGTTCTATTATACCTTGAAACAGATATTACTTTCACTTTGTTTCTATGAACAGCTTTGTTAAAGTTTCCTCAGTCACATTCTTCTCCTTCTGCCGTTTCCTGCTCAAAAGAGCTGTAAAGGATAGCAAAGGCTGACAATGGAATAAATGGCAAAGCAAAACAGTGTGGGGGAAAAAACAGTAAAATTTTCTTGTTCTCGTTTATCAGCAAAAACCTGAACAAATTTTAAATTCATTAAGATTTCTTCCTGAAACAACCCAAAAATTTCTGAAGGGCATGAAAGGAAAAATAATAAATAAAATATACTTTCTCCTCCAGAAACTGCAACAGAGTGATGAAGGTTATGGGCATAGCCCATGAACAAAGAAATCCATTCTTTGTAGCTTCCATTACAACAAGACAAACTTAAAAGGAAGCCTTGCATTAACCATGGTAATAGCAATGATGTGCCTACCACTGTGCCAAGAAGAAACTAGAATTGCTACAGCTGGCTTACTCCACTCCTGCTTTCCTAACATTAGGAAGAACAACAATGCAGATGGATTTAATTAGCAAATCCAGACCACTGGATTAAAGGCTGACACAAAAAATGCACTATCAGCTCTTATTTACAGTTAGTATTTCAACATCAGAAGAACTCAAATTAACTCATACAAACAAAGAAAACATAAAAAATAAAAACAAACAAACAAACAAACCCCAAACCAAAACAAAAAAAAAAGAGTTTGGAGCAGCAGGAAAGCATTTGACTGAGCTAATAATGGCTAAAAATTAGACTGTATAGCTGTAGCAATTACTTTGGTCTGTAGAATCAGGCCAATGTCTCTATGACTGCCATGTGTGGCACAAGCTCCATAGTTCTCTCTGTGATTTGCAATTAGGCTTATGATGCAGGGCCTGGTGAGATTGGATTGTGTAGGTAATGGAACCAGCTTAGTTCCAGTGTTAACCAGCTGGTTAGCAGTATATGGTTGTGTGGAACTACAGAAACAGAGAACTCATACTTTTATGTTTGGGAATTTTTTTGCAGTTCATTCTGAATTCCATACTGCCATTACTACCCAAACCAACTTGTTATGTTGATATATCCCTATTTAGGGTGGTATACAATATAATCAATGTATTCAGTATCTAATAATTGTCTCTCTGTGTGGTATTTACTGTGTTTTTAATCCACACACTTTTAACTTCAATACACACATTTTTCTAAAGAGCATTCAAATTTTCACTTGACTAGAAGTGAAAATACACAAAACTGTCATTTTTTTCTAGGAGGTGTTTTGATTTTGGTTTTCTAGGAGTTGTACTAGCTTCATTTGTTTTGCTTAATGGTCATTATTTGTAACTAGGTTATTTCATTCAAATACTACCTGATCTAAAGCCAGAATTGAAAGAATCTTAAATGACTGAAAGAGGATATAGGGTAGAGGTTGAATCCTACTTGCCCAGATCAAATGACCACAGTGTTACTGTTCTCCATGGTATTGATGTTCAGTTAGTAGGAAAAGAAAAAAAAAAGTCATTTGGTAGCTATCCACAGTTTGCTGGCAGGCAAAGGAGAAACTGCAAATGAGATGCCATAGAAATATTTATTTGGTTTGGCTCAATATTTCATTAATCTTGAATAATGGTATACAATTCTGGAAACTGTGGATCACCCAACACAGTGAAAGGCCATGAGCACTGGCAAGGAAACAAGATTTGAATTCAAATGACCTTGAGAAATTCATGAACTAAATTCTGTAGTAGAACTGTAGCACTGAAGAAAAAACCCAAACCAAAACAAAAAAAAACCACAAAACCTCAAACAAACAAACAAAAAACCAAATAAACAAAATTAAAAATCCAAACAAATACAAAGCAAATTACTTTTTATTCTGCCTCACAGGCAGGATTTCTTACAATGGAACAAAAAAATATAGAATTACAATGAAAATTAAGCCAAGATGTGTAGTAAAGTAGTTGAACACCGGGAATGTAGGGAAAGGAATGTTATTACACAAGACACTGAGAAAACAATTTTCTATTCAGAATTTACACGGCTTTAGTTATAATAATAAGCACTACTCAGCACCAGAATTTGCCTGACTGTATCAGCATCTGATGCCAGATATACTGACAAACCAGAAAGAATCCAGAGGACAGCAAAACAGAAGCCCTTGAAACATAAACTATCTTTCTTGATGCTCCCTTATCAAAAAATATCAAAGGACTAATAAGATCCCCCAAATTGCTATAAAAGGACAATGAAGACTCTTCTGTGTTACACTAGGGAGAGGTAGAAATGAAATTAAGTTACCATTGCTTCCATATTAACATTTCAGCACGCTGATTTAAGCATTTATTGCCTTCAAACCCCATTCATTGACTCCCCTTTTTGTCTCCTTCCTGCTGAATGCTTCCTATTTCTCCCAGTCAAATATTTCTATTAAACAATTTTGTTTGTTTTTAAGCACTTAAAGCATATAAAAAAAGCAGAAGTGACCTCCAGATGTGGAGAAGGCTTGAGAGGTTTAGGAACAGAGGTGAAGTACTCTTAAACAGCGTGAAGAATCACAGCAGCAACAGCAGCAAAGCTTTTAGGAAAAAAAAAATACACAAGAGTTATAAATTCTAGTACACTCTACCTAAACAGTGAATGTTCCTTTTAAAAGTTTTTAACAATCTAGATGCAAGATGTCTAACACTACACCTCTAACACTCCTGCAAGTTTTATGCCCTTGGACAAAACTATCTAACAAATAATAACACTGGGTAGCATCAAATTTTCTTGTACCACTCCAGCTCATTCTGATTTTCTAAGTTTGTGGTCAAGGCAATTTAGGAAAAGTATTAAAATCAACATCCATTACCTTATATTAAATTAATGAAAAAGTAGAGCTAAAGCACTTAATGAAGAAATATTTGTGATGGAAATCAAATGTAAAAAGCCACCATTCAGCATGTGCTTAATATTATGTGTTTTATTAGCCTTTTCCCCTTGTTCTTTTTAGGTAGTGTAAACATAAACAGAATGGATTTTTATGGCTTCTCATTTGTGAGTTTCTTTAAGTTGTTGGTTTAATAGACAAAACTCTCATAGATAATAATTACAGCCTGAGGGAAAACAGTCCAACTACATTTTTTTGTTTACTACCATTTCAATATAAATCTCCATTTACTCTATCACTCCTGTGATTTCCTGCCGTGACCAATATCATCTTCATCCAGCTATTCTGTTTGGAAATGTATTCCACAAATTTATCCACTGTTCATAACATGCCATTTAGGACCACGCAAAAAAAAAAAAAAGAAATTCTTCTCACATCCCTCCTCCAAGAAGCATAACTGGATTATTGCTTTTACAATTAGAGGACTCAAAAGATACATAGGTAGGCTTCCAAAAGCAGACACTGAAGTCATCCATACACTGAGTTATCGCAACACTTTCAAATTTTTCAGAATTAAAAAAAAAAAAAGATGATTTATCATGGTGCCCAGTTAAAATCCAATCCCTTATTTACTTTCCTTTTTCTTGAGAAGACCAGCTTCTACATCTACGTGCCCTTCGAAATCTCTACCACAGGATGACAATTAAGCATGCTGTTCCAGGGTAAGAGGTTATTGCCCCCTGTTTTTACCAGCTGTTTCTCCCTATCCTTTTCTGTTGGAGGTAAGAATATCTTCACATCTGTGAGGAGAACCATATGTGCAATTACTTTTAAACTCGGTTCTATCAAAATGATTTCCTTTACAAGGGGGAAAAAACAAACAAACAAACAAAAAAAAAAATCCCAAAAAACAAAACACACCCACACTAAGTTAAACTGGAATTGCTTGTCTGAATGTGTCCTAAATGCAATTTATCTTTAAAGTTCAGAATTAGAAGCTTGTGTTTACAATGACAAACAATGATAATCAACTTTTGGTTCCCAAAGGCTTCCCCAGGCTCATTCTTTACTGTTCAGGGGCTAAAATAGGGAACATCTGAAGGTAAATGAATTGTTCCTTCTCTGCTAGATCACATATTGACATGTTTTACAATGTATCATGTTGTCTCATCCAGTTAGCTTCATCTAAGATTGTGGACAGCATCCTGACTTATTAAGATATCATCATGCTGCCTATCCAGAGTAATGTATATCATACTTTTAGCTTTTCTTTATCATTAATCTGTATGATTGTAATTTACTTCTCTGTCCAACTATAGGTTATACAGAAGCCTTTAGGAACTCTGTTATAAAAGATTGTATCACAGTTTGATACAATTTGACACTTGATATAACTTGAGAAATAAGTATTTATAGATGTTATTTGGCAATATAGCAAGTACTAGCACTGAATAAATATTAAAAAAATACACTGCAAGTCAATCCAAATAAAAAGAGCTTGATAAATCTCTTTTCTCCTATGAGTATCTATGTTCAGTTGTGAAGAATTTGTCCTGAGCTCATGTGAACTTTTAAATAGGTGCTTATCCAGATGACTCTCAGGTCAACGTTAAGACCTCCAATGGTTTTGTTATTCAACCTAAATTAGGCTCTGAGATGGATTCACCAGCTTCTATCTAATCCTCTGTGCTGCCTCATGACACAAGAAAAAACTGAATTTGATCCATTTATTTTATTGCTTTGAAGAAGTGAACTTTAGTTACTATTATCCTGAACTCATTATTAAGACTTAAAAACTTAAGGAAAAAATGACAGGAAATCATAGAATCAGCTGGGTTGAAAAAGACTTCTAAGATCATCAAGTCCAACCCTTGATCCACTACCACTGCATGGCACTAAGTGCCACATCTGGTGTCATCTTAAAAACCTCCAGGAATGGAGAATCCACCACTTCCCTAAGCAGCCCATTCCAATGCCTGATTACCCTCTCTGTGAAGAATTTCTTCCTAATTTCTAACCTAAACCTCCCTGGCAGAGCTTAAGACCATGACCTCTTGCCTTACTGATAGCTGTGTGGGAGAAGAGACTGATTCCCAACCTGGCTACAACCTCCTTTCAGGGAGTTGTAGAGAGTGATGAGGTCTCCCCTGAGCCTCCTCTTGTCAAGGCTAAACAACCCCAGGTCCCTCAGTCTCTCCTCACAGGACTTGTGTTCAAGTCCCTTCACCAGCCTTGTTGCTCTTCTCTGGACCTGCTCCAGCACCTTGACATCCTTCTTGAACCGAGGGGCCCAGAACTCGACACAGAACTTGAAGTGTAGCCTCATGGCACTCACTGAATAGAGTGGAAGAATCACTTCCCTGGACCTCCTGGCCACACTGTTCTTGATACAGGCCAGGATGCCATTGGCCTTCTTGGCCACCTGGGCACACTGCTGGCTCATGTTCAGCTTCCTGTCAATTCAGACTCCCAGGTCCTTTTCTACCTTATAAGAAATAATCTTATAAATATAAGGTAATGAAATAATTAGATGGCTGTATGGCGCCTGGCTGAGACAGAGTTACTTTTCTTCACAGCAGCCCGTATGGTGCTGTGTTTCAGATTTGTGACTGAAATAGTGTTGATAGCACACCAATCTTTTGGCTATTGCTAAGCAAAGCTTGCACAGCATCGAGGCTTTCGCTTTTTCCCACTCTGCCAGAAAGTAGGCTGGGGGTGAGCAAGAAACTGTGAGGAGACGCAGACAGGACAGTAGACCAAATTGACCATTAGCGATATCCCATATCATATGATGCCAAGCTCAGCAATAAAAGCTTAGGGGGAAAAAAATAGAAAGGTGGGATGTTTGGGGTTATGGCATTTGTCTTCACAAGAAACCACTACTTATGATAAAGCCATGTTTTTGAGGAAGTTGCTAAACACCAGTCTGCCAATGGAGAGTAGTGAATGAATTCCGTATGTCACTTTGTTTGTGGACATAGCTTTCGTTTAATCTACAAAACTACCTTTATCTCAATCTGCAAGTCTTTGCACGTTCCTTCTATTCCCCCCCC
>JAWWEU010000125.1:54446830-54501750 GCA_035583155.1 Acropternis orthonyx
CCCCCCCCCCCCCCCCCCCCCGCCTTCCATGGGAGAGGAGAGTGAGCAAGCAGCTATGTGGGTGCTTGGCTGCTGGTGGGGGTCAACTTGCAACAATGGTGAAAGTAATTTACTATAATTAAACAAAAACAATGTTAAAGCTGAAAACCTCATAAGAACATCATCATTACTGAATAAATATGTTTGTAGCACTTGCTACAACCAGTCTTTTTAAATCTTATATAATTCCCAGGACAGTATTATGATATGATCTTCTTTTTTTTCAGTCAAAAAATACTCTGAGTTTGCCAAGATTTTTTTTTTTCAGACTAGAAGTTCTTACATTGCATGACAATTTATTTCCTGTTAAAAACTTGTATTTTAGTGCTTTATGAATAACTCTCACAAGAAAAGAATCCTCTCAGATTCCAAACAATTTGAAATAAAACATAATTTCACATTTTAAAAAAAAGGAATGAGGTGATACATTTGTGCTTATAACACTGCTGCAGTTACCATGGTATAGCCATCCTACCAGCTATTTGATGGATGACTTGTGAGTGTACAACACCCTGTCCTGTATAAGGCAAAAGAGATTTCAGGATATATTCTAATGAACCATTTTGAAGGCTAGTAGCTCACACACACCTGATACATTTTTTTCAAGCATTGCCAACTGTATTCATCAATCCCAAGCATGTAAGTGGATAACAAGGATTGACTGAAAACAGAGGTATTTGAATTTGAGTATCATGGGCTTTGGAGTGGCATACCACAGTAGTCTTACTGAACTGCTTTATATAGCTAGAATTATTCCCCATTTAGTGTACTGCTCTTGTGAGTTTTATCCATGGTGAGGTTGAAATAGTACTTTTATTCTCAGCATCTATTTCTCATATAATTCTCAATGTATTTTGGATGCTGAAAACTCTCATACTTGGTCAGATTTTTTTTTTTTTTTAAATTTCTTTGAGTACTATTCCTCCAACCATCTAGGAATTATCTGACTGTGAAAGCATAATATTTAAGTGCTTTGGGTTTTTTTCTCTTAAAAAGCAATTTTACTTCCTTCCTTAGCTATCTAAGCATGCATCAAACTGTGATATTAGCAGTTGTACTATATTTTTTCTACTGGTATTAGCCATTTCAGAGTTTTCATATCTGCATTAACCCTAACACATTTTTATTAGCTTACTGCAGTGGGAAATTCCAGTCCTGCCTCAAGAACTGAACAAGAACCTGTCAGAATGTTACAATGTCAGAATATTCTGAGGTTCACTCAGTACCACAGATGGCTGCTGATAACTAGTTACACTGTAACTGATATACTAGTTACAGGGACAGCTCTTGGCAATTTGTGGTACCCACGGTGATCCTGAGATAACATATTTCCCAGTGATCGGAATTTAAGTTCCTACACAACAGTAGGGATTTCAGTTTTAGTGTTAAGTGAAAGAATGTTTCAATTGTCACTTTGCAAGGATAGATGTAAAAGTATCACGGGATATATTCTACTTTCAGTTATATAAATGTAAATTTAGAATAATTTTTCTAGTGTGCTTTTATACTCAAGCTGAAATGAGAATTAGAGTTCATAGTTCCATTGGTAATATTCCTACAAAAAGCCCTTTCAAGTGGTTAGTGGGAAATGCTGTGGGCATTATTTTTCCCATGAGATTTTGCTCAATAGTCATATATTGGAAAGAGGGAAAGAACCCTGATTCTGCAGAATGCTGTAATCAGAGTAGCAATGCAGATATTTATATTAAAAAGTTACCAAAAAAAAAAAAATCCCCCCCACCCAAAAAATAAACTAAAAACATTTCAGAGTCAGAAAAACAAATTAACCCTAGTTAAGAATAAACATAACCACCAAGTAATAGTCTCCCCAAAATCAAAAGCCTAATGTTTATGAGTCATTTTTCTAAGTGCATGCAAAAAATGCATTTGTGAATGCAGTCACTTAAGTGTCTACTTGATCTTTTAAGTATGTCTATATTCAGTCATCACATAAAACTTTGTTTTCCATATAGAATTATGTTTATATATTAACATTTTGGCACAAAGCTCTGACACAAAACGTATTTATTTTTAAAGAAGTCCATTATTGGAATATACTAAAAGCTTTCTGAGTGGACAGTAAATACTATCTATAGTAGCAAATTGTGCAGGGCTGTGGCACATGCTCAGTTTTTGATAACTGGATATCCATAGCACTAAATTATCAGCATGACCTTCAGCACAGTTTTGGTTGATGTCAACCAGCGCTTGGTCCCCAAGAGTGCTTAACCACAATTCAGCAACCACCACAGTCCAGGAACCATTCCCAGAACCCAGCCATCCTGTTCTGAAGGGTAAGAGAAGCGTGGTAGGTGGTCTTACAAAGAACAGGCATGATTCTATGAATAAATTATGCTAATGAAATAATTTTTTTGCATAAAAATATAAAAAGCTACTTGCCTAGTACCTGGAGATAAAAGCAGGAAATAGACACTGTTGTATTTTATCAATGTACCTGCATATTTATGTGAAAATGTAACTGGTATTTTTCCTTAAAATACCATCCTAAAGCCACAGTTCATATGCATAGAGAGAAAAAAGTCAAAGCTCCAGCATACAAGGTCAACTTTTAAAAAGAAATTGAAACAAATTAGATATCACTGGATATTTTAAAAGAAAGCAAAAGCCTCTAACTTTCTTCTACTAAGATAGTACCAAAATAAAACTCTACACTGATATTGCACTACAGAATACAAAACAGAACACAGCATGAAGATTGTCCTCAAGTAGGTCTCATCACAGGATAAATGCTGAAGCTGCAAAGAGTAATACACTAACTCCTCTGGCATCCTCTGGGAATGTGATAACTTGGAAGAGACTATGCTGACATTTGTAACTCCTTATCACACATACTGCATTAGCTGTTCTCTTCTACTGGACTTTGCCTGCTGGGATTACTGGAGAAAAATGGGATACACCTGAGTATACCACAGTGAGTTTCGATCCCTTCTGAAAGCCAGTAGACAGATGCTTACATAAAGGTGCTTGGTTCCTGATCACTTTCACAGCAGGTGAATGAAGCAATTATACAATGAAACAACTTTCCAGAGTCTTTCCTTAGGTAGGGCAATAGAATTATGTCCAAAAATTTTAATTCATCATAGAAACATCAAAGAACATCACTGTTCAATAGTTGCTAAAAATGTAATGAATTATTTCAATGCATTGCACCGATACTGTGCCACCACCAACCAATGAAAGACAGCAATGATCAACCAGTGCATAAAATTCATGACAGAAATTGTAGCTCTGCACTCTGGTAGATTACACCTCTTAAAAGAAAACAAAAAACACCATTAAAAAAATCCCTGGGAGTACCAGGTGATCAAGTAACAACAAAACCCTCGTTATGAGGGTCTTCACACATAAATTTACAGACAAGTATCTTTAAAAATTTCTTTATAAAATGTGACACAACACTATTCATTGTATACTCTGAATATTCAGTCCTATAAAATATTATTGTATCAATGAGTTTAACTTCAATTGTAAAAACACTCATACCACAAATCCCTTCTACTTCCCACTTTATTCTGAAGTATTTCTTATGCCCTTTCTTAATGCAGATATATTTTTAGCTTTGTAGTTTACATATTATTCAAGTACTCTTCTTTAAAATATCACATTTTGCATGAATGCCATATTTGATTAAAATATTAAGTTTTAAATAGTAAAAAGAGTATGTCTATGAAAATATAAAAATAATACACTTATAATGCATATGGACATAATATTTGTTCTTCAAAATTATCTACTGCTTGAATTGAAAGGTTATACTGAAATACATATAAGCAAATTAGCTTATATGCATGTGCAGTTGCTAAGTCTCAAAAGTTCCTTAATCTATTAGCTAATGGAAAAAAAATAAAAATAATTTTATTCCTTTTCTCTTTAAATTAATCATTATAATTAATTATTAATATAATTAAATGTATTTACACATAATTATATTTTATATAATTAATAACTGAATTGCCATGCAGAATATCAATTCAACATCAAAGATTAATAATTAATTCTTTAAAGTAAACAAAATTAATTGAATTACATCAGAGGTGCCAGACAAAAAGAACCTTTTGATTAGTATTGAACAAAACATTAACCAGTGAAAAAAGACTTTTTAAGTATTGAAAATAACAACTCTATTGATTTAACAGTAAGTCTGAGATAAACAGCATATAAAAGTATCAACCGCAAGTCCTGTAAACACAATGTTCATCAGAGTATGTAGAACTGTGCCTTTTATTAGTTTTCTATATGGTTTACATATGAACTCTGTTTTTTTGTTTTTAAAACTAGGAGATAGAAATACTATACCACTGATACACAGGAGTTTCATTTCAAAATATGTACAGTTCAAGATCAGAGAAAGGGATAGAAAACACTTTTTCTAAACCATTTTGAAAGTCATAATCTCTTCACAGGTCAGCCCCCCCAGTCTGAATGACAGAAGGAGCTCTATATTAGCAAGGCACTGCTCCCCAAATGGTCTTTTGCTAGAATAGAAATCAGACCTGCATTAAAGCAATAGCTTGGAACAGGCACAGCTAAATCTTCCATATCTTCTCCAAATCCACTAAACCAGGGGCTAGTAACATAAGAGTGGTGACATTTCTAACTATGTCCTCAGCCTGGCTCTTTGCCTGTTTTATGGTTCTATAGATGACAAATTACGAGAACAGGAACCAAGATGTGGCCTTACAAATTTTTTGCAGTGATTGACATAGTAATGTTAGAGAAATCAGTCACAGAAATGAGTTTCCCAATCTATAAAATTCTTTTTATCAGTCTGAGATTTACAGACCCCTATAGATTCATAGACTATGCCCAAAACATTTGTGAAAGCTGACCAATAAGAAGTTTATTTATATAATATAACCATGTTTGTGTGAGAAATATCTGGAGGCACACATATTTGAAGAAATAAAGGTGAATAAAGTTTAAATTGATTATTCAAAGTGCAGGCAACCTGTATATTTGGGCATAAAGAGTCTACAGGTCATGTATAAGCAATTATATTGTAAGCAATATAGACAAGTTGCGTGAAATAAGACGCTTACAGAATCTGCTGTAATAACTTGTGGTAGTGCGTAACTGCTTATCATAGACACTGCAAGAGTCTGTAAGGACCTCTCTGTCACAGCATCTTATTCTTCACGAAGACATACTCAGTGACATCTCATATAGCTCCCATCTGCAGCTAGGCAGACATTTAGTGGACTGATCCCTCTGAATCACTTCAGCTAAAATTCCCACTGCACCTCTGTCTCCCTGTTGAAACAGGCACTATGTTTCTGTGTGCAAATATTTGCAAGTTTGTGACTTTTTTCCTCACAGGGAAAAAAAAAAGAAAGCATATTTTTCATCTTCTCAGTTGAATCTCCTTTATCTACACTACAACTTTTTCTACCTCAAAAACATCAGCTGTTGCTCAACAAAGAAAGAACAGGACATAATTTGAATGTGTGGATACAGATTTTGTAAATATACTAATCTGATACTCACAACATTATAGGTTTTCTGTTTTCAAAATTAAAACTTTCTGTATTAGAGCAACTGCATTCCTACTTATACTTTCTGTTGTATTTCTGTAAGTATATATTATGTATTTTAAGGGTAAAGAAAGATCAGTGACAAACAGTTTTTATGATGCCACCATAAAAGAACACTGCAGGAATTATAACAAAACACTGTACTGGGTTATGACAAAGTCAGGAAAGTATGTTTTTGGGTTGGTTTTTTTTTTCCCTAACAGACAGTTCTCACACATTACTTTGCAAACAAACAGGGCTAAACTTACAAACAGGAATATGATTTCTCTGAACTTTAAAATAGCTTTCAAAATTTGTTGTTATTATTACGTTTTTAGATACGAGCATTGCTAATATTTGTCTCATTCTTGTTTCCCTTTTTCTTCCTGAAGAAGTTCAACTTAGAGGAAAATTTAGCATACTCCTTTCATAATCTTCAGCACTGACATTATGATGAAAAAGAAACAGTGCAATATTAAAATCTGATGTTCCTATAATCGCAACATAACAAACCTCATCTTTGGCACATTTATATACAACTTCTATGTCTGTATCATGACATAAAATTAATCGACTTGTTATTTTCACTTGACTAAAACAGTTCAAGCTGTATTTGTTAGATAAATGCCAAATAGAGGACAAAACATAAAACAGTTTAAGACGTTGTGGCTGCTGCATGTTATCTTAGTCATTAAGAAGGCTATAAATACTTTACAGTATATCAGTTTGCATATTTCTCATTTTCTAGGCTTGGATATGGAAACAGCAAAATCCATCAATGTTATTTACAACATGTAATAAATACTACAAATCTTTTTTTAAATTATTTTTTAATTAATTCTGATGTTTACTGTCTACAAAAATTGCCTAAGGCAAGAGGACAAAGCAAAGCATCAAAATTGTTTGCAAATATGAGGTGAAAGCAAAGCATGCATAAATCATGATGATGATGAGCTCGCAGGCTCTTGTATCACCACCACATCACTGCTTGAACTTCCATCATTGATACTTTTTACTTGAAACAACTAGTAAAGAGCTATTTATGATTTTTAGAAATAATGACATAACCTGGTATCTGGAGAAAATAGTTATAAAGTACCTGTATTTTGCTTACTTTTCTAACTCCTTCAATAATTTCCCACTTTTCCAGAAAGGACATGCAGCCAACAGGTAACAGGGCAGAAAGGTGCATCGCTGCACATCTTTAGCAGGCCTAGTCCCTATATCTCTAACACCTGCTGCCACTACCAAATACATGCTCAAAAGACACAGAAATACCTTAAAGTATTTTTATTATATTATAGGTGCAGATGAAATATAACACAAACATAATAAAATCAAAACTTATACCTGCTTCTGAAAAACCACAGGACAGCTGGAATCTCATCCCAATTGAGTGACCTAGAAGTCACCTAAGCTACTCTTCTGCTATGATCAATGGAGAGAGAGGTTCAGGAGACAACACATAGTTAAAGTAGATGGAATAGCTTGACTCCTGAAGGTATCCATCCCTCTTCCTTTTAATTGTTCCTAGATAAGTAACTTGTGCTAGATGACAAGCAAGCTGAGGTGAGGTAAATTGGCCTAAGGGCCAAACTACACCTTTTTTTAAAGTAACAAACTTTAAAAAATATGATCCTATGATTCTCTCCCAAGTACTTAAACCTTTATGGGGAAGAGAGAGTTAGACTAATACAGGGAAATTTTGAAAACCTTACCCCTGTACAGTCAATATGCATGAAGTCAAGCTTATTTTAACAGTGTTAAATAAGACCAATATGTTCTAATATTAGGGCAAAACACCTGCTATATTTTAATGATGAAAATAAAATGAAGCATGTAAATTCTGTGGAGATCTATTATCCTACTATCAACATAAATCTTATTACTGATGTAGTAAACAGGAGGAAAACACAAGAAATTTAGTAATAGACACTATGTTCACAAGCAAACAAAAATTAAACTGTGAGAAGATGCTGAAATCCATTACACTTCATATATTAGTATACTGAAAGCCATCTCTATAAACATGTATAAGATACATCATCTCATCAGAGTGATTTCAAACTGTCCTACAAAAAGCACCCTAATGTTTCTAAAAGCTGAATACAGTAACCTTACAATCTGTGCTTGTTTGCACTTTCCCTGGGGTGAGTAAGATCAGGAAACTTGACTCTCACAACATTTGGGGCTCTGACTTGCAGATTGGAATCCAGAGTATGGACAAAATTCTGCAAAATTCAGCAAGAACACTGGTTCCATTACTGACCTCTGTCCAAGCTTGTAACACGATTCTGAAGCATAAAAATGTTATCCATTTCCTATGGACAAGAAATAGAAAGAGTAATAATGAGGGGATATCTAGAGTAAGACAGATCTGAACCTATGTTAAAGGACACTTATGACAACCCACTGTTAACAAGGTCCTGTATTTCTCACACCGTGTAGTTGTCACACGGATTCTTCCTCATATGGATTCTTCCTCTGCTCCCCTTAAACACAAATGAGAATATTTTATTACAAATAATTTTAAAATTAAAAACAAACAAAAAAACCCACACACACCACACTTTGATGTGATTTCATTTTTTTAGTTATGATAATGGATTCATTTTCTGGTATCATGAAATCTACATCTCCTCTTTAGAACTACTCCAAGACTTTGAACAAACATAAGCCCAGGACATACGAAGAATGTAATAATACTGCATCATACAGTACTACATTATGCAGTAATGTAATGAACTAAATTGTATTACTGGATACTATGCACTGTGGATAGTAGTTTGCAATAACTTTTATTACCTCTGTTCCATACTTTAGATGCTAAATATTTATTCTGCTTAAAGTCTAAGAGTGGGTCATCAGTGTGTTTCTATTTCTTTGTACCTCTCTTTTCTTTCTGTGCCTGTAAAATGCCAACACATAATTTAATAATGAACTACCAAGAAGATAGGTAAATGTTTACCCAGAATTTCCCAGTCTAAATGTCTTTCTTTTAAATTCTCTTAGCCCCTTTTAAGACTGTGTGATAAACCCTTAAATTCTCTTAACCCGCTCTAAGGCTGTGCTATAAACCATGAATCTATTCATAGCTTGGATCATTAATGAGTAAGTATATTCCTTCCTTTAAAAAGAGCTCGCAAAGGCATAAGATTGCCTCATTTTCCCCCTTCACTGTCAATTACACACAAAGTCACAGAATAAGCTTCTCACAAATCAGGCTTCCTAGCTCTTGAATTATGGAAAAGTAGAGAACATGGGCACTATTTCATTTGTGCTCAAAATACTTAAGCCTCTTTTGAAAAGAAAAGGTTTCGTGAAAAACAGAGGATTAGTCATAAAACTGACATCTCCTCTGTTTACTCTCTACAGCATAGGTCAGCCAGAGGAGTTTGTCAAACTGACTCTGAATTTAACTTGGCATGTTGATTCATGGAAACAGAAATCAGCCTGATTTGGGAAACATTTTTTCAGGTTTGGTTTTTCAGGGCTGGATTTTGATTTTTTGCTGCTGTTGTTGTTTAGGGGGGTTTTTTGTTCCTTTGGTTTTTTCATACTGTAACAGAGACAACCCCGCTTTGGGAAAACCGTCCAAGAAGTCATACAGACATGTGCTGCTTCAGAGAAAATCTGTAAATGAAGATCTTTCGTGTCTTCCCTGTCTTATCTTTCACCATCTATGCTACGATTTTCGAATACTTAAGGTTTTAGGGTAGGAGTTAATTAAAAATAAAAACAAACAAACAGACACAAAAACACCAGCAAAAACTAAGAGTAACATACTTATAGATCTCCAAAGCTTTCTGCAAGTCAACAGAAAGAACAAAATTTAAATAATATTCAGACTTCACAATTCCTTAACATTTGACCTCTTATGCACAGGTGTATCTGACTACTATAGTATTAGAAAAATAAACTAGTTTGGTGAGAAGAACAGAGGCTGAAATGAAAATCTAGGAAATTACCACTGGGAAGGTAAGACTAAAAATGCAGATCACAAAAACCGGGACTAGAAAACTGACAGAATAGGAGTCCATAGTACATTATATGTGAGCAAAATTCCCATATATGTCAGTATATGTATTCTACTGTCTCCTCAAGAAAAGTTCTCCCTCCAAAACACCAAACGATTTAACAGACTGATTTTATTTGGTTCTCAACATTTTATTTTATTTGGCTCTCAAAACAGCTCTTAATAAAGTCAACATATAAGTGATTATTTTAAGGTTCACTAGGTTTTGGGGTTTTTTTCAGAATCTTCATGCTGAAACAAAAGAAAAATGGGGAGAAAAGATTTTGGGAGCAATTGTTTCCATCATAGGTTCTCTTTGTTTTATTCCTTTATGTCTCTGTAGTAATCTAGTCTATGCTTCATGTAAGAGTCAAAATAATTCCAAACATAAGCATGGAAAAAGTAAGTAGGCACTCCTAAAAGCACAGAAAGATGCAGTTTTCCTATCTATATGACCCAGTGTCTTAAAAGTGCACTGCTTTTTATGAAAATGAAGAGGAAGGTAGAGAACATCAGTTTTACTTGACAGTTATCCCCAAATATTTTTTTAATTATTTAATGAAAGACTTCACCAGAATCTAGAGTGCTGACTGATTAAAAAATAACTTTTCTTTCTGAGTTACAAAGAAAATTCTAAGAACTAAAGAAAGAAACAAAAATGAAAAGGACAGAACTCTAATCCTTCTCCTTTTCTGAGAAAAATCCTGCTTAAAATCTAGGCCTCTCCTTTGGGATACAAACCAAATACCTACAGTTGTACACTATATGAAAAAAAAAATCTGGATTTCCTTTTCTCATGAGATCTTTCCTTTTCCATCTTCAGATTACAGGCTTATAATGCTTTAAACATGGGATACATTCAGTGACAGCATATGCCTCTTGGATCTTCAATTCTTTCTTAGTAATCTTGGGATGAACTATAAACTGTTGACTGTAAGCTATAACACCTGCCTCGTCAATAATCAAACCATTCTCTCTGTATGTTTTATAAAAATTTGGGGTGAATCTCTATTATGTCAAATAGAGATAAGACAGCAAAATGTTTCTTCAGAGATTCAAGGACTGTGAGCCATACCCTTGGTCCAGATTAGCATGGCTTTGATGTTGTTCTGAAAATGTGAAAAAAATTACCAGCTCAGTGAGGATTTCAGAAAGGCTGAGGATGAAGTCCCTCCAATGATAAAGACTAAAAATGAAGTACTAATATTTCTAGGCATGTTCTTATTCAATTGCTTCCCTTATTCAGGCCTTTCTATTGTGTAACATAGAATTTATTTTCACTGTTATCACTGAGAAATTTGAGCATAAATAGTACAGATTCAGCATTCAGATTCTCTGTGTTCCGCTGTCTTACAGTACACAACTTCAGAATAATTTCTAATTATTACTGAAACTTGTGTTTCTACCCATAAACTGAAAATGTGGCTTCTGATTTGAAAGGCTCCTACCACACTGTGAATGCTGCAATCTCAAAATGGAAGACATGATCTACCACTCTTTGGTTTACTTAGAAATAGTTGGGGAGTATACTTTTAGGCTTAATTGTCATTTAGACTTCAAGTGCTAAGGTGACTTTAAAAAAATGTTCTATAATGTTCATGAAAGCCTGAAGAGTCTTTGTGACTTTTATTAATGACAAACACATTATAGTATTTTCTGACCTTTTGTAAAGGACCCTTCTGTATATGAATACATGTTGTATAATCAATAGCATTCTGCACGTAAACTCCTGGATTCCCGCAATGTAAGTGTTAGGGAATTCACCAATGTTGGTAAGAGCTATAAATTTCATTACACATGAAGAAGCTTTCTCAAACCTACTCATATTAGTATTAAATTACTACTAAAGTTCATTAGCAGTAATTAAAAAAAATGTTCAATATTTTTATTTTCAGTAAAGACAACATACATTTTATGACTTCAGTTTTAGGGGCATTTTCTGACCATCTCTTACAGTGAATTTATCAAGCTCACAGTGACAAATGCATGTTGTCATAATCCTTCACTGTCACTGTGTACTGCTGCCCTAACAGCAACCACTCTTGTAAAACAGAACTGCAATCAAAAAGTTCAAAATTAATAGCTGTGAAATCTCAAGCACTCATAAGCATGTGTTTTTATCACTTCCATGCTCTGCAGATCAGGTACTCTTGTTATTTATTATTTGTGACAGTGAACAATTCCCACTTGCTTTAGAGAAAAAGTGAAGAGCTGTTTGCGTAACTAGCAAGGTGAAAAAACAGATTTGAAACTGTTGGAATTGTTTCACAAAAACAATGTACACAGCCCAGAAGACAGTTTTCTTCCAGAACACTATAATGTGCTGACTATAGTATGTGCTATTCTACCCTCTATGTATCCTTTGCTTAAAAGTAGCTTTTACAGTATGTTCTGCATTTGTGAAGTGCCCGAAACAATGGAGTCTTAGTACAGAACTGGGGTTCCTGTGTACTCCAGCAGTCACCCTCATCATCTTCACACTGGAAAAAATGTAAATATTTATAAAGTCTTAATGAAGTAATCTGCATATATGCTATATATGGTTAGTACGTGGTCTGCAGCTGATCCAGAGAGGACTCTGGCACCTGCATCCCCAACTGCTCACCCCCACACCACCAAGATAGTGAAGCGCTACTTCCTGCTGCAGTTTCGCAGACACGTTCCTCGCCCCTCCGAGAGAAGCAGTAGAATATGTAATATTACATGTAAATATTTAAGTATCATCAGTACTTTTTCTTCTAAAGAAGTGACTGTTTTAAGAGGGGAAGCTAAAGGAAAAAGCATGGCTATAATGTTTTCCTTGAGATTATTCTTTTCTTCAATTTTTTTTTTCAGAAGTGAAACATGGAGATAGTATCTCCAAACAGCATATATTTTCAATTAAAAATGAAAGATTAAATATAGTAACTGTAACAGTATTACAAAATGTCTACATCTGATGTAATATTAACATGCAGAAAAATCTATCATAGATCAGGACAGCAAGTAAGATTTGCCTGTGGGCAGTACTGTTATCAGCACACAATTAGTTGCAGATTGGAGACACTAGCCTTAGATCCGTTCTCGGGCCAGTAATCTGTTTCCTAGCTGATTGAAAACCAATGGCTCTTGATGAAATGCTATTTATTTAGCTACACACAATTTGATTTAAGGTAATAATAACAAAACTAGTAACACAGAGAACAACATGAAATGGTGTAGGCCATATTTTAATAGAGATTTTCAGTGAAGAATATGAAATTATGAAATGAAACAAGATATGTCACATGAGACGATTTTATGGCAAAGTCATTTTCTTTAGTTTTAAAAAAAAGAAAGAACTACACTGTGAATGCTAAAAGGAAGCCTTTTCTACTGTCAATTACTATAAACCCATCACAAAGTATGAATACTTAGTCATTAATACTAAGTCTTTCAAATCCTTGGACTTATTAATTTTTTGTTTGATAACAGATGGATTTTCTTTTATCCTTAATAATTTGCATCAATAGTAGATCGTGAAGTCTTATAAATACATAAAGCCTTTTAAAACATTTGGTAAAGTGATGATTTAGCCAGTCCTTTCATATTTCTGTAACATTAATTCTCCAGGAAGTTTACCATATAATTTAAAGAGTTCAGTCAATTCATATATTTAATTAAGAACTAGTAGAGAAAAAAATACATAAAGTTAGCATTCAAGGTTCCTAGAAAGGTGCACTAATATTCAGCATTAGAAAGTCGAAGACGAATTTTCAGTTCGTTCAGTGGCATCTGAAAGGCCAGTTGAATAAAATATCCCCTATTTCCTTGAATGTGAGACCGTAAGTGATGAACACTTTGCACCATAATGAAACAAAAATCTTAATTTATTCTGCATAGAGGAATTTCACACTGTTGCTTATCTTTTCATCTGCACCAAAAAATGAACAAAAAGATCCAGAATACTAACAACATTTCATAAATAATTATTTAAAGAACTGGTGTTGCACAAAAAAGGACAAATTACATAAGTATCCAATGTTGATCCAACACAGGATGGCAAAGGCAGAGCCCTTTTGCAAATAGTTATGCAAGTTTCCTTCACTTCTAAACTAAAGCTCACTTGTTTGTTTTTTTTTTTGTTGTTGTTTTAATTCACGGCGGGGGGGAAAGCACAGAAAAACACCACAAGCAGCAATTATTTTAGTAACATACAATCCCACATATGAACCTGGAGAATTTAAAGAGAATGAATTACTGTGCTGCACACATCTGCTCAGGGGAGCTGCCAGTGTCAGGTCTGAACCTACTGAGTGAACCCACCCGTTACATAAACCCACATGCCGGTGAAACACCTACTGCACCTCGGCAGTAATTCTCTGTCTACCTATAAAGTACTAGTCACATCTGCACTGTAGTTAGATATTTCAGATACACTTTGTTATTCTGTTTTATATGTATATAATAATAAATTGAGTAAAATGCATGACCCAGACTATGTGTGGTAATTCCTAAGAAAAACACTCATCACTGAAAGCCTCTATGAAAACAGGTACTGCTCCATTTCACCCCCATGGCTGTGACTTTTACTCACATGAGTTAACACCGTCTCTAGAAAGAGCTGAATTATATTCATGTTCAGAAAAATTCCATTAAAATAAAATGGTCGATTCAGGCCCTTAAGTTGCAGGAGGCAAAACCCTTCATTATATTGTCAGAGGAGCCTTCTCAGTGAACTTTCTAAATCTCTGTGACTGATCCTACCCAAGACCTGGGCTGAGGTTCAGAGGCTGAGCATGTAGCCCTGTTAAGTACAGATTTCTAGTTCCCAGTGCAATTATTCCTTCCATAAAAGAACTCACATTACTTGAAAAATAAACAAATATTTCTCTCTCAAGGAAATCAATTACTGTCCTGCAAACTTGTACTGCAACTGGAATATAATTACATGCTCACTGGAAATAACATTTTTCTAATTCAAAAGACTGATGGATATCCTCTCTATCAAGCATGGCACATGTTATGCCATTATAACCAATTTAGAATACATGGATGGAGATAAGGAAACTGATTCACTGTTTCATTACTCATAAATTTTATGACAATATAACTTCCCTTAGAGCAGGTGTGACATAACAATCAAATGTATGTTGAAACCAGCAGACATAAAAGTTGTGACCAGTAAAGGTGGTAGAATAGGGACTTAAAAGATCACTGTGAAAACATTGGGACCAGGGGAACTAACTAAACCTCTAGTTTGCTGCTGGTTTAGTAACTATATTTGCATTCTTGTCTTTCATCTTTAGAAAGACTACAAACTACAGAGTCTTTTCTCTTGTTAAATATAGTGTTTAAAATAGGACTTGGAATAAACTAAACAGGTTTTCCTAAGCAAATGACCAGATTTCATCTGAGAGGCAAAGTTTTGCATTATAACTTTGACAGGAATTTCCAGGCCAAGTCTTTCTCATAAATATGCCTACAAGGGGTAACACACAGCTCCACAAATATACACCACGACCTATCACATGACTGAACAAACTCAGCTTGACATATACACTCTTGCTGTACCATTAGTATGAGTAGGAATGTGTTCAATACTAAAATCTTAATTTTTTTGAAATGTCATTAAAGGCACATCATTCCCAGACCATGTTACAAAGATAATTGTACACCTGGATGTAGTACATGATGAAAATCTACTCTGTTAATTTGGAAATTACACATATATAGATGCTGATAGCCTAAATGGCAGGGATTTGATGTATAACATCCAAACTGATAAACTGGTCGTCTCTATCTAGATTTTGGGTTAATATGAAGCAGTTTCTGAATATTATAACAGCTGATAAAATTTACAGCTATTAATATTAGTTAAATGTGATTGATTTTTGTGGAACTACCTGTAGTTTCACCTAATGTGAGATAAACATCAGCCTGAGAGGTCTGAAGATGAATGGAAATTCAGTTAAGTTAATTGCTGTCAGTATTGCATCTGTGATAACAGTTTGTGTCAATTAAAAAAAACCCTTGTTAACCTAACATCAGCATATATGTGAACATTTATGTGCACATGCACATTCTATTAATAAGCATGGGTATGGCACACACACATTTGGGAACTGTGGTTATGTTATCATAGGAAAAATAATTTTCAACCCTGCCAAAATGCACTACATGCACAGAGTGCTTAATTTAATTTTAATTATTGGTCCTTTAAGTAAACCAAAGGATTTAGTGATTGTTTTTTTGTTCAGCCTTGAGCTGAAGCTACAGAAGAGTGTCACAGAAGACACTCAGGTCTTGCGTCATACCCCATCTCTGTGCAGCTCTGTGCAGATAGCTCAGAAACTTTCAGGTATCTAAATTGACATTAGGATGTGTATGTTTAGACAGCTGAATAACAACAAGAATGCCATGACAGTCTCCATAATTTCCTTTAGTTCATTTTCCAGCATAACACTGAACTCAGAAACACAATTCTACACCAAGCCGTATTTCTGTAAAAAGCACTGTCCTGATAAAGGATCTTTTCCCCAAGGGTAAGTCTCTGAGACTCTGTTAGAGTACTTCTGTCTCTCAAGATGTGGTATCCAAAGGAAGCAGGGGCTACTTCTCATATTTTACATTGCTCCAGGGCTGAAAAGTCCTTGACATTTATACATGGCTAAACAGAATAAATTACAGCAGCCCCTCCTGTTTCCCTCTGAGAAGTGCTACCACAGAGAAAACACTTGGCATGTAACACAGAATACACTTCCTGGCCAAAACCCCAGTCAAGAACCTAATTTTCATGGAGTTCATGGCAGATTCTCCATAATCATCATGTGACCATGTAATGCAGACATTTTTATTCTGTTGGGTTGCAAATATTTTGTTACTTACAAGGTGGTACCATAAAGGAAATGGTTCAGACATGACTGCAAGATAAACTTGTCTCTGAATATTTGGTAGATGGAATCAGTATTCCTGTATTCTAGTTCTAAAACATATTCCAGGAGTGATTTTCAGCACATCAGATAGTACCTACCTTATGTACCAAGTTTTAAAAAACTGACTTTACATTATCTATAATTATCTGTAGATAATAAAAGATCCTATCTCAAATACTTCGCTAAATACCAATTTTATTGCTTCCTAATACCACAAGAATACTACTTGCAACCACACATCCCTTTCATTCAAGAATTACAAACTTAGAAAATATGTTGTTTGATTCAGAACGTTCAATCCTTAACAAAATCTCATCTGACAGAAAAATGTTCGCTTTAAAAAATATATCCACTTTTGTCAGTAGTCAATAAGGTAAATTAACTTTTGAATGACAAAGATAAAGCTTTTCTTCAGCTTCTCATAGTGTGCCATTTGTGATCCACTCTGAGTAAAACTGAACCACAGTTTTGGGGTTATACTGCAGCACTTTACAAACTAATGATTACAAAACAGCTGTGTTACCTAAATGAGAGGATTTTTTTTAACTGATATAAACAATAAAAAAGAAAGCACATAACTTTTACCTACCTTTCACTTTTAAATGGGGACAGAACATTGTTTCTGTTTGAACTTCTGAAACCCAAAACTTACTCTAAAGCTTTTCCATCTTCTCTTTCCACAAAAAAAAAAAAAAAAAAAAAAAAAGTGGCTCCATCACACTGCTCATATATGCTATATAAGCAATTAATTCCCTGTTGTTTTTTTTTTTTAATACATTCAAAAGTTGTTTTTAATTGTAATTGCAAACCTTGTCAGTGAAAATAGCCACATAAGAGTGAGCAAATGACTCATATTAAGCAAAATTCCACACAGCTGGACAACTTCAGTGTGTGTCACTGACATAATTCAGGAACCTGACTAACTGGTACTTCAGTATAACCACATTTTGAGATTTTGACCTATGTTCATGGCCTGCTCTCAGTTAAATAACAATAGAGGAAATTGTATTAAAATAAGAAACAACAAACATTTAAAACCTCCTATATATTAATCTGTTCTTGTAAATCACATTTTAGATGTCCCAACCAACCTTAGTTACTCGAGCATTAGTGTGATATTTTGTCATCCACAACAGCAAAATAAAAGTGACCTTGTGAAGTCTTTTGTTTCCTGAAGTATATGGAAGATAGTCCTAGCTTGAAATATACCTGTATGAATGCCAGAATTTTCTTTTACAAATTTAATTAACAAATAAAATCATGAACTTTATTTTGATCCTTGATAGTAACTCTTAGTTTATTTTTGCCATTTCAATTATCGAATATAATGAATGCATGGTATATGCTAAAAAGTCCAAAATCTAGTAACAGACAAACAACAAATCTACTCTTCCAGGACAGAAAAATCAGGGAAAAGAAATACAAAAATAGCATCCCCTCAGCACACAGTGAGATAAAAACACGTAAAAAGGTAATAAATTTTTTAAAATGGAGAAATGTAGAACATTAATTACATAGAACATATTACATGTAGCCTAAGACTGAAAAAAAAGGAAATTGTTTTGCAGCTTTAACAGTTTTTAAATATTTGTTGAAAGCAGACTTACTTAGAAAACTAGCTTGCTAAGTACTGTACTGTACTTGCTCGTATGCCTGCATCAGTATTTCCTATACATATATAGTCAAAGAAAATTATGTTAATCCTGTTAAGATTAGTAATTAAATACTAAAATGTTCAGCAATTATAGTGAAAAGCTCACAGTGCTTGTCAAGGGTTTAGTTGACTTATAAGCATAATGCTTACTACTCTGAAGTTTGTTGATTTTCTTTTATATTTCAATGCAAAATCAAATTGAGAAAGAAGAATCAGATTCAGAAATATACTGCTATAGTGCAAAGATTGACACAGCGATAGTCAAACTGCTAACCATAGTTATAACCCAGGTTCATATTGGTAGGTACAACGCCAGAGAGCTGTCTGAGTTGATAAATCAGATTCTGTCCTTTTAAAGATGTTTCTTGCTACCCCTAGCCTATAATAGTACTGTTCTTTACTTATTCAGAGCATGAATGCTCCTTTACTCAGATCCTGTCCCTTTTGGCTTTATACATCTCCTGGGAGCGCAGAATGATTCAGTGGTAACTTAGTCATTTGCACACTGTACAAGATGATTTTTCTGGAGAGTTAAAAAATAAAAGCTGCACTTATCAGTGGAACACTTTGTGTTAAATAAAGATAACTAAAGCATCAAGGATACATCCATTTCATGTTTAATTAGCCTCTCTTTCTTCATAATTTGTTACTGAAGGTCAAATGTGGGTCACTTTTAAAAACTAATTGCAAAATATTTAATATAATGCAAAATGAGAACAGAAAATTGAAAATACTTCTGTACACCTTTCATTAAGCAGTATTAAAGTTAAATGTATGAAAGAAGTCAGCAATGTAAATGTTTATACTTAATAACAGTGTTCTCATTTTTTTTTTTACAATGCACATATGACATTGTTATTATTATTAATATTATACTGCTGGATATTTGCTAAGCTGAAAGTTGTAAGAAACTTCATTCTTTAGAGTTGCTCTGTGATTATAAAAAGTAGCCTTTGAGATAAGCATCTCTGTATATGTGTGTGTCTGTACATAAGCAAGAAAAAAGATGGTGCTTTCCTGCATGGTTAAACTGATTGCCCCCTTAATGGATGAATTTTGGGTCTTGTTAAGGCTGCTGGGTATATGTGCATTTTTATGAGGAAATTGACCCATTTAGTTTATAGATACAATTCATATACATGATAACCAACTAGTCAAAATGCTTCTATATTGCAACAGACTGATTAATGTTTAATTATTAAAAAAATAAATTAACTGGAAACCATAGAAATAATTTTTTCAGAAATTAATTTCTACATATTTCACTTTCATAGAAATAAGACTTTACAGGAAATGCATCTAATTCTGATTCGTGTGTCAGCACACTCTGGCATGATAAACATTTTTCTTCACTAAACAGTGTATTTCCAATAAGAAAAGGCATTGGGAATTTTCATGAAGAATTACAGAATTGGCTAAGAAGCCAATACCCTAAGCAAATAATGTTGCTTAGAAACTCCTGTACTGGTTCTGCTAATTCTGATAGTGACTAGTATCTCTTAAAAACCAAACTAAACCAAAATGTACAGGACTGCAGTGTTTTAAGTAATCAATAATCATTGTTTAATAGAGCAAGCAAAAAAGAAACCAAGACAAATGATGGCCAAAACTTGTGAACATATAAACAGTGTTTAAAGGGCCTGTTCTTCAAACAGTAGTTGATAACATGTTGATTTGTGATCAAAAGTTTCAGTGAAATAAACCTGCTTAGATGTCACTATTTTGCACTGTGAGACAAAATGGGGGCGGGGGGAGGAATGTATTTTCAAGATATATCTATAACTAAATGACAAAATAAACAATTATTTACAATTAAAATTCATTATGAGAATTATGATTAAGTATGTAACTCTCCAAGCTGCCAAGTGATTCCCCTTAGGCACTGAGCTTTCTTTATCTTTGGCTGGCTTTGCTGAAAGTTAGTACCAACCAGGCTCCTCACAGGCAATATACAGTTTTACCTTTTGGCAAGTGCTCAAGACCTGTGGAATACTAAATTTGTTTGGCATTAAGTAAATATGTTAGTGCCTTACTTAAAAGCAGAGAATTTTTAAGTGAGAGGCTAAAAGAATATTTCAGTACAATACCATGTTAAAAAAGACAAGAATAGGAGTTAAACTTGTGAAAGATCTCCTAAAAAAAAAGTGACAGTGAAATGTCAGAAGTCTACTGAATACAGAATTTAGTTTTAAACTTTATATAAAACACAGTGTCAAGTAGGAGAGTTACAAATTGCTTGTAGTTTTCTCCACTGAAGTTCTCTTATACAATACTGTATCAAACAAGATATATTTGGAAAGTCATATAAGAATTCAATTCATCAACTTAAAAAGGAAGTATCAAATAATCAGAATGAAAACAACTTGCATTTGGTGGGGTACACCAGTCGGTCATGTAAGTAGAGACTTTATTTCCTGACTGCTCTACTCTAGGTATACCAAAGTATCAATTACCGATTCTAATTACACTAATGGGAAATTAGTATTGCACTCATCTCCAGTAACTTAGAGCAGGTACGTCCTGCTGTGTTCACTTCTTTGTTCTAAAATTTTATACACCTTCTAATGTCTCCTTAGAACAAAGGGAACTGATAATAAGTAAATAAAGTCTTAGAGATTTCAAGTAGTCTCCCTACCATAGTCATGTCAATATGCCAGTGTTTCTGTATCACATGTACAGAAGAACTATGAAACAATCTGATATACATATCCGAACCCTTTATCTGCATATTCTTCACATTTTTCTCTAAACAATGTGCTGAACAAGAGCACCACAAGGGTTGGATGTTAAAAATCCTCATGTGTTTTGCCTGTTAAACTGATAAATACTGAACTGTCAATGTTTAAGATGTGAAAAATGTACACATTGTTTATGCAAGTAAGTCTTAATGTCCCCACTACTATGCAAAAGCATGAACAAAACAATACAAATGTCACTCAGCAACAAACTGGCAAGTACCCATAAGAAAGTGGTAACAAAGGTTTTGTGTCTGATAGCCTCTCCCATAAAGTCTGTTACTTAGCACTACCTTTACTGTTTTCCTGGACGATTTACAACTTATGTGCATGCTTTTTATGTTTAAAAACAACCAGATAAGACATTAGAATAGTGGCTATAAACTACTTTTGAAACAGACTAAATATTTAGCACAAAAAGCTATTGACACTGAGAAACTGTTTTTGCAACAAACTACATAAGTTATGAAGCAACTCAGGGTGTGTACTTGTTTTGGTTTGATTATTGCAAGTAAAAATGTAATAAACCCATTCTCTTCTACTGAGAAGTTTTCTAATATCTTTTATATCAAAACATATCCTTGGAAAATGTTATTAAAAACTTTTTTATTTCTGTAATAAAATCTTAAATAAGAGTGCTTATCATGCAAAACAGTAATTTTTGAGGCATATTCCTTTACCATTCCTACACTTACAAGGCAATTAAATTTTTTTTACACTAAAAATAAATTACACTTTAACAGATTATAATCTCTATGTTTAGATGAATTGCAGTAGACTTGGTATCTGATTAGCATATATTCTATTGCTCCTTTTATTCCAGTATTCACTAAAATGGCATAATCTACTATGTGCTTAATAAGCCTTAGGAGATGGAAGCTAAAGAACTTTCCTAGTACCTTGTATTTTATACAGACTATTCTCAAACAGAAAATGAGATGTACTCTAGGAGAGACAATGAAATGCATCACACAGAAAGTACTGTGTCAAACGTTCTGTAAGTCTATATCACTTGTAAAACCACATACATAAAAGTACTGGCAGACAGTACATCAGTCACACTTTTTTGGTGACTGGAAAGACTAAGGAGGCTCATACAATTAATTTTATTTGACATATTTTAAGTATTTCTGAGCAGAATGCAAATACTGGCAACACATTGTAAAACTTCAATTGTAGTAAAGTAGAAGACATTTCAAAGTATAAAAGAATGTCATTGTGTACCGTATTTGCACGTTAATGAGTTAAACAGGGAGTACTTTTGTCAAACTAATCAGAATTACTCTGTTCCAGACTTGGCTGCATATTTACATGAATCGGCATTTATTTGTTTCTCGATTCTTGTGTAACATGCATTGTAGCTGAGGAAACATTCAGAATATTATATGTAAACATGTAATGTATATCACCGGGTGTGAAGTATCTCATTTTACTTATCACCCAAAAATTACTCCTCCAGAGAAAAACGACCTCTGTTCAGGTTACCTATGTCTTACAAAATAAACAGACGCTTTCACTTAGGAGCTTGATTCCCCTCTGTGCTATCCCTGTTTTATTTCAGGGACTGTAAAGCAGTCCCTACCGTCACCAGTTTTAGGCTATCCGAGCTTCATTGAACCGATGCTCGCCAACACAGCCGAGACCAAAGACAGCCACTCGTGACAACCCTGAAGGCATATTTCTCTCCGTGAGGGCTCACAGCAGTCACGCCCTACAAACACAGCTATGCGGCAGCTGGGCTGGCAAATTAGGGCCTTTCAGCTTGAATGAGATTTCATGTGATAGGCAAGAGGGGCATAAAATAACTAAATAAATAAATAAAGGGAATGAAAACATACTGGAGTGCGATTCTAAACTCACTAATGCTTATGTGTATTCAGAGCAACTGCTGCACTGAGTGTAATCTCTGTGTGAACTAGATCGCAGATGGATTACGTGTAGATTATTCAAGCATTTTGGTCCTAATGAAAGACTTGGTAATTACAGCCATTAACGCTTCAGCGCATCGGCTCCAAATCCACTCTCACTCACAGCTTTAGGAAGCGTCCGTCAGGCAGTAACCCCCTTTCCCCGAAACACCTGGCTGCCGAGGCGAAACTTTCCTCCTTAGCCGGAGCTGACACCTTTCTGCGGCTGGGAAAGCACCACGGAGGGGGAAGCTAAGGGACCGGCTGCGGAAGGCGGGACGGGGCGAAGGGCGGGGGATGGCGGCTCCGCCCGGTGGGTGTGAGGGGGTCCTGATTCCCCACCCCCCACAAACCGGCGGGCTTGGCCTCTGGGCTAATAAAGGCATCTCAGGTTGCCCTACAGCTCGCTGTCGGTGCTGGTGACCGGCTGAGTCCCTGGGCCGTGCCCTGCCTGCGGCTGCCGCTGTGCCTGCGGTGGGGCAACGCGGTCCCCTGGCAGCCCCCCTCGGTGCGGCTGCTTGGACAGGCTGTTTGGCTGCCAGGTCTGAAAAGCGGAGGGAATGATAAAAATAATAATACGACAATAAGGATATCTGGTTGTCCTTCCTGCGTGCTGTGTGTTGCTCACCTGACTGCCTTCGGGGAGGGGGGCGGGGATACTAGACTGAACGGGTCATTGAACCTGATGGTGGTGTGTGCCTGTGCCGGTGTGGGAGGCGGTGGTGACGGCATCGATACCCACTCTGTGTGTGTGGGTGGGTGTGTGTGTGGGTAGGTGGATGAGTGTCGGGGCCCCGCGGGGGGTGTGCGGGGCGCAGCGCTCTTACCTGCTTGCTGTACTTGCTGCTGGCCTGGCAGCTGTACTCGGAGCAGTGGTCCGAGCCGATGGAGATGTTGTCGCCGGCGCCCACGAAGGTATTGGCCGGGGGCAGGTCCTGTACGGCTTGATGCTTTTTGCCGGCAGTGGGGGACTGCGGGTGCAGCTGGACTGTAGGCAGCGGCGAGCTCGACTTGTAGTGCCTGGCCAGGTCGGGGCTGCCTGGGCCGCCATTGACAGAGCGGTATCGGCCCATTCCGGGGCTGTCTGAGAGCTTCTCGTTGACACTGTCATAGCGCTGCCCGTTGGGCTTGGAAGCCTCAACAGTGACAATGCTGCTGTAGAGGGGCTGCTTGCCCTTCTTGCCTTTCTTGTCCTTCTTGGGCTTCTTGGCCTTGTCGTGTTGCTGTGGGGTGAAGAAATCCTCATGGTCCTTTTTGCCAGCCTCGTACCCATGCTTGCCCTTGGAGCGGCAGTAACGGGCCATGACCACCACCAGGATGAGGAGGATGACAGTCATGATGCCAGCCACCACGCCGATGACTATGCTAAGCCGCTGCTTACTTAGCTCATAGCTGGGGTCACCGGCAATGTCCTGGGCCAAGGGGGTGTGAAGGCTGCGGGCCACTTGGCTCTCCACCACAGTAGCATTGGACAGGCTCTCATTGACGAAGACATGGAGCAGAGCAGTTGTGGACTGGGGTGGCTGCCCACTGTCATTCACCTGCACAACCAGGCGGTGCAGGCCATAGTGCTTGGGGGCCAGCTTGCCCACCAGAGATACCACACCGCTGGCTGGGTCGATCTCAAAGAGTTTGAAGGGGTTGCCCCCAACAATGCTGTAGTTGAGGTCAGCATTGAGACCAGTGTCAGCATCGGTGGCAACTACTGTAGCCACCACGGTGCGCATGTTGCTGGAGGGTGGCAGCACAGTGTAGGAGCTGTTGCTGGGGAAGGTGACTGTGGGTGCATTGTCATTCTCATCCATCACAAAGAGGGACACAGTAGCAGTGGCAGAGCGTGGTGGCTCACCCCCATCCACTGCCTTCACCTTAAAGGTGTAGCTGGTCTGCTGTTCACGGTCAAAAGAGACAGTAGAGAAAATGGTCCCAGTGTCATTCTCAATGGAGAAGATGCCAGCTGCCTGGTCGTGGTCACCGGGCTGGATGGAGAGGCTGAGCTCGGCGTTGCGACCCTTATCAAAGTCCATCACAGTCACCATGCCCACAGGGCTGTTGGGCTGCAGGTTTTCCTTCACATAGAAGGTGAACACATCCTGCATGAAGCGTGGCTCATTGTCATTGCGGTCTGCCACCCGTACCACCACAGTGGTGGAGCCCTGTAATGATGGCACTCCTTTGTCCCGAGCCGTCACCTGAAACTCATAGGTATCACGTTGCTCACGGTCCAGCACTGCCTGCACTGACACGTCCCCAGAGTCGGGGTCAATGCTGAAGATGCTGCCTGGTGCCTCTGAGGATAGGGGTGAGGCCTCCAGGGAGTAGGTGATCTCAGCGTTCTTGCCACTGTCCGCATCTGTGGCAACCACTGTGGCCACCCTCTCACCAGGCAAGTTGTTTTCTGGGAAGGAGACCTCCAGCACGGCCTGGCTGAACACAGGAGGGTTGTCATTAGTGTCCCCAACCCGCACCAGCAAGGAATTGTTGCTGGACAAGCTGGGGCTGCCCGAGTCCACAGCCACAATCACCACATTGTAGTCACGGACAGCTTCATAATCCAGAGGGGCCGAGGTGTGGAGGAAATACTTGCGCTTGTTCTGTGGCTCCCCTTCACCCTCACTGGCTGGCTTGAGCTGGAAGGGCACATCACCTACCACAGTGCAGGTCACCACACCATTTTCACCTTGGTCCCGGTCTGACACCTGCACCAGGGCAATGGGGGTGTCCACCAGCACATCCTCAGCCACACTAGCCACCCCATCGCGGAGTGGGATGCGCCCTATTTTCCTGATGTCGATGGTGGGCACGTTGTCGTTCTCATCCCGGATGTTCAGCACAACTGTGGCCTTGTCTGTCTTGGGGGGCTGGCCTCGGTCTCGGGCCATGACAGTGAAACGAAGCTGGTTCACCTCCTCCCGGTCGATGCGGTGCAAGACGCTGAGCCAGCCCGAGGTCTCGTCCAGCCGCAGTAGACGCCTGACGGACTCGGTAGCTGCCCCAAAGACGTACTCGATCTGCCCATTCACCCCCACGTCCAGGTCTGTGGCTCGGAGCTGCAGGATCGGGGTCCCGGGGCTGCTGTTCTCTGCCAAGTCCGCCTCATAGACGCTCCTTTCGAAGCGGGGGCTGTTGTCGTTCACGTCGGTGATCAGCACCCTCAGGATCGCCTGCGAGGACCGTGCCGGGTCGCCGCCATCCCGCACACGAAGGCTGAGCTCGTAGGAGTCCCGCTGCTCCCGGTCCAGCGCTCCCTTGACGATGAGCTGTGGCTGCTTCTCCCCGTCCAGGGTGTCGGCCACCTGCAGCTCGAAGACGCTGCTGCGGGCCGTCGCCTCCGCCTCCTGCCGCCGCTTGCTGCCGCCGGGGTAGGGGGCGCTCTCGGGGGCCGCCGCAGCCGTGACCCCGCCGCCGGCTCGGCGGCCGCCCTCCCCGCCGGGTTCCTGCAGCAGCTCGTAGCGGTCGATGCCGTTGCGGCCGAAGTCCCTGTCGGTGGCGGTGGGGAGCAGGTAGAGGGTCCCCACGGGCCGGTTCTCCTCCACCGTGAGCGTGAGGACGGGGGAAGGAAAGGTGGGGGTGTTGTCGTTGATGTCCAGGATGATGACCCGGCCCTCGAAGAGGTCCACCCAGCTCTGCGACGGGCCGATGACCGACACCTCGAAGTCCAGGAAGCACTCGTTCTCGTCGAAGATCATCTGGCACTGCGGCAGCTTTTCGCGGTCGATGCGCCGCTCTGTGGTGCTCAGCTCCCCGGTCATGTTATCGATCTTGAGATAGTCGGAGCCCGACTCCAGGCTGAATGTCACCTCTCCGGAGCCCGTCACGATCCCCAGGTCGGAAGCCACGTTACCGATGCGGATGTCGGCGGGTCCCTCCTCGGCCAGCCGGTACTTCAGGAGCTGCTTAGCCGCTGCCAGGCTGACCCAGCGCGGCGGAGGCAGGAGGAGGAAGCAGCAGCAGCAGCAATGTACAAAGCCAAGGAGGGTCCGCATCTTCCTCATCTTCCTTGCACTGAAACCCGCCGCCCTCCTCTCACTCCCACCTGCCCCCCCCACCCAGTAAACTCCCCTGATAAGCCAACAGAGCGGCTGAGCGTCCAGGTGATCAATTAGAAAATCCTTCTATTCCTGGAAACTTATTGTCTCATGGCTGGTGCAATTCGTGGTCAAAACCCTGCTGCTGGCTCCTCTGCTGCCCTCCCTGCCTTCCAGTTGCGATATACTTACAGTTCACGGGACAGTGTATTTTGCTTTTTAAAGATTCATCTCAGTAGATAGGATGGGATTTTCTTCCTCCTCCCCCTTCTCCTCCTCCTCTCTGATTTTACTGTAATCACTTTGCAAGGTTTGCAATAAAAGCAGGAGCAGCACTGTAAGATTCGAAGCCCCCCAGGTCGTCTTCTTCGACACTAGAGTTAACTACAATTCACACACACTCTCTCTCTCTTTTCGCTTCCCCTCTCTCTCCCTCTCTCTCTCTGTCTGCCGTTTACGATCAAAGCATTAGCTTTATTCTTCCTCCTCTCTGGACACACAGGGGGGAAAAAATTGTGATTGGCTTTATTCAAAGGGCTTGAGTCCGGGAAAACTCCAAATCCTCTTAGCAATGGGCAGTTCTAAAAAGAAAAAAAGGGAAAAAAAAAAGTAAAGAAAAAATAAAAATCCCAATAATGTCGGTAGCTGCACAGCTGACAGGAGAAGAACCCCGAGTATTACAGAGCAGTCCACAGAATATCCCCTTTGGCTGGTAGAAAAACACCCAAATCCATCTTCAGAGATCGCCTAAAATGTTCAGCTCTTTCTCCGGAGCAGATTTTTTTTTTTTTTAACAACTCTGCGCAAGGTCATTAGTCACAAAGCAACGATACAGAAACTGCAGAAGCCGTTTGCCCAGAATTTGCAAGGCTGGAGATAGGAACATAGACACACAACAGTCCCAAGTTTGTCTTAGCATCCGCAGTTTGTGTGTGTGCCTTACCTGCATTTGCACTGCATGTGTTATAGCAATCTGGATCTGCAGCACTGAGAGCGATTCACAAATGAGATTGCAGTCTCTCTCTCTCTCTCTCTCTCTCTCCTCTTCCTTCCCGTCCCAATGCAGGTAACCAGATATGAACTTGATCCTTTCAGTTCAAAGGTTAGCAACAAAACTATGTGTCCAAAGGCGATTTTTGGTCTCTCGTAAATATACCCGGAGCGGAACAAGATAGAACTGGATCCCCCACATGAATTAGCACAGATTCTGAATTACATCCATACAAACGGAATGGCAAAGGGGAGGGGAAAGAAGCCGCGACGCGATTAAAAAAAAAAAAACAAAAAAACAGAGCTCTATTTGCAAATAAAATTGTATCAGTCAGTTGTTTCCTGTGATCTGCACCGCCACAGTGGGTGAAATCTGCAATTGTGTATTCCCTCCTGTGTCTTTCAGAGAAGTGTGGATCAGGAGCTTTCACGGCAGACCGGCTTGTGCTTTAAAATGTTGAATGGCAATTGAGAAGCTTTCCACTCAGAAGGGAAGGAAAAAAAAAAAGGAAGGGGAAAGGAAAAAAAAAAAAGAAAAGAAGCGGTAAACCGGCAAGTTTGCCCAAAGTGGTGGGAGCTGCTGAAGCCTCTCTCGATAGCTCTTCCCTGACGCTGCAGCAGCAGAGCCGCCTGCGCTACATACACAGAGAAAGAGAGAGGGAGAGAGAGAGAAAGGGAGAGCAGAGAGAGAGAGAGCGAGTGAGAGAGGGAGGGAGAAAGGGAGGGAGGAGGAGGAGGGAGGACGAGTCAAGCGCTGCACTCCAGAAAGCTCAGTCTTACCCTCTGTCTCTGGTGCTGCTAGTGCTGAGAGTGGGATAGGTGCTCATCTTAAAACATCAGTTCGGTCCTCAAAACGGATCCTCATTTCACGTCCGAGTGTTGCTTCTGTTGCCTTCTCAAACCTCTGTAGTGATTTTCTCCTACCCTTTCCCTCCCCACCTCCTCTGTAGACTGTGAATCGAGCAACGATTTTTAAAGCAAATGCTTATTCGCCTTTCTTTTCTTCTGTTCTACATTTTGCGGAATCACACTGGTAAGGAAAGTCGTTTCGCAGATTCCCACCTTCCCCTGTCGTGTCAGTGCTTTTGTGAAATAGCTGCAGTCACTGTAACTGCATAAAACTCCAGGGAGCAAGGGGGGCTGCCTTAGAGCTCCGACTTTCGTCCTGTTTCCCAGTGCTGTTCGAGCCTCTCGGTCTTTGTGATTGTGTTCTTCCTATTACCATGATGTGAATGTGTCTTTTCAGCGTGTTTGTGGGTTTCCTAGAAGTAAAAAAAAAAAAAAAAGAAAAAAAAAAAAGAAAAAAAATCCCTCGGAGAAGATGATCAGGAAGGTGGCGAGAGGGTTAGTAGAATAAACACATATAAGAAGTAACAGATTTATTTCCGAACAGAGATTTACTGCTTCGATGATTGCTAAAATGTAGCGTCACCTACCTGGGTAAGTGGGAAATAAACTTTAATGTTAAAGCTCTCTGCTCAACTTTGCTTGTTCTGCCGTCCCTAGTTCGCGTCTCCTTTTGACTTTGTGCCATTTAATCACCTATGGCTTTTGTGTGCCCCTTCCCCTACCCTTGGTGATGCTTGGCTCCTGTACCTGTCCTCTCCGCTCGGATCTCGGAGGGAAAGGGGAGAATACGGGAACAGGCGAGCATGGGGCAGCTAGTGGGGTGAGAACCCGTGTGTGCGGGTGTGTGCGTGTATGTGGGTATGTGTGTGTGTGTGGATGTGTGCATGTGTGTGCGCATGTGTGTGTGTATGTGTGTTTGTGTGCGCTCAGCGAAGGGGAAGCAGGAATCCAGCTGCTCTTTCTCCTTCTGTGAACACATGTGTGAAAACAAGTTGTTGCGGGTTCTGTGTGTGCGTGTGTGCATTCCTCGTTATAAGTGGCTATTTTGAATAAAAATGCATGCAGACGAATGTAGTGAAATGCTTCTCTTTCATCGCGATGATATGTTGGAGCGAAAAGCGGCCGGATATGTTGAGGTGGTTCAAAGCAATGGTCACAGCGTGTCTTTGTCATTTGGGGCAGTGAGTGACTGTAGGAAGGAGGGAAGGTTGCCACCTCCTTCCCTGGGGAGTCCAGAGGCACAGAGGGGTAGAGCCGCGCCGCATGGAGTAGGCGATAGGGAGGGAGGGACTGCTCCCCTCTCCGGAGGGCTGTAGGGCTGCTTCTCCGGGTTCTCCTCCGGCTCTGGCACCGGCACCGGCCGCTCTGCCTGCCTCGCCAGGACACGAAAAACCCTCCCCCGCCGATGCTGGAGACACTCCGCTTTCTATCTGCAGCATCAGCGAGAAAGCCCAGTTCGGCGCAGGCTCAGTGCTCACCGCCGCAGTCCCGGACGGAGGAGGGGGGGGCTCAGGAACGCAGCATCTTCGCAGCGGGTTAAGTAGGATTAATACCAAATCCCTATTATATTTGCCAAGCAACTTGAATTTATCAAAATTCGCCCTCTCTATTCTGAAGCTCCGAGAGGAGGAAATTTTGCTCACAGTGTATAATCCAGGCATGCCAGTACGTAGAAATACCAGCATACTGCATTACACTGGCTCCCTGCACTGGCAATACAATTGCGAGCCGCAGCTCCTGCTGTTTCCTTCCCTTTGTGTTTTTAAACGTAGCCAGGAGACTTAATGTATTCGCCAGGGGAGGGGCGGGATGACAGCGCTTTTAGCCTCCCTGCCATAAACTTTAATCGGATTCCGGGCTGTTGCACGGCATGGACGCTCGTCTCTTGCCTGTGTCTCCTTCCCCGTTGTCTCCCATGTCTACTTTTACTACGGTCTGCTCCGCGAGAGCCTCTTTCAAGCGAATGAGTGATTTCTTTCTCTTGCTATGTGCAATCGCTCCCCCTTCTCTTTCTACCCTCGCTGGCCTCTCTTACACACACTATGCCTTTCACACGCGGTCTGCGCCCCCAGCCCCCCTCCTTTTCTTTCTTTTTTTGCAGTGTCTTCACATGCAATCTCTCTCTGAATGTGCAATGTCTTTCCTGCTCGGGAGTGCTGCGTCCTTCACAGTGGATTGGTTCCTCTTTCGGAGCAGAGGTAACGGCCCCCCCTTTTCTACCATTCCCCCTTCCTCCCTCGCCTCCTCCCCTCCTCCCCCAGGGCAGGCGGCCGGCGTGGGAAATGGGCCCGACGTGCGCTGCATGGTGGATAGCCGCGCTGCTCCCGGTCCACGTGCCCCGGCTGCCGGGGGGAGGACGGGGCTGTGCTGGCTGTGTGTCCCTCGCACTCCTCCTCCCCCCCTCCCCCCTCCATCCCCGCAGCCCGCTCGTTCGTGCGGAGAGAGAGCGGAATCATCCCCGCCCCCGCTCTCCGCCTCCCCGGCACCATAGGCTCCCGGTCTCGCGGCCCGTGCGCCCACAGCCTCCCGAGTGTCGGTAGGAACAAGCTCAGCTGTTTCAGGAGGAGGAGGTTTGTCCCTCTCGGGCAAATCTGTTGCGCAGTGTAACTTCCCCCTCTTCCCGGCGGCCCCGCTCCCTGATGCACACAGACGCTGACAGGCGCTCAGACGCGGCATTTGTCCTCCTGATCTGGTGAGATCAACTGGGAAGAGGGATCACAAATGTAATCGTCTGTAATAAATAAAATAGCCCGAGATGCTGATGATATACAGAGGGGAAATAGGAGCTTGTGTCCTTAAAGGGAACATCTGATAAGGCCACCGAAGTGGCATCTTGCGTGTGGGAAGGAATCCGTCTTGCTGACAATTGCAGCCTGCTGTACGTGGGGAAATCCTAGAGCAGCCTGGGAGCTTCCTCGGCTCTCTGCTTTCTCCCAAGCTCCTGATACTCTGCAGGGGGGCATTGTTGTCCTTGTTGTAGTTGTTGGTTGGAAAGACAGGGGTCATCGCTAAAATATGCAGATGTAATTAATGGGTGGTTTATCTGCATGTCTTGGCTGAGCCCGGCTTTTGTCGTCGGCAGCCGAACTCGCGTCCGCAGTTGGCACTTTTTGCCCACGAGAATTTCGTTTTCGCAGTTTAGGAATGTCGGTGGCTCTCACTGGAAAATTACGTCTGGGATTCCTGGTGAAAAAGATACAGATTGTTTACGTATCCATACCACTCTATACGTTAACAAATGCATACTACGTATTACTATTTGCGGGCACACAAACGAAAAAGAAGCTCCAGAAAGAAAGAAAAAAAAAATCGGGTAGGCTTGAAAGTAACATATTCATAATAATACGTGGAAAAGGTTAAATACAGTAAACATGACAGCAAATTCGAAAGCAGGGTAAAAACAAGGACAGAACCCCCACATGCAGCAGTTAAAGCCATTTAACGGAAAGGAGAAACTAACTCAAGAACTCCACCAAGGGACAAACAGCTGAAATGACAGCGCAGCAACACGGAACACGCGGTGTGACCTCTCATCTCTCTAAAGTGTTTTGCTGATCTGGTGCAATTGTGTTGTGACCTCTTCACTACCTTCCCTACCACAACCGCCCTCTGTCCACCTTAGAGCATCCTTAGTTCCTCGCAGTGAATATACTGGGAGGCCGGCTGAGTTACAGGGAGTGCTGACACTTGGCCAACGTCTTTCACAGCTTTGCAAATATGCTTGCTGTGTAGTAGCATGTAATAGGCAGCAATGATTAAATTATTCATTGCAGTAACAGCCTTTCTGATGGACGTTAAAACTTTAGAGTTTAAATAAGGAAACCACAGATTTACTTTTAAGCAGATAAAACCCACATCTGTGCTTATTTAACTGAATGCTAGCTAAGCATGAAACCAGTTACTTTGTTTAAATCCGTTCTTTTTTACTCTCTTTGAGAATTTTGAGCTAGATAATACACTGTAAAAGTTACTGACAGAGCAGAATTACTCCGTGTTGGATAACACATGATTATAATTGCTCATTCTTAAAGTCATATCTGAGGTCTGTTCAAAATGAAAGGTTCTTGCATAGACATGATTCCATCAGCATTTCTGATTTCTCCCATTTATAAAGAATGATGAAAATTATTATTTAGCCAAAGGAGTAGTGATTCTGTTTACTAAGATTTTTGCAGTGTATATATATTTCTTACAAATCACAATTAATAACTTTGAGGTTTTCTCTTTCTTTCTTTCATTTATTCTTGACATTATTCTATAGAATTTGTTATGAAAGGTCTTTTACAGATTGTTTTTTCCCCCAGATGTTGACAAAAATTGTAACTATTCAAAATCATGCAGACACGACAGACAGAATATGCTTAAAATCAGAAGGAAAAATTAATGAAAGGTCTTAAAAAAAGCATATGAATTTTTATGAAGGGAGGCAGATTTTTGCTAGATTTATGCTTCATATGCAACTACTGACTTTCTGAGGTTTGCAGGGATATAAATGAGTGCTGTACCCAGCCCCATTATTTTACAGATTTATTTTTAAATAAAACTATTGTTCAATTTCTCTAAATGCAAAGTAAACTACAGAAAAAATATGAATTCCCATGAATTCCTATAAAAATAGAGGGAAATTATGAATCATTAGTATGCATTTTACATAAAGAGATACAATGACACGTTCAACAGAGATAATTAAAGCTGGATTGAATTTAAATGAAATGTATGAGAACCAGGTAGCACTGACAAAGAAAGAAAAATGTGTTCGTTGTCACTGAAAATATTAAATGGGTATAGTTGATATGCATATGGATTCACTAGCAGAGAACACCACAGTTACCTTGGGAAATAATGTAGGGATTTTTTTTAATATAATGTTTCCAAGGTGGATATCAGTAGTGAGCACATTAAAGGTCTCAAAGTGCTTTGTAAATTATCCCTATGAGATAAAAGGAAGTGCAATGACCTGCTCAGTCACCTAGGCAAGCCACTAAAAAATGATTCTTTCCAAATTATGGTCATCAGACCACAGTTTCGCACTTCTCTACTTTTTTAATATGTTCTGGATTCACCTCAAGATTTGTCTTTGAATACCTGGCAATCGCTTCTGCTTTAGTTGGTGGAGTGCTGTGAAGTCAAAGCTCACTCTGAAGAGAGTTTAAAACAAATTTGTGTTTCAGAGAACTGTGTATACAAAGAAATGTCTGGTGTCATGAAATTTGATGGATAGCAGTAAAATATACTAAACTGTTACAGATATATTGAAATACAGTTATTTTCAAGCTCGTGCTCCCACTTATTTCTGTCAGGTATCCTTTAAATACTGAACTGAGTACACAGACTGTAAAACCATTTTGTCTCTACACATTTCTAGTATGATTTTTTTTCAGTTCTATGCTTCACCTTTTTTATTTTTTACAATGCTACAAATATTTTTTCTGTGACTTAAAGTTTTATTTCATTTTTAAATGAAAATCACCACATCATAGAATATTTTGTTCAATATTCCTAGTGCATCCTGTGCAACTTGAATTTATTTTTAGTATAATTCAGGACAGCATAAAATATCTGTTATGTCTTCATGAAGCTACTGTGTCAGCTGCCTGTTGAGCAGAAGAGAAAATACCCCAGCAAGATGGCAACTCTGCAGAGTTCTGAAGAAGAACCTTTGATATTATAGTTCAAACACTGTTATGGATAATTGAATTCTGTGCTGCTCTATTCCTTTCTGTAAATTAATGCCAATATGTGTTATTGACTATACCTAAAATGAAATTTATAAATTTACACATATAAATACTTACTTATTTGGATACTTTAATGTTTCTGTCTACTTTATCAAAAACAATTACTGCTCTAGCTGAAATAAGGGTCATATAAATACACAGTTATTCTAAATTAGGGAAATAAATATGGTGGCGAAGAAAGTAATTTAGAATGGGACCAAGCTGTTGATTGTTTATTGGACAGGCTATTTGGCTTTGTTCTGCAATGATTAAAACTGCTGCTTTACTAGGTATTTTATCATGTTAAAACTTGCCATATTTTCATATGAAAAGTGCAATATTAGAATGCTCAGAGGTTGCATTGCTATAAACCTTATTTAGCTGTACAGTGCAGAAACAGACAATGCTTTTTCTTAATCCATTGTTTGACCCTATCAAGGGCATGACTATTCACTGAAAAAAAATTAAGGACTATCCACCTGCTACCATCTACTGTTAAAGCTGGGCAAAAGGAAGTGTGCAAGAGTTGGAATCCCTTGCATATTTCCCTGAACTAGATTAAAACATAAACTTACATATCCATGCCTGTACTACACAGGTCTAGTGAAGATCTTTGTCGTTTAGCCAAAATGAGAATTAGAGGCTGGAGAAGGCTCTGGTTCTATCACCCAAAAATAGGATCCTTTAAGCACCAATAGGAGTAGCCAAATATATTTTAGGATGTAAAGCACTGATCTATATGCTGATACTGATCAACTGATACTCTGGTCAGCTTTGCTTTTGAAATGTTTTGCACTGTTACCTTAATTCTCCAAAGTAAGAGTGAAGGATTTGTAGCCACCCTTCTGGTGGGGAAGATTCCATAGCCTGGCTTTGAAATTATTTGTTCTCCTGCTGTGTCTCTTGTGCTTTTTGCCATGCACAGACAGCCATAGGTTTATGTCTGTTTTAGCTGTTTTGCAAAGTTTCTTGGTGATCATCCTTAGCATAATTACATTTTTTGCTTCCTTTATAAGAGTAATAAGTACTGTACAGAGTGGGTTTTTATGAGCTACAATATAGCTAGAGGAAGAGAGGTACTGATAAGTTTCCACATTTTTCATCTTCTGATAGAAGCCTGACATATCTTCCAGTTCATTCATTCTGTGAGATAATTAAAAAGTTGCTCTTCAACAAACTAAACCTCATCCAGGGCTCAGCAGGAAATAACTGCAATCTAAGCACATTAAAGAACAGACAGGGCAAACCAAAGTATATATCTTTCTTTCCCTCTTAAGATCATGGGGAAAAGAGAAAAGCAGTTTAATATTGTGATAAAACTGCAAGCCTGCAGTGGCTGGTTGATAGTTAAGGATATAGAACCTAATCCAAAGCATACAGAAGTCAATGGAAGCACTTTGACTAAATAAGCTTTGCATTAGGCACCTAGTGAGTGAATGATGTTTAAAGCATTCATGTAGATCTCAAGCAGATGAGTGAAGAGGAAAATTATGTGTGTTTGAGTCAAAATAAATTCCATTAAACCCCTGGGTGTAAATGTTGTTTTGCCTGACCCCAGAGTTCATGTTTATGACTCAGAATAAACTGGCATTCTTGGGTGCTGAGCCTGGTCCTCCAGTAGTGCAAGCAGTCATGTTGCGAAAAAGCATATCTTTAAAATATATATATTTACATATATGCAAAATTGTTTTGTGGATACTAATCTCAAAGTTTGATACATTATAATCTACTCTTTAATTTAAATATCAAAAAGAGTCTATGGTAAGGCAGCCCATGAAGGCCCCCTTAGCAGTTTCCATCTAACAGTGCAAACACCTAACACAATCTGTTGTCCATTCCTGATTAGTCAATTCTTTGCATTTTCAGTCTTAAGTCATTGTTTTCATATCAGATAGTGTCAAAAACTGTTTTGAAATCCAGAAAGGTGAGATCTTCCTTTGCCTTGCTTAGAAGATAAATTATTAAAGAAAGATACCGCAGTTACTATCTAGTCTTGGAAATATTTGGATAGATTTTATTAAGTTTGCTTTGTACTTCTGTGTACTCTGTACTTTTGTATTTCTTGTATCAAGAATAGTGTGCCCAGCACGACCAGAGAAGTGATTGTTCCCCTGTACTTGGCATTGGTTAAGGCTGCATGTTGAGTCCTGTGTCGAGTTCTGGGTGCTTCAGTACAATACACTGAGGTGCTGAAGCAAGTCCAGAGCAGGGCAACAAAGCTGGTGAAGGGTCTAGAGAGTAAGTCACGTGAGGAGCAGCTGAGGGAGCAGGAGTTGTTTGGCCTGGAGAAAAAGAGGCTCAGAGGTAACCTTGTTGCTATCTATAACTATATGGAAGGAGGTTGTAGCCAGGTGAGGGTAGGCCTCCTCTTTCAGGCAACTAACAAAAGCACAAGAGCACATAGACTCAGGCTGCACCAGGAGTGCTTTAGTTTGGACATCAGAAGGAATTTCTTCACAGAAAGGGTTGTTAAAAATTGACATGGACTGTCCAGGGATGTGGTGGAGTCACCATCCCTGGAGGTGTTCAAGAAAAAAATGGATGTGACACTTAGAGCCATGGTCTAGTTGACAAAGTGGTGTTTAGTCAAAAGTTGGATTTGATGGTCTCAGTGGTCTTTTCCAACCTAAATGATTCTGTGCTATTACTCATTGTTTGCTTCAAACATTTTTTTTTTTTAAGCTTTACATTCTAAAACCATCTAAAAATCATATTGAGACATCTATTTCCTCTTGTCTGCTTCCATTTTCAAATGTAGGCAAGCCATTTGCTATTTTCCATAAATGATCATCCTGACATACTTACTAAAAATCCTTCTTCTAGGCTCTTCATATATATATATTAATTTCTTCAGGATTCTGCAGTGAAGGTTATTTAGAGTCTTTGCTTTGAATACTTTCTAGTTTTTGAATTAATTTCATTTCAGATCTCGTAATTCTTCTTTCACAACATTGCTTTCATTGATCATTTTCCTCATTTTGGTATTGCAATACTTGTTGAAATCTGAAATAATGGATAATTTATTTGAGTATCTTCAGGTAAATAATTATATCTTTAGTTATTGCTTTTGCTTATTTATAGCATGTCCTGCAAAGTGAAACCATTGCTTTCTTAGTAATTTTTGAATAAGATCTGAAGGTTTACACTGGATGCTTCATTAAAGAGTACAAGGGGACACACAATTTACATATTCTGCTATGTTACCACTGCACATCTCTGTGAATGTCTTGCCTATGTATTGCCTACATATCATCTACATAATCACCTGCAAATTTGTTATTTTGCATGTCTGAATGCTTTATATTAAAAGAAGGGGAATGAAAGTGAAGATAAGAAGATCATGGCAGAACAAAAGAAGCTATATCTGAGCAAAAGGAACTTAAATCTTTCAAAGAGCTGAATAATGCACAGCTAAAAGAAACTGAAAACCCACATGGGTCTGGTATTTTACAAGAACAGAGCTATCCAGAATGTCAAAGATCAATCCAAATAATGAGAGGTAATACCAGATAATAGATGTTATCAAGCTGAAAATACAGATAGTGTATATGCGCATATATATATATATATGTGTGTGTGTGTGTGTGTGTGTGTGTCCTTGATGAACAAATGAAATCTATATACTAGTATAAATCATTCCATGAAGATTCTTCTATCAAGTGCCTTAGAGAAGTGTAGACAGATTAGAATAAGAAGATTAGAAATAGAATAACAGGGAGGTGAAGGTAGGAAGTGGGTTATTTGTTTGTTTGTTTTTTAGTGTTGTGAATAAATACAATAAAAATTTTATAAGGGAGAAATGAGAAAATACAGATTGCAGAAAGCTCATGGCATTCCAATTTTAATTTTAAAATATGCATCAACACAGCTGGGTGAAACCACTTAAGTTATTAGTCTTTCATTTATTAACTTTTGTTTTTCTTTTAAAAACATTTTGGCATTTGTGTACTAAACTTCTATTTTTGTTTTCCTCAAGGGGACTACATAACTCACAGTGTTATTTAAAGAGGATATATTTAATTTACTACAGTTCCAAAAAGTTCATGAGCACAAAGTAATGAGAAGAAAACTTTTTTAGTTTGATCTTACATTACATTCTTGGAAGAAGTTACTGACTTAACTTGGTATTATTACTCTGAAAATTATAAATAAGAATGATAACTATCATGACTTCATGACACTTCAAATAATATATCCCTTTTTTTCTTGGTTGCTTATTACTTTACTAAGCTCTAGCATATAAATTCTTTCCCAATCTGAAGCTGTATTTAAATTTTTGGAAAAAAGCCGGACTGATTCAATAACATCGGATAATGATACACATGATGAAATTTCTAGACAACCTTATTTGAATATTTTCAGCACTTTTATACATTTCACTAAGAACTTGAGCTTTTTAGAGGCTAACTTTTTTGTCTCATGATTAAAATCCATCCACCCAAGTTTGTTCAAATTAGCAACACACCAAAATACTGTGTTTTACATAAGAGTGGTACAGACTTTACATTTTTAGATAATGAATTCTCCAAATATTTTATTCACATTATGTGTAGCCCAGTATGTGGTTAACTAATACTTTTTTGACAATTACAGCTCTTTGCCTGGAAACTACAATACTCCAGCATTATGTGACCTCTCTTTTGGGACATAACAACATGGAGCAGGGAGCTGCCATGTTTGAACACAGAAGGATGAAAGTTAAATCTGAAGAGAGAGAAGAGGATATAAAAAGATTATTGACTGTCCTAGGTATCGATGAAGTAAAAAAAAATTACTACAAAATTATCCCATTCGTGGTCTCTGTAAGCAGTGATAACATTGTATATAGTTGTTCAAATCACAAAGGCTTATTCAGCAGATCAAAAAGATACGGTCCTGATGACCAGCTACACAAATATCCTTAATGCAACATGTGATGAAACTTTTGTTGTGTTTTCAGTTTGTTTGTTTGGATTTTGTCTGGGAAATGACCTAGCAAAAAAATAAATATATATAAAACCTGCCAAACTAATATCAAGAACCTTATTCATATTGACAAATATGAACACTACACACAACATAACACTCAGAAGTTAGAAAATATCAGAATAATACTGTTAGCAGACCCTTAATTCAGCAATTGTAATCTAATTATGTGTTCATGTATTCTTTATCCACTGAATTTCATTTTGAAATCAGGTAAAATTAAATAAAATTTATTTGAAGAAATTAAATAATTTTTAATACATTAATACACATTTTTATTTAATTACACAGAAAAAACATGTATGATTGGATTTAATAAGAAACTAATTTTTTCATCTTCAGTATTTGCCTCAAGGCCTTACTTACTGCACACTGTTCAAACAGCATCCTGGACACAGAATTATTAAATGGAGTTTTCTGTTACATATGTCACTTCTTTGTCTAAAAATTTTAAAACTTCATTTAATTTGTGAAGAATTGTATTATACTATGGGTTATTATGAGTCCAGTATTAAAAATGGGAAGGTACTATGAAGATGCAGGTCAAAAATATCCATTGATTTAGGATATATAATTGGAGACTTTAAGGTTCACATTTTTGAGAAGTGCTTAGAATTCCATAGCTTTTATGTGTGAAAATCAAAACTCTCACTGACATAAGGTGTGTCTGGAGACACTCACTCTTCTGCAAAACAGTCTTGTGGTTTCAGATAAGAACTCGGAAACAGGTGAAATCGCAATCAAAATGTTTTGTTCTGTGACAATATCATGGGAGAATCCAGTGCTGGGAGTGTCAGTCTCCAGCTTTAAAATAAAACATTCTAACACTATGAAATGCTGTTTTCCACCTTGATTTAACTTTAGGGAAGGTTAGTTCTGTACTAGAACAAGAAAGCAGGGACCTGGAAGGGTGAAAATATTACTTTAATGAAAGACTATGTCATATTTCACAAGTGTCTGGAACCACAAGGTGTGATCTTCCACCATCTAGAGCTTCATTTCATCATTTTCTAACTATGAAATGAACACTGAATTTTTTTACCCTAACAATGTCCTTTTTATATAATTATGTGGATTATAGTAATTTTTGTTGCAGACGGAGGACAGGAAAGATCCCTTTCTCTACAAAAGGAAATAGATATATACTTACACTTTGGAGAAGAAGGAACTGGGGTGCAGGGAAGAACTCTTGAATAAGCATAAGTGGGAGATGCACAGATGGTGGAAGTTCCTAAATGTTCTGTGGATCTCTCTGGGTGTCTTTTGCTATCTAAGTGTGATAAAATTTGTTAGAAGGCATGATTAAGGCTTTATGGGCTTCACAGATGGAATGTAATTTACTGGAAAAACCTTGAAAGAAAGAAGATTCAGACATGAAATGCATTCCTTGAAAGGAATTAGAAAAGGTTGGGTCCAGAGACACAACACAGATATAATAATCACTAAATGTTGTTCTATAAACTTATCTATGAAGAAAAGACAGCTAATCCAGGGTTATCTCTGCTTTTCTCAAATGAATGTGTAACATAAAACACATTAACAGTTCAGAAAAATTATTCAAAGTCATATCACCAATTAAATAGCCTATTAGGCTACAGAATTAAGGAAGTTCTTGTCCCTCTTTTTCCTCCAGCAAAACTCATTTATGCTTCCACCCTTTCATCTTACAACAAGCCTCATGTCCACTCTTCTGTGTATGTTATGTAGGAAGAAAACACCTTGACGACATAGGTCAGTAAACTTCAGAGTGGAAGTAAACTTCCATTTCCCTCAACTTCCACTTGAGGGAAATGGAAGAAAGTCATACCAAATAAACTGATTTACCCAGACCTTCTTTCAGAGATTCCTATATAACATATGTATATATGCTTGTGTGTATATATTTGAAAATAAATAAATAAATAGGATAGTATAAATAAAAATATATGTATATATACAGAATAATAGCAAGAAAATACTTGACAAATAGCTGCTGACGTAAAATTTTATAAACTGCAAGAGTTGTCAATAGGACATCAGAATTATTTACCAGTGATATACAGAATATGGTCAATTTTGTCAGATTCATCAGTAGAAACACTTGGAGTAAATAATTTAGGCTCAATTTTTTTTCTGTTATATGTAATTTAAAAGCCGAAACAGTTTTTTAGAAAACATTTTTAGTTTTAATAAGAAGGAAGGATTAGACATCAACTAAATGACTGTAGAATACGAACATCATTACTGATCTTCAGTCATGCTGGAAATTTAAGGTCTGAGACTGAGAACAACCCATGTAATAGTGCTCTCTCACCACACCAGCACTCCATCAAAACCACCATTCAAGGCTGCCATCACATCTGACTTGCGGATTCCAAAAAAAATGGACTCTGACCCAGAGTGAGGATTAATCAGTCATGAAGTACTATTTTAAAAAAATAATATTTTGCTCTTGCTAAAGGGAAAAGAAAGCTTCTAAATATTCGTCTCATGCCTTATAATTACAACAGTAAGATTGTGTCAGCGATTCTTCATTAAATCTGCTTGAAAACTGGAGAGAGAAAAGTATTCCCATCTTGTGGCTCTTTCTTTTGGACTTGAGATTATTTATGAAAAAAAGAACATACCTTTCTAAAACAAAGGGCAGATTTCCATTTTAAAGAAAGATTTCAGAGAACCAAACTCTCATATAAAAACTTGGTCAGAATCTCACTTGTAGCCTGTTTGCGATAAGATGTTTAGTTTGACTGTCTGGCCTTCTTCAGTGTTTTGTTTTCCAGAGCTGTCTCTCCTTTAGAAAAACATTTATGTGCCAGTTTAAGGCATTCTGAAGTCAATCAGTTGTAAATGTAACCTTGTATTATGGGATTTTCCTTTACTTTAATGTGGTTAATGAATATGTTCCCATGACTTTTAAATGGACTGGTGTCTCAGCAAATTTTCAAAATTATGCCATTTGAAGACATTTCCATTTATAATGGGGCTTTAATCTCATTTCCCTCAATATCTGCACTCAGTCTATTTTAAGGCTTCTCCAGAAAAAAAAAATTCTATCTCAGGTGCTGTTCCTGCTCTTAATGCTTTCCTAGTGTTAGCAAGAGCAGAAACCAACTGATGTTTCACTCTGATACTCACACCGAGACAATATGCAGACACTGTACTGTCCTCCATTCCTGGCTGAAGAGCTCTGTGCTACCATTTCATATTATCTACACAGGCAGCTGCTGCTTCATGCATCTGCTAAAGCTTCATGCCTCACTGTAGTCCCTGCGACTTCACATTTTCCCTGTAGGAACTTAGAGTAAGACTGGTAAAGACCCCCTTAATTGCAAGCTACTGCAGATCCTAATGGGGAAAAAAAAGTGCGTCACCTAAAACAGACCTAAAATAACAGTTCAGACACATGCCTGGATGAGTGGAAGGAGGAAAAATAGAAGGGGCTATAAAGAAGGTGAGAAAAGAGGTGGAAGTTGTACTATTTGATTGTGTCCTTCGCTTGCTGAGTCAGCAGGAGCCACGAGCTCTGCGGGGGCACATTTAGCCTTCACATTTCTCCATAGAAACCCCATCTGGCCAACTAAATTGCCAGCAATTGAGAAGCCATGCAGGAAGCTGAATCCAGCTATTCTCATTCAGTGTGAAGGTTACTGTGTTGTGGATGTAGTGGAAAAGGAAATAAGGAAAACATTGCAAGACTCTGCCTCACACACAACAAAGGAAAGCATCAAATATGAATCAAATTTGTACTGTTCATGGCTGTAGTTCTTAAACACATAAAGAATCAGTCCAAGAAAATGGAGCTTCTATTTTAGAAAGACCCATCATCAGGCAACTTTGGGAGGAAAAATCATTGTGGAGAAAAAAAGTTCAAGGAAATTAAATAAATTTTACTATTGGATTTGAATTTCAAAATCAAAAGTTTTAACTTTTTATATAAGGTTGTCTGAAAGAAATTTCTTGGAGCTGTACTTTACCTTTGTAAGGATGACCAACTTCCATTTAAAAGGCCTAGACAAACAAAATGGGCCTCTTAACATGCAGTCTTCATTCAGGTGCAAGTACTGAACTAAGATATAAACCAAAGACAAATATACAAACACTGCATAAAAGAATCCAATAATTTATGTGGGGAAAGCTCCAAAAGAATGCATCAGCTACTGGTTTGTGTGCTGTAAACCATCAATTGCACTTTAGCCTTTTAGTTCAGTGTTTCCCAACTAGCGAGGTTGCTCTCACTAGAGAAATGTGCCAGCATTAAAGGTGAGGCACAGAACAGTACAATCCAATGAATGTATTAACTTAGGCTCTATGCCCAGACTGGCACTGCCAGCAGTAGCAAACTGAGGGAAAGATGATCAAGTACAGCAGCGAGAAAAAAAGGAAAATTAGGGAGAAGAGGACAACACAGTGTCCATGAAAGTTTGGTGTCAGTGATTTGTCTCTCTGCTCACAGTAAGATACATTAAATAATCCAATATCACTTGTTGTATAACTTCTTTAGTTCCATGATACTAGTTGTAGCTTGGTGTCAGCAGGTTGGGTTATCCTGGAGAGCTGAGTTACTTACAAGTGACGAAGTCTCTTGATGGTGTTTTATTGATCACACAGCCTAAGCAGTTTACAAAGGCATCGGTAGTCAGGTTGCAGTATGGAATGAGTGGTCATTCAGATTCAAAATTGTCAGTCTTTTGTGTTTTATGTGAAGTATTTGAGTTTCAGGAGAAGAACTTCAATTTTAATTTCAGATTAATTTTTTCTTTCACTGATTGAACCTCATTTTCTATAAGCCTTGCAAAACTTTGACAACTGGGCACAAAAGTTTCCTAGGAGCAAATTAGCCAGTTGTTTGTAAGAACACTTACTACCCCATGAGTCTTCTGTGCCATCGGTTCCCAGCCAATAAGTCCGCAGATACATGTCACATTAGCAGTGAAGTAGAGAGCAGAACAGAAACTAATAAACTTCCCTCAAGAATAACGCAATATACTTCATTCTATTAATGAGCAGCTGAAGCTAGATATCAATTTTTTCTACTACCTTGCACCTATTAAACTGGTACTTGGCCCAGATTTCTACTACTCTCAGTTAATTTTACAATTTTAAAAAGGTTTGCAGAAAACTTTCCTCTTTTTTTTTTCCTAGAAAATATAAAGAAATGGACTATTAACTATATCCTTCCTAGCAATGCAGAAGTCCTGATGAACATTAAGTCAAGTTACAGTGAATACTGAAGAAAGTGCTGCAGGAGCTGACTTGCTGCTAAAAGCAAGCAGAAAAAGTAGATATATTAGGCTTCTTCCAGAAATTGTGCTTTATTATAAATCAGATTTTAATGCCAAAAGTATCTCTGTAATTCTCTGTGAAGATCATTTATTAAGGATATAAGTCTATAAAAATACATCCATGCCCATAAACTGCAGTACTAATTTTACTATATTTCTGTCCAGAATTGGTAATGAATACAAATTTAGGCATATTCAGTTTGTGTGCTTGCAAAAACTATCTACCAAACAACAGTGTTCTTAATCATCTAGAATCACTGGCCTTTGAATATTGAGTCTTAATATATATATTCTGTTTGTCTTTTTGCAATATAGTAATTGTGAAACACTATTCGTATTTAAAACAGCATTTTGGTCCATTGCACTTTTGGGCTACCTTCTGAAGGTCTTCATGACATGTCAGAGTGGACTTTAAGAGCCATAATTGGGTTTTCTGCTACTTCCTTCTGTCAATTTAACAGAGTGTTCCTTTACTGTAAAGATGACTTTCCACAATCACATCTGTATAATTTACTTGTGAAACCTTTGGTGGCAGGATGAGATCAATCACACAGCCTTTGAGCAGAACCCAGACCACAGGCTTTTCATTCTTTCCTTGCGATTGGGAGTTTGCATGTTATTCTAGTGAGTCCTGAAGGGTTTCCTGGGGAAAGCTAATGCAGACTGACTCTTTTTCCAAGCCTTCTCTTGCTCACCAAAGGATGGTGGGGGCAAGCTGGTTCTGTGGACTTCAATTCTGTTCATAATTCATCAAGAGATGGCAGTAGAAAACTCCTTACTTACGTATCGTAAGAGCAAAGGCCTTAAAAATGACGCTAATAATGTCAAAGGAAGAAAAAACATCCAAATCATTGCTATGTATGTCTTATACACATATATAAATGCATACATATACATGCATGCACATATATATACATATATATATATAATGTGCTCTACACATTTCAGGGCACTGTGAAAGTCTCCTATGGTTTAATTTTATGCTGAGCCTGAATGACCAGAAACAGTTACTGCTTTTGGAATGACTGTGTTTTCTGTTACCTTCTTCTGTTTTTAAAGGATTCTTTTGTAGATGTACTTTATTTTTCTAGTTGTGAAAGAATATTTGGAATATAGATTTTAGCAAATAATTTGCCTTCCCCACAGATAGATCGCTGTGATGAAAAATCTCTTCTCTTATCTCGGTAAAGACTTTTTCAAATGTTATCATTACAGTGACAGAACAAGTAATTTAGTCAGTAAGTTTTTGAGACATGCCTCAGTAGATTTTGTCATTTCATTAATTCCTCCCCCTTCAAATCAAGTAGATGGTATAATAAACTTTGTAAATTCCTTATATAGATCAAAACATAAAATGCATAGAATATACTGTAGTTTCTTACTGCATTTTTTAAAAGACGCTGATATCTTGGCATTGCCAATCAAGGAAAAAAGATTACCATAAAAATTTCTTAGAGGAATTTTCTTGTGTAATGTATAAGAATGGGTGTCTGATATAGAAAAACTCATATAATTCTCTTTTAGCCTCAAGTCATGTGAATAAGGCCTAGAGTTCCTGATTTCTATTTCCACCTCTTTCACTAACTTATCTTGATAATTCTTTGCAGTTCACAGCTTTCCAGAATGTTTCTTTTGGTGAGAGAAACAGATTTCAAAGGGAAGGAAGAAAGGGAGAATAAATGTCACTTTCAGGTACTGTTGGAGGGAGTGGCTTAAACATAATGGAAATGTGTGAATTTGCTGAGCCAGTGATTTAAATTGGGGTAGGTTTGAGACAAATCTTCAAGATGCAAACACTGATTTCCCTTCAATTTAGTTAGTGGATTTTTTTTAGAGTAAAACTTTGAACATTGACCATATGTTGGCTGTGTGAGGGCGCTACTGAGCCCTTGTGTAGCAAAGGGAAGTGTATGTCTTAGAAGCAGTGCAGAATATTTGGCTTCCTCATACTGTTCTACAGAAGTGTTGAGGGAAAGCCAGCATAGTGTCAAAGCCATGAAGAGTTTTTGCTTTTTCTTTTCTTATTGTTATTTCTCATTTGATTTGGTGGGAGGGGGTGTGTTTGTTCATTTATTTGGTTTTGGTTTGGTTTGGGTTTTGGGTTTTGCTTCTTGTTTTTTTCTCTTCTAAGGAAGCACAAAAACCTGCCATAGTAGAATACATTTTGGTCCTATAATCAGAAATACTTACTGATTTGTACTTTTCATCTGTTTTTACTGTCCAAGCATTATAAAGTTTGCCTATAATTCAGGAAAGGAGATAAATAATATGGTAACTATTCCAATTATTTTAAATATATTTTTGCAGGGTTTTTTTAGTTATATAACTAGTTTCAGGTTGTGTCATTTCCAGATGAACAATTTTGGAAAAAATGAAAGTAACGTTAATTCTTTGGTTATAGGTATAAAATTACAACCCACATTATAAAAATGAGTTTTAGTTCATGAATATCTACTTGAGTCATGACATTGGTAACAAATTTGTTATGTGTTAGCTAAATGTAAATATAAACTAATAATAAAAGTTATAATTTAACAGATAAGTACTCATATCATAGAAATGGTTGCATAATCTTCATTTAGTCCTATCATGCTGTCTTTAATATATTATCACACACATTTATTTCCAGGGGATTCTGGATATTAAACATACTCTCTGAATTTTTAAAAAATTCATTCCATGAATGAGCTGTGTGTTCAGATTGTTCAGCCTGTGTCCGCTGGCTCCCTATTCTGTGAATAGGTAAAAAAGTTAGAGAATGAAAACTCATCATGTATTCAATAGGGTTTTCTCATGATAGTGTTAGTATTTGGAAGCTAGTAGCTTCCTTTATAAATAACCTTGAGATACGTTTTAATAAAATGTTATACAATATTATGTACAACACCGACAGCTTTTATGTTCTGAGCTGAAAAAAAATTCAACAAACTACCAACAAGTGCATCAGCACTGGTAACATGTTCCAGATGAATATTGAACTGCTACACCTTTAATTTTACTTATTTGCTTTGAGAAACTCTCAGTGTACGTGCATAGTATAGAACAAGCCAGATGTGGTGCAGATCTGCAGACAGACCTGTTGCAGTCTTATTCGTACTGCCTATAGGTTTACTTTGGAGCAAATTATCCCCACCTGAAGTGTCCCTGAGAGAAAACTAGCTGTGACAGTTCAAAAGAGAGCCTAGGAGCAAGCTGACATACAAGCAGTGTGAATAGCCCATGAACTGCAGAGTGAGGTGAAATGGAGTGCTAAGATGTTTGACAGCATGCATAGATGACTTAGATCACATGTAGCTTATCAGCTTTATGTGTATGGCAATGATGTCCTGAGGAGACATACTCTGAAATAGCACTCTCATATCTTGAGTTAACTCTGAAAATATTCCTGCACAAAGATGTGCATACCTTAACTAGTTATTTTCCTTTTATGTATACCTCCTCATTTTTGAAGGCATTTTGCTGTCAATATCTTTCCTTTCTCATATATTTACTCAGCTTTTTTTTGTTAAAAATATTTTACTTTTCAACTTTCAATGCATGTCTGATACAACACACAAAAATTAAATTACAATTTACTTCTACTGTAAATTATTACTTCCAGAAGGTGGCCTTATTTTCAAAGACCACTCTTTCTGTTTACTGTGATATAATAAATTTCAAAGTGAGTCCCAATAATTTTTATTATCACTACTCTAACTTTTTTTCACAGATTTTGCCAAAAATCCTAATTTTGTCTAGTCATTTATTAGAAAATTGTATTTATCCAAACTCCTGTAAGAAATTATATTCCACTAAAAGTATCTTCAATAAGAACAGTAAATTTGACCATGGTTCATCTTGTACTGCATAACTCATAGTTGTCTTTTAAACAGGCAACATTTTCCTCATTCACTTTGTAGGGACTAGACAGAAAAAATATAAATTAAGTTAACTTTTGGGAACATGCAACTGTAAACCTTTCCTTTTCAATTTCTTTAACCATAAGAAATTGTATGTCTGTAACAAATTTAAGTCTTTGTGTGTTTTGGAAAAGCCTGTCACTTAAAACTCTAGTTTTTTTAAATACTTTTGGAAGAATATTGCTAGCAGTAGAATAGGAATTTTCAGACATTTGAATAAAGTATTCATGGTCAGACTAATATTGTGCAATCAAAGTGGTCTTGAATGCAGAAATTAAACTGCATTCAAAACAACACTTCAGAATGTCTACTAGAGTTAGTTCATAATGGAAAAACTCTCACTTTGGATTACTAAATTTGAGATGATCCTCAGTCTCTGGTACACTGTCTAAGAATGAGAAGGAGGGGTTTGGCCAGAATGATAGGAAGGAGCCCTACCCCTAAATTTCCAAACTGGCCTCTTTTCAAATTTGGTTTTAAATTCTGTGTGTCTCTGGTATGAAATGAACTCAAAATTTAAGCCATTGGTAAAGTACTTTGTCTACTATGTTACAGAAATTGCATGCTCTTGTTTAGGTCAGAGAACTTCTGCATACATGGCTAAACAGCTTTGGTAGGAAATAGAGGTCTGAGATGTAGGTCGTAGTATCTCCTGGTTAGTTGAACCATTTTCTGGATTTCTATGTAATTTGCTTGCAAAACAGGACAATTAGCCACTGCTTAAAAAGGCAAATTTAGTTCTGTTCACTAGGTTCTCTCAAGTCTGCTCTGATTGAACAAGACACCTAACATCTCAAAAAAGGAATGTGAGCTCAAACGCAAAATTTTACTGTTTCTTTGTTAGATAGCTTTGGAAAGCTTTTTGTGTGGCCTCTGCTTAATTTTTTTTTATTGTACAAACGTTTTAAACCTTTTAAATAATTGTAATGTAGTCAGTAATTCTTTTTATATTGTGGGACTCCTAAAACTGATACTCATGGTAGAATATGGTTTTCCAATATGTTCTATTTTTGGTGTCTTTTATGCAGAGAACTGCATTCAAGAATGGTATTACAACACCCTTCTACTGGAACATGGAAACACAGCCATCTGGCATGTATGTGTTTCATAATTTTGCCAATTTCTTTGATACAGCCTATTTTTGTACTTGGGAGAACCTTCTCTGACTTGGTGCTTTTGTCAGAGTGAAGAATTAATGTGCAAAAGCATACAGTCTATATTAAAAATATCCTCTTTGCACAATTGAGACTCTGCTGAATGATTTGGCAAGGGCTCAAAATTGCCTGTGCTCATGGATTATGATATAAATACAAAATTTTAAAGAATTGCTGAATTTGTTGCCACCTGCATGATTTAATCAATTTCACAGTATTTTTTTCCCTTGGATTTTTACAATGCAAAAAGCTTGTTTTCTCTTAGTGCATAACCATGTTTTTAAAGCAATGCAAACAAGAAGCAACACAGTTAGCTTATGAAGAATCATACTATATAGCAGTTGGATTTTGAAAAATAGTCAAGAGTTATTATTTCTTCTTATGTTTTCTCTTTCCACTTTCTTCTCTTTTTTATGAAGTGAAAAGTTAATATGCAGTTTAAGATTCACTTTTGTGAATCAACACCACTCTGCAGTACTTCTAAATATATTTCTAGTTATTCTACTTACATTTAATAGAGAAATTACATTTTTAGCTGTTGATGCAGTGCTGATTTAGGCCACAACTCAGTAAATGAAAACAAAAATTGCTCCTATTTAAGAATTCCAAGGGGATATGTGTGGTTCTGGGAAGACTTAATCTGCTCTGTGCCACCCTGGCACTCGGTTTGTGAGGATTATTACTGACAACTACCAACAACAAACTGAAGTCTTATTTTTCACTCTTACTTTGATTCACCAACTCTACACAGATGAAGATGATTCTGTTCATCTTACATTTTTGCATTCTAGAATGGGAAGAAGTTAAAGAATGTGCAACATCCACTTAATTTTGCATATTCTTATATTCCTTTAAGTCTCCCTTACTGTAATGCATAGGCATCTCACTGAACTAAAAAAGTCTAGCTTTTACATAGGGCCTTTAAAAAAAAAAATCTAATTAATTTTCAAGAGTAAGAAAGGCAAGGCAAGCTAAGTCAGAATCACTTCAGAACAGGTATGAAAAAAGTACCAGCCTCTGAACTATTGCTCAAAAATTAGCTCCAGGCCATATTTTTTAGTATGTGTTAAGTACTTTATACTTCGTGACTCTGGTCACATGAGCTATCATCTTCCTTCTATTCTGGAACTTTACTGTTAGAACTGACCATGTTTTCTGCATGTGACATTAAGAGAATGGTGACACAGAGGTATAATAAGGGGTGTTTGCATCTACCGTTCCCTAGACAGGGAACAGATATCTGCTTATCTCTAGAAAGAATGCAATGAAACCTTGAAAAGCAAGTTGTGGAAAAGAATGCTTAGAAATTCCAAAACACAGTGTCAAAAAATCCTGGTGTGTGAAAGCTCATCTGTATCATATCTGCATTCTCTGAGTACTTAACTTTCTTTTCCCCTTAATAGGGTGAGGAGCTTGGAAGGCTATTTAGCTACCTCCCCCTTGTCAGTTATGCCTATAAATAGGGAATTAAACCAAAGAATTAGCTATAAAATAGATTATAGTCCAAAGAGTCCTTGCAGAAAACAATGGTCAGACAAAAAGAAAATTAGTCAATTCTCTTGTGTGTCAAGGATTGGAAGAGAAAGAATAACACCCCATTATAGAAAGTAAGCACTTTTTTAGGCCCAGAAAAGAATTTTAAAAAGATGAGAAGCTAGAGTTGATATGGCTTTTTGAAATACATAACTTGTTTATATTGGTAACTGACAGTCATTCATTTTGCCTTCAATGTTGTGCAACTCTGGCAATTTTAGCAACATCTCATTGTCTCTGTAGTTAGGAGTATGTACGTATTTTCATTACAAGCAAGATTTGTCAGACATGAAGACTTTTGATATTTCAAACTGTGCAAGTACTTTTTAAAGATGTAATAACTACCATCAGTGCTTAACGTCTTGATCATCTCACAAAATCCATGAAGTCATGCAGGTCTGAACTGGAAATGCATGCTGAATTGTCATGAGTTGTCACTGAAAAAAGTTCAGTTACTGGGGAAAACAGGAAGAAAATACTTTTTTAGCACCAGAATAGAAAGGGCAATTTTGTTTTCATTTATTCTCTTCTCTGTTGAAGATTTTTTTTTCTGTATATACCTAGTGCTAAAATAATTTCAGTATCAGTTCTATAACACCATAATAGATCACCAACTGGTTAGTCCTAATGCCTTTGAGACAAACCAGCTCAGCAAGTCTGGCAAGTTATTTAAATTACATGTCATCAGAAGCTTTATAAGGATAAGTGAAACTGCCATTTTCTGATACCAGTGGCAGCAGGTAAGCCTCTTGAGATTGTTTGAAAGATTTGTCAAAAATGTGCTTCCTCAAGCAGTAAAAGAAAATCTTTCACAGAAATTCCATAGGCGAACTACATAAGAGCCACATTTTGCTTGTAGTTTATAGTGTCATACAGGACATCCATACAACTCTAACAATAGCAGTAGTTATTGTATTAGCATTAAAACATAAAAACTCCCATATTGAGTCAATCACACATGTAATACAGTATTTATTTCTACTCCTGTGCCACCCTTTCCTGCTGTTTCCTGCTTCTCCTTTTCCTTCTTTTCTCTTCCCCTGACAGCTTGATAACATACTGATAAAACTGTAAAAGTTACAGTGTGCTTCAGCAAATTATTGTGGCTTTTATTTTCTCTCTTTTGTTAATATTTTGTAATTGCTTCTGCTAAATCAATAACCTTAAGCCTAAAGAGGTAATCATAATATCTGGAACCACTGTATTAAATAATCAGGATGCTCTTTTACTAACAATAAGACTTTGATTAGCTGTTAAGGGTTACAGTACCAAAGTTCTGTTTTCAGATTCCAAAATACTGTTTTTCATGTACTTTTGTGTTTGCTTGTATGCAAGACACATACTGCACTTTGCAATCAAGAGAATAAAGGAAAATCAAAAAAATGCCCACCTTAGTGTGGTTAAAAAATACTACACATATCACCCACTGCATTTCTGATTGACAGTTCTTGAAACTAAGATTGACAACATGTAGGATGTAATGAGTGGGAAGACGACTGGAGTGTTCAGCTTATAAAAGAGAGGTCTGCCTTCACAATAGCAATAGAAGTTCTTACAGTCATCTGTTACTGCATATGAAGAAGAATATGATAAATAGTGTCTCTGGAAAAAATCCCCAAATGATGTAAATGCTTACTTTTTGAAATTATGGATTGTATTTATGGGTCCCCACATTCACCAAATTGCTTTCTCAGGGCAATGCTGTACTAATGATATTTTTCTGAAGAAGTTAATAGACAAAAACAGGGGAAAGACAGATGGTAATGGCCAGTGAATGGACAGTAGCTTGAGACTGTGATCACAGTACTAAGTAAAAAATACTAAAGAAGTGAGAGTTTCTGCGAACTGAGAGTTTCTGAGATCAGGTAAAAAGGACTAGCTCATTTCCACACTGGTTAGGTAGACAGCCTTGTACAGCTTCAGCAGATCCACACCACATACTACTCGCTTCTGTATTTTAGCCAAACTCTTAAAGCCATGAGAGATCACCTTTAATTTACAGGCCTGGGGGTTTGTGAGATGTCATTTCCCCCTTTCTCCAACCAGATTAAAATGCCTAACTAATGTAAAAACTATGTTGCAGCTTCCTAAAATAGCAATTTGTGTTAAGAAACTTAGAGGATCATGTATTGGAAGTTTTGAGGTGTGACGTGGATTTGTGATGTACAATTGGGTGATTAGTCTGTGAGAATGATATTGGAGGACTGTGCAGAATATATGGAGGGAAAACTGGCAGAAATCTGAGTTTTACCTGCACAGACCTCTGGAATCAGTTCATGAAGCAAACTGTCTCCAAAAGCCTGAGCAGGTTTTGTCTTGAAGAGAGATACTTGGAGAAGTTTAAAGCATAACTAGGGAAAGAACTACCAGTTATGCAGGTGTAGATGAACAGAGGTCTGGCGCTTAAGCAATCTAGCAACCTTACTCTTTTATTTATTAGGACAGATGGAATGGTAGATACCAGGAGTCAAGAGCAGATTCTTTCCCCATTGTGCAAAGATTAAATTAGAATTGATTCATAGGCTAATAATGATAATGCACAACCCTAAAAAAAGTCACATCATGACTCAAAGCCACAGAGTTCTGTGTTCTCACACTTCTTTCCCACTCTCTTTTTCAGGTAGAGAAATATGCCAGTATGTATCAGGCTTATATTTAGAGCAGGTGACTTTATATGACTCCTGTATTGGAGAGCTCTATGCCATTTATGGTCTGTTCTCTAGTTGACCATTCTCTATCCACCTGTAAAGAGCGTGGATCAATGGTTCAACAGAAGCTCCTTGCTTCTGATCTTGATAGCAGTTATATAGGCAGCAAATGTAAGCAGTATGAATACTGAACAGCCTCATAATTCCTGGTGTAGGCACAAAGCCAGGATCACAATCTGGCTCTTCAAGACTTGACACATTCACAGAACACTGTAGTACAGTACTGTTTATTTATAGAAATTTGGACCTGTGGTACTTTCCTAGTTTTATATCAGAGCATAAAATCTGAAGATATCTTCTAAAATCTGTAAGATATGGCATATCTTTCTGCAAAATCTGATAGTAATTAGAGTGCAAACGACTAGACTTTTCTGATTCCTGTGCTATAATAATGTCATTTTTTCCTATGTATTTTTCTGATTGTCAGCACTAAAGAACACTGATTTGGTTATTTTCTCAGGATTTTTTTTTCTATTTCTTTTATTATACAGAACCAATATGTCCCTAATTTAAATATAACACAGCAAGTGGGGTAAAATCAGAGAGTATAATAATAAAAATACCCCTACTAGAATAGTATTTGTGCTTATTTTGGTGTAAAATTGGTTCTTGGGAATTCAAGGATAAATTTCCCATACATAACAGAAATTTAATTGGAACAATTTTCCTGACACTTTTTAGAATCATAAAACATGGTGTACCCCAAGTTGTGGGAGTGATTACTAAACATTATGTAAGGTTGGATTGTGATGTCTTAGTGTTGCACAGGACTTTAAAAGCCATATTTTGCACATGAATATTGTTTTGTTAAAATACAATTAAGTAGCCATTTGAAAAGATTCTGAAGAAAACTTGCTTGCGTGTTCATCTGCGAAAATTTTGTAGTCAGTGTGTACTGTTTCTACTTGTTAACAAGACTCAAATATGTTTATAAAGCAAGTTTACTAGTATTCATTACTGAAGTAAACATGTGTCCTGGTTATAGTGACCAGGACCAGTTTGTCACTGTGTGGGTGTGGCTAAGACTGTGTATTCTACACCC
>JAWWEU010000125.1:54501850-54547208 GCA_035583155.1 Acropternis orthonyx
AAATTGTAGTTCTGACTTGCAGTCTTTTTGTGAGTTGGGTTCTTTTTCTCCTGCTGGTTTACCTTAAACCAGCACAACATGCTGGGTGAAGAAACTCTTTTTCTGTCTTTTTTGACTTAGACTAAATTTGACAAGATATTCAGGCATTGGGGCAAGCAGAAAACAGAGAGAAGGACATGAGCTGAGACTGACTGTCCTTTTGTCACCATTCTCAAGAGGAGGCATTGTAATGTTTAGAGGAATCACAGCAGAAAGGACAACTCTACCTGCAAGGCACCAGTTAGCAACTAATTTGTAATACCACAGTGTAAATTTAATGGTGATAAGTGACTTTGAAACTTTCCCACCTTGCTGTGTTGAGTGTAGCAGCAGAAACAGGGTGCCAGGAAGGAGTCCTTCACTTCTTTTACCGACTAACCAGCAATTCAGGGAAAGGTGTTTAAGTGCTTATTTATCTCTGAAGAAAGGCTTTAGCATAAAAAAAAATAAAAACCTTTCTTTTTATTTTTCAACTTTATCATTTGGTCTAATGGACAAAATTACTTTTCTCCAATACTTTTGCCCTCTTGTTTCTCTACTTTTCGATACTACAGAGACCACAGAAAGAAAGGGGAGAAAGGTTCTCTCTATTTTTTTTCCTTATTCATACAGGTGAGACAAACATAACCTCAGTTTATTACAAGTGTTCTCATCTATTTCCATAAATCCTTCTTCTGAAGTATGAAAGATATATCTTTCTATACTAACAGATGTTAATTAAGAGATGTAGTGTGTAAATACTAATGTCACTACTCATAGAAAAGTCAAAACGTTAAATTCAAACCAGTTCACCTTACTGTGTGCCTGTGCGAGAAACAAGGAAACACATGAAACCATTTTCCTCTAAGCAGACTAGTTATCACACTCATGTACCTAAGAGCAGGCAGACACAGCAAGATATCCTTATTAGCACAGAGCAAAATCAACTGTAAAGCAGAAGTGGGGAAGAAGCTGATCATGATGGAGTCATGGTCCCATTTCTCCTTTGGAATGGTACTGTGTACACACAGATTGGATTTTAAACTTCTGCTCTATTCCTAAATTTGTTACAAACCACTGTAACTTATAGACTCCATCCAAAACAATCTCCTAAAAAGCTATTGTATTGACTTTTGGACATCTTTAAATATTGGGGGGCAATGCCATTTGTCAGGTATTTGCTAAAAAAGTAATGAAGATTTATGTCTTAGCTGATAATGGTCTAGATTTCATGATTTTTCATTTTCTGACATTTTAGCATTTGGGAATTTTTAAACAGGTGATTAATTTTTGCAAAAGAAGAATACTATTGATAATCAGAGTTGGATAAGGCCCATCAAAACACTTTGTCAACCTTTCATTGATTTTAACAGAGTTTATGCTTAGGGAATATTAAGATATGCATTTGCTTGGTGACTTTGGAGAATGTGACCATTTATCAGTGCAGTGACCCTTGAGAAACACTCAAAAATGGTGTAAAATTGTGGCAGTTTAAAAAATTACTACTGAGATAGGTACATATTGAATAAGACTGCTATTTACTAGACTTAATAATATATGTTTCATACCTTTAAATTTTTGTCATTTATTCTGTTGCCTAGTGCAATGAAATATAAGTGATTGAGGACTGTGTCCTATGAGAAAATTTTTCATTGTCTTAAACATTAGTGCTATTTTTTAATCAAATGAAAGATGAAAGAATTAGGAAAATTCATTCATAATACAGTCATAAACTGATGAAAAAGGAGCTACCCAAAATCCATTTAAATAAGCATAAAAGAATTCTCCTTTTTTCCTAGGGCTGTATTATTCCTTCTTTCATTCTGTGCTCGTAATTGTATGGTATGATTTAGATATACTTGATCTGAAAGATAACCTAATCTTGTGCTTCAAATTATTTGCTTGGTTCTAAAAACATTTTTGAAACAAATCAGTGAATTTCTGAATGGTGTTGGTTCTGCTGAAATCTTATTGAATAGACCTGAAATCCTACCTGATTTCTAAACAGCTGTTCCATATGTCTGTATCCTTTTACAGCCCTGCCTAACTCTATAGGCATCTAAAAGATTAGTTAACATCTTGACTGCTTTCACACATTTTAGAAGTATTTTTTGGGGGGACATAATTATCTATTTCATACTTATGTCTCTACTGGAGTAGGGCACAGCAAAACAAGCACACAGATCTACAAGGGCATTCTCAATAAACAGCCATAATTCTTATCTTTTCTCTTGTAGTGCCATTCAGCTACTTCACAAGCACTCTTTACATTTTAATCATCTTGAAAGAAAAAACAAAATTATTGTCTTCTGATTTGTGTAAAATCACCTTTGCATTTCTACTGAACTGTAAAGAAACATGGTACTGAAAGAAACAGAGGCTATTTAACTTTTAGGAAATAGTTCCTTTCTCCACCCCAGCTCCCCCATTGGTGACCTAACATAATACAAATATGTATTAAAATTAATAGTTTACAGGCTTCATTTTTTTTTAGCTTTAGTCCTTTCCAGACAAGAGTCCAGCTCCCTGTTTAAGTGTCAGGCTTCTTGCCCTTTCAGCCCTATCTCTTAAGATATAAGTTTAATTCTTTGCAACTGAAGAAGTCACAGAACCCTCCTGTCCAAATTTTGAGGAAGGTGCTCTAGCACAAAGTATTAAGCAAAAGGTAAAATAGCACTGCTACATCTCCTTTGAAAGATTTGCCATTAGGTATTCATCTTAGAAGAAGCTGAGACAGATGAGGTCTTGAGCAGAAAGAATTGCATAATGAAAAACAGACACCCAACTTGATAAAGTGAATCACAACATCGAGGGGTTTTGAACTTAATACCAGTGTGACAGAGATTTACAGAAGCGCCACCCCTCCTTCATTGGTGAATTAGGGATGTTAAGCCCTGTTTTTCTGAAAACTGAATTTTTCCTCACCTCTCCCACAGAGACAGACACATAGAATTTAGATCTATCAGTTTAAAACAGTCATCCTGGCCTCCAGCCTCTTTTTAAATTTTCTTTGTTCTTACTTTCTTTCCTTTAGAAAGTAATTTGAGCTTGAACTTCGAGAACAATGATCCTTTCAACTTTCATCGCCACAGGATAAAGTCTTTAAGGATAGCATAACAATTCATTTCTTAATTTTCTTTAAAATGGCAGGAAATATTTCAGTATTTTGTAAGTATTCTGCAATACCAGACACTTTTCTGATGTTAATATGCTTTTCTTAAGACAAAGAGCAATAAAAGCAGCTGTCTTTCATTTGAAAATCAAAGTCAGTTATCTAGGAGAAGGAAAAAGTAGCATTTTCTGAAACTTATTTGTATCCATACTTAAAATACCTCAAAGATTAGAAAAAAACACTTAGCCTTTTGAAAAAATAACATATGCTATTTAAATGCATATTAATAGACCAAAGTAACATTGACTAGATCAAATGTTGGCAAAAGCTGCATGAAATTTGAATCATTTTTCCCCCTCAGTAGTGAGTATTTCACTCAACACTAATCTGTAGTGTGCAAAAGAAAATTGCTCCAACATTTCTTGTTATCAGTTCTCTATGGAATGGGAAAGAAAAAGGATGTAATTTGTGCCATTATTTGCTTTTTAGCATAAGGAAAAAAATATCATGGTCTCAGTTAAAGCTGAGGTCTAGGCTTTCCTTCTCTGTTTTATATCCTCTAGTGACTTTTTGGTATTATGCTTCATGTATAAGTATAAAGGAACATCTTATATTCAGGTACACCACCCACTTGGATAGTATACAGACACTGAACAATTTCATGGGGAATTGACTCGATTTTTTCCTTTGTTTTTCTTCTTTAAATATTAATAACTTCATCTTTTATAAATAGAGAACAAGCTGCTCTCTAAGTATTGAAAAAGATTACATTTACTGTCTAAAGGTATAGACTTTCAAAATCAGTATGTCCCTTGCACCGGTTATAGATGACTTATTCTTCAAACTGGCTACCTTTTTGGTTTGTTAGGAATAAATTGCTTTCAATACATTGTACATTTGTCCTATTTTCTGCAGTTCCAGTATTGACAACACTGGGCAATTTCTTTCTTCTTTCAGTCATCTTAAAATTCAGTGAGACCTTTATTTATGGCTTGAGTTTAGGAACTTGAATTATATGCTAACGTGCCTATACTGTTTGACTTTTTAAAAAGACAGAAGGAATTTGTTGTGTTCAAGACTTTTCCAGCAGTCTTAGAAGATAACACCTTGTTTCTCTGATTCTGTGCATGAAAAGCTTTCCAAAAGAAGTGAATACTACCTGAGCAGTATTCTTCATAATCTTAAATCAAGAAATAATAGCACATTTCTTTATAAATGGCAGAACAGACAATTGAATGGCACTGTCTGATTCTACTGTGATGTTATCCTTTTTTAGGTCATTATCTGCAGCAAGAGCTTTGCTGTTTTATCAGTTGCAATTTAAAATACAGGTACTTCTAATGTTCTTTCAAAGGCTTAGCTGATAATATCAAGTAAAGTGAATTTGGGGTTTAGTACAAATAATTCTTGTTATCTGAACAGTCATTCTTTAAGAGATGCAAATCAAAATGAGAGCTAGAAATTATGTTCACTATGTACCAAAGTTCAGTTTAATAGTAATGTTACTCCAGGATAAAATTGATTGTTTTTCTCTTAGTACCACTGCACATATTCACTGATGGTGCCATTAGTAACAGAGGAAAACATGACACTGACTAGACAAAAAGAAAGGCGGTAATTCAGGGACCAATATTTTCTTTGCATGTGAAAAAAAACTCCAACAAAACAAAACAGTGTTGTGCCTACACTACAAAACAGTTGTATGTGTGGCTAATGTGTTTGGCAGCACTTCATAGCCTTCATGGGACTATCTTCACCAGACCAACTGTCCTATATTCATACTACCATCATTCAGCAGAGCACCTCTTTTCAGCTCCAAAAGGTCTTGTACCATATGGTACTCTGATTCTTTCTACTTCAAAAAGACAAACTATTGCAGCATCCCTCATGCCTTGGGGTTGAGTGATCATCTATGGGGCATTTCCACATTTTTATCTAAATGGAAGATGTCAGATATCACTTCCTTTGTTCTCCACTAAAGAAATATAATGTATACTAGTTTAAAAAATGTTTATCTTGAGATATCTCATGTTCTGCATTTTAAAATGAAGGTACATGATTTCATTTCAAGGTTGAACATACCAAAAATGAAGAAAAAATATTTCCTGATACTACTGGAATTATACCTTTTGTCTTTGACATGGCATGTCTTTAATTGCCCTAGTAAAACAATTTAAACTATTTTTTTTTAAAATTACTTCTAAAATATGTGAAATGGAGTGGGTTGGGAGTGGGCAAGAGGCTGGGAGAGGACAAAATCAGGGAAGCTGACCCCAGTTGACCAAAGGAATATTGCATGACGTATGATGTTGTGCTCAGCAATAAAACTAGTGCACAGGAGAGTGTTTTTTCAAAGATAGCGACTGTCTGGGCATTGACCAGCTGATGACAGGTGGTAAGGGCCTGCCTTTACACCTCTTGTTAGTTTGTCTTTCTTTTCTTCACTTATTAAATTGTCTTTATCATGATCCATGAAGTTTTTGTCATTTTTTTCCCCTTTCTGATTCTTTCCCCTATCCTGCTGGGGTCAAAGAGCGAGTGGGCAGCTGGGTGTGGGGTTTGCTGTTGCCCAGAGTCAACCCACTGTGAATTCTCAGCCAGTTTTCCCTGTCTTGACTTCCAATAATAATTCTGTAAGACTTTGTAGAAGTCTTCTTCAGGCCAAATCCCCCACATATTTGAATCAAAGGTGTTAATCTTTCATAATTTCTTTTTATCAGTGATGTGGATGGAACAGGAGAATCAGATTCTCATCTTTTAATTCAAGTACTGGGGCTTAATCCAGAGCAGTTGAGAGCAGAAAAAATCCCTCTGATCTCTACTACCTCTGAGCTGGATGTTCATTTCCTGCATATTTTGGTGTATCACACTTGGGGCTATGATAAGAGCATATTTGTTGAGGAGGAAAAATAGTCAGAAACTTATTAGGTAAACATTATGAAGTACTCAGCAGCATAAACAGAGATTCTTGCATGCTTATTATATATATATATATATATATAATAAGTTTTTCCAGACTTGGCAGAATTTGTTTTCAGATCTGTATTTTGCCTAAAGCCCCATTCCTCCTGCCAGATTTCCAGACCCTGTTCCATTTGCCTTCCCAGCCACAAGGGCTCACTGCTGGCTCATGGACAGCTTGTTGTCCACCAGTATCCCTAGGTCCTTTTCCCCAGAGCTGCTTTCCAGCAGGTCAGCCCCCAGCCTATCCCAGTGCACGAGGTTACTCTTTCCCAGATGCAGGACCCTGCACTTGCCTGTTGAATTTCAGACAGTTCTTCTCTTCCCATCTCTCCAACCTCTCAAGCTCCTTCTGAAGGGCTGCACAGCCTTCTGGTGTATCAGCCCAGAGCTCCTCCCAGCTTTGTGTCAGCAGTGAACTTGCTGAGGAAGCATCTACCCCTTCATCCAAGTCACTGACATAACTTAAACAGTACTGAACCTTGGGGGACACCACTTGTCACAAGCCTCCAATCAGACCCAGAGCCGCTGATTATGACCCTCTTGGGTTTGCTGTTCATCCAAGTCTCAAACCAGCTCACTGTCCACTCACCCAGTCCATGCTTCCTGAGTCTACCTGTGAGCATACTGTGAGAGGCAGTGTCAAAAGCCTTGTTGAAGTCAAGGTAGACAATATCCACTGCTCTCCTCTCATCCATCCAGGTAGTTGTTTCATCGTAGAAGGCTATCAGGTTGGCCAAGCATGATTTACCTTTAGTGAATCCATGCTGACTACTCCTGCTCACCTTCTTATCATCCCTGTGGATAGAGATGGCTTCCAGAATGAGGTGTTCCATTACCTTTCCAGAGATTGAGGTGATTCTGACTGACAGATAGTTCCCTGGGCCCTCCTTCTTGCCTCTTTTGAAGAGCGGGGTGGCATTTGCTTTCTTCCAGTCGCCAGGCACCAATCCTGTTCTCCACGAGTTTTCCAAGATGATGGTGAGTGGCCTAGCTGTGGTGTCCTCCAGCTCTCAGCACTTGTGGATGCATCTCATCAGGGCCCATGAATTGTGGATGTCGAGTTTGCCTAGGTGTTCTTTAACCCAGTCTTCCCTGACCAAGGGAAACTCTTGCTTCCAGCATTCCTTTACCCTGGTATCTTGGGTCAAAGATTTCTTAGGGCTGCTCTTGTCAGCAAAGGCCAATACAAAGGAGGTGTTCAGAAAGTCTGCCTTCTTGGTTACAAGGTTCCCCTTGCATTTAGGATTGGGCCCATATTATCCTTAGTTTTCACTTTGCTATTGATGTGTTTGTAAAAGCCCTTCTTGTTGTTCTTGACATCCTTGACCAGGTGGGTTTTGGCCTTCATTGTCTACTTTCTACGTACTCTGACAACTTCTCTATATTCATTCCAGGTGGCGTGACCATGCTTCCATCTCCTGTGTATTTCCTGCTCATGCTTGAGTAATGACAGGAGTTTCTTCTTCATCCACGCAGGTCTCTTGCTCTCTTTTGCAGCAGATTCACCTTCCACCTTGATCAGAAACTTGTTTCCGCTCCCCTCCATCTCTAAGGTCCCCTCTACCTCTGAGGTGCCCTCCTTTTGCCTGGTCATCACCAGAGTAAGGGATCCACTGCTTCTTGTGCAGTGGATGGTAGATGTCTAAGGCATGGCAGAATGCTACTCCACCAGTCAATCTCTTCCTCAGAGTCCCTAGTACTTCTTATTCTTTCCATTTCATCTCTCAGCTTTGCCACTATGCTGAGCAGATTGTCAACCTGATCACATCTGTTGGCTCAGAAAGGAGTGCCAGACTCTGGCACTCCCTGCAGCTTGAGATCTGGATCCCTGCATGGTCTTCTGGGTGTTCCTTCTGGGTTCTTTGTGGTGCACACAGAGGAATCAGCTTTTGTCTGAGTGAACACCATACCTGACCTCTCAGCAAGGGAAATGACCACCAACTGAGTTAATTGCTTGAACTGGCACACAGATAGCTATTATTTTTCAAAAAATTAAAATTACCTTGCCTCACTTTATTTCAAATGAAAACTGTGGATCAAAATGTGATCATTTAGCAGACTAATAAGTGTCATAAAATATCTTAAGCCAGGAAGTACCCAAAAACATGAATGCTGAATAATGCTACCAATCCTGTCACTTTTGAAAAAGACTTCTTAAGAAATATAGTCAACTAATGTTGCAATAACTGTATTCCAGAGAGCCTTCTGAAGGCACTGAGCTTCACTAATTCAAGCCTAATAGGGAAGACTTATGCCTGACAATTTGCATCTTTCATATTGAATTTAAATTTTTCTGCCTCACCTGCTCTTACAAGCTTAGATTATGATCTAATTTTCTACTATGTAAAGAACCCAAATTAGTATTCAGTTCAAGGATCAAAGATATCTTCCTTTTATGACAGGTGCTGTGGTAACAAGGATCATGCCACTTCCTAAGGCTAAGCACAAACATTCAACTATGAATATTTTTCAGTCTCCTTACACTTTTTATTCCACAGCAGATAAACAGAAAGTATGGATTTTAAAACGTTCAACATTTAATTAAGTAAGTGCTCCTCATGAGTAATGGATCTTAGAGCTAGATCCATGGAAAAGCTGTGATGCAGCAATGCTAAATTTTGCTAATATACAGATATATAGTTTAAAGCATTAATTTACTATGATTCTTTAAATGCTACTGTCTTATTAGTGCCAATAACAGCCACAGAATATTTCCAACATAACATTGCATTATATCATGGATAGAAAAAGTAATTTCTACAATCACATAATAAACTTAAGCTTTAGTCTTGCAAGGAGAGCCACTAGTGTGGATCCATATTCCCATTAAAAAAAAATCAATAAAAAACTCTGCTGAAAAGTGTGAAAAATTGTTGTTACATCTATTTATTATTTCAACACAGTACAAACATCTCCTTCATAGTCGCATTACATAGTGATTAAAGGATGAAAACAGAATTTCATTTGCAAGGTATTAGTTTACAATGAATTTTTTGTAGTTGTCAGGGCAAAACTATAATTACATAGAAATTAATTTTTCTCTTCAAGATATTAAGTGAAAATGTATGCATTTGGATGGAAATGATGGGACTAAGTTCTAAAACCAATGCTCTAACAACAAGCAACTGCAATTCAATATATGTGAAAAGTAATGAAATCAAGCTGAATAATGTAAACTTCAGTGAAAAAGTCATCTCTTGAGATGCAGTCTTCTTGCAAAGCTCTTGAATGATTAATGGAAATGGTATTTCAGTTGTGGTTGTTTTTTGAAGTGGGTCAAGAACACATATGTTTATAATACACAGAGAAATGATGTTAAATTTTAAAGAAATTCACAAGAGCCAGATATATTTAGGATTAAAACTTTGACGCTGTCCACAGTACATTCCCCCTGCGTCTCCATAATTGCAATGTTTTTAAGGCTTGAAATCAGTGCTTTTATGTTACAAGTTAAAGATTAATTGGAAGCCTTCTCTTTGAATTTTCTTTCTTTCTTGGCATAAAGGCAAATCATTAAAACAACATTAATGTATTTCCTTCTCCTGTATTAATTTCCTTTTACTAATGGTGGTAAGAGAAAAGGCAAGGGAAGGCAAGTGAAGGGAAGGGAAGGAAAAAGACTCAGAGGAAGAACTATAAAACAAATGTATCCTGTTTGCATTCATGAAAGGTGTGTATTTATTTTGTCAGTCAGAACAATCTGATTTTAGATTTTGCAAAATGCAGTACTATTGGAATTTGGATAGGAAAAGTCACTCTCGTTACATGAGTAAATAGTCCAAGGTTTAGTCACGCTGATTTTAACAACACAAAGATGACTGCTTTGCCTGCATTTGAACTGTACAGAAATAGTTTTAATCTTTATTTCACTCTTGCTTATGACTTCGCTGTTATGCGTCCATTGCAATTATTGTCAACTAAAGAAAAAACCTTAAGACTGTAGCAGAATATGGTCTTTCTGAACTGCTTCAATATTATGGTTAATTTACTTTTAAACATGAAATATGTGTATCCTCTGTTTATTACTGAATATTTTAAGTCCTTTTTTTCAAGTCAGACAGCAATAAAATCTCCTAAAAGAGGAATTTCCTTTAAGAGGGAAACTATTTGGATCTGTATCTTATCTTGTTGGCAAGGCAATGTTCCATACTTAGAGAACCTCAAAATAATGTTTATTCCTACCATACCCATGTACACATTTTTACTTTTGTTATATTTATCTATATGTATACTTATCTTCTGGTTATATTGAATTGTCACTGTTTGATTACAGTTGAGATAAATGAATTACTCTAATTAATGTTGTATTACACTTTCTTGAGAAAAACTTTTAATAAAATAGAATAAATTATGTAATATTCTAGCTCAGGAAGGTTTCTATCAGCTGTTAATTGGAACTGCAATTAGCACACACTTGTTGGTGTTAAATAATAAACATCACTCATTTTTCGTATGGCATTTCATACATAATGTGGAAAATCTGGAAACATGTAAAGCATTATAAGGACTGACTGAAAAGTAGATGGGCAATCATGTGCACACAAAAGCCACTGTAATAGATGTGGAAAGCTGACTCTATGACTTAATCACTTTGTAGCAGTTAAAAATACAGCCCAAACCAAAAGGTTCACTCAGGCAATCATTCTATACTGAGGAAGTATGTCTTCTTACAGGAATAGGGACCAGAGACATCAAGGCCTCTTTGCCATGTTTGCAGGCAGCCATGAAAGAGATATTTTAATCATTGTGCAGTATTTAAAATGCATCTTCAAAGTAATAAGATCTGATTAGCCCTGAAATAAAATAAAAAATTACTAAATAAGAACTCACACTGTAGGTCTTTCTTACAGATCATTATTTTCTCCTATTCTGAAACAGACATGCTGTCCATAAATCCCATGAAGCTAATGAGATTTACAAGTGTTCAACAGCCTTAAAATTAGGCTACTTAGATTTTTACATTCTATAAGCCCATTTTTGTCCACCTATGTATATCAAATGTGGCCTAAAAATCAAATTGACTAATATTTTTAACTCCTTCTTTTTTTGTCCTTTCAAAATTTACCTTTTTAATATTAAATATCAGCTTCAGAAGGTGTTGGATCCATGCCTAGTGTATTTTTTGTTTTGCATTTAGTGTTATCTTGAATCTTAGAAGTTTCTTTCAATATGAACCTCCAACTGATTCATAAGCAACAAATAAATGTTAAAAACCCCCTACAGCATCAAAATGATCAGCTTGCTTGACACTAGGTGGCAGAAAAGGCAATCACGAAGATCCTTGAGCAAACTATCCCTACTTGCATGTCCTGGTGTGGTTCCTTCCAGTGTAATACCTCTTGACAGATAAGCAGCAAAATCAGGGAGTTAGTACTGCAAACATGCTACTTGCAGCACAGACTTCCTGCACACACTGTTGACTGACTATATCTTTTATTGTTCATGCTTTTTTTTTGAAGAATGAATAACGCTTTGAAAATCCACTGTCTGTGAAGCCATGATACAGTACACATTGATTTTAAAAATGGTGTTATGTTAGCAGTTTAATTATGAATATATATGTAGATACACGCAAAAGAATATATATTTAATAATATATGTGAAACAAAGCCCACCTAAAACTTCTTAATCTATAAATACACCTATATACCTATATATAGATCCTATATATATCACAGGGTGGTCCCATGGCATAAAGGAGAGCACTCTGGACTCTGAATCCCAAGGACCTGTGTTCGAGTCTCAGTGGAGACCATCCCCTGGGCAGTTAAATGCCTCCCTGCCATCCGATCCTGTCAGATCTTGGATGCTCAGCAGGGGCAGCCCCGGTTAGTACTGGATGCTGTAGACAGTCTCGAGGATTTCACTGTCACTGTCCAAGCTCACTCGGCCGTGGCAAATGGACCTTAGGACTTAAACGGTGGGGCCAGTTCTGCTCATGCTGTGCCTCACCTAAAAAATCCACTGTGCAGGCTGGAAGGGCACACCCATATGGGGAGAGCCCTTCCAAAGATCTTCGTTCACTAAGTCTGGCCATACATACATACATACATACATATATCACAGAATCACAGATTATGCTAAGTTGGAAGGAACCCCCAAGGTTCAGCCAGTCCAGCTCCTGGTCCTGCTCAGGACAATTCTCAAGAGACACACCAGAGAGTATTTTGCCTGAGAGTGTTTTCCAAACACTTCCGGAACTCTGTCGAGCTATGTGCCATATCTATGTGTCATAGCTGTGTCATATGTGTGATATCTATCTGCCTATAGTTAATCTATTGGTTAATATTCAAGTATTTGCTCTCCCAAATTCAGGAGTGATGTAACCCAACAAAGAGGAAGTGAAGCAAAAACACCAGGAGGCCTGTGTGGATGAACAAGGAGCTCCTGGACAAACTAAAACACAAAAAGAAAGACTACAGAGAGTGGAAGCAAGGACAGGTAGCCTTGGATCAGAACACAAAAGCTAAAGCCCTGATGGAATTAAATCTGCCTGTGATCATAAAGGGTAACAGAAAAAGCTTCTATAGGTATGCTGGTGATAAAAGGAAGAGAAGGGAAAATGTGGGCCCTCTCTGGAAGGAAATGGGAGGCCTGGTTACCCAGGAGATAGAGAAGACTAACTTACCCAATGACTTTTCTGCCTTGATCTTCACTGGCAAATGTTCTGGCCACACCACCTGAGTCATAGAAGATAAAGCTGGGACTGGGAGAATGAGGAACCTTCAACTGTAGGAGAACACCAGGTCTGAGACAACCTAAGGAACCTGAAGGTGCACAAGACCATAGGACCTGATGAGATTTATCCATGAGGGAGCTAGCAAATGAAGCGGCTAAGCCAATATTCATAATATTTGAGAATTTGTGGTAGTCCAGTGAAGTTCCCACTGACTGGAAAAGGGGAAATTTAACCCCTAATTTTAAAAAGGGAAAAAAAGAAGACCCACGGAACTTCAGGCCAGTCAGTCTCATCTGTCTGCCTGGAAAGGTCATGGAGCAGATCCTCCTGGAAAGTATATTAAGACATATGGAAAATAAAGAGGTGATTGGTGACAGCCAACATGGCTTCACTAAGTGCAAATTGTGCCTGATAAATTTGGTGGCTTCTACGACACAGTTCAAGCATTGGTGAATATGGCAAGAGCAACTGATATCATCTACCTGGACTTGTGCAAATCTTTCCCACCTGACCATCTTGTCTCTAAACTGGAGAGACATGGATTTGACAGTTGGACTATGTGCTGAATAAGGAATTGGCTGGATGGGTGCACTCAAAGACTTACGGTCAATGGTCAGATGTTCAAGGAGAGAACAGTAATGAGCGGTATTCCTCAGGGATAGGTATCAGGGCTAGTGCTGTTTAACATCTTTGTTGTGACATGGACTGTGTGATTGAGTGCACCCTCAGCCATTTTGCCAACAACACCAAGCTGTGTGGTGCAGTCACGGAGTCACAGAATATGCCAAGTTGGAAGGGACCCACAGGGATCATTGATTCCAGTCCTTAGCCCTGTACAGAACCATCCCCAAGAGTCACACCATGTGCCTGAGAGTAACATCCAAACAATTCTTCAACTCTGGCAGGCTTGGTCCTGTGACCACACCCCTGAGGAACTTGTTCCAGTGCCCAGCTACCCTCTGGGTAAAGAATCTTTTTCTAATATGTAACCTGAACTTACCCTAACACAACTTCAGGCCATTCCCTCGGGTCCTGTCACTGGTGAACCTGGTCTTATCCCTTTTCCCCTTTCAAGCTAGTTTCAAACTCTATCAATGAGTGCAATTACCTCCCAAGTTAGAACTCTTTCCCTTCTCTGAGATAAGGGAATCTCATTAGTAGTCATTAGACCAGGTGTTGAGTAGATCAACCCATAGCCAAAAACCCCCAAATTTTTTTGATTTACACCAATCTCAGATCCTTGCATTGACCTGATGTGTCTGCCTATTCCTATCGATATTATTCCTTGTTACTGGAAGGACAGAGGAAACCACTACCTGTGCTCTTGATCCCTCTGCCAATTGTCCCAGGGCCCTGAAGTCTCTTTTGATTTCCCTTGGCCTTCTCTTTGTTATTTCATCACTACCAGTTTGAACAACCAATAGTGGATAGTAATCAGAGGACCTTGTTAAACTAGAGAGTTTTCCAGTAATGTCCCTTAACCAAGCCCCTGGGAGACAGCAGACTTCCCTAGGAGTTGGGTCTGGTCTGCATATTGGGCCCTCTGTTTCCCTTAGAAAACAGAGAGCCCCTGTTTGCCCACTTGTGTTTGCCATCCTGTTCTTTGTCAACAAACTGGAAGAAAGTGATGTCATCCAGAGGAACCTTGACAGGTTTGAAAGGTGGGCTTTTGCATTCCTCATGAATTTCAACAAAGGCAAGTGTAGGGTCCTGCAACTGACTTAGGGCAATCCAAGTACAAGTAGCAGGCTGGATGAAGAATCGACCAAGAACATCCCTGAGGAGAAAGACTTGGGGGTTTTGGTGAATGAGAAGCTGAATATGACTTGGCAATGTGCACTTGGATATATATTATATAGATAAATATATTGAGAAGCTTCAGTTGGGCTGTCTTCCATGTTTTCATTGAATGATTATATAACATTTTCCCCTCTATGGCAGTGCAAGTTTCTGTCTATTGCTTCCTTTTTTATTCTTTGTCAAATTCTAAATCATCTGTTGAACATTGTGAAAGACCTGTTTTTCCATAAAAATATATATATAAATTATGTAATTAGGTTGTAATGAACAGAGCAAGAACTTTCCTATAAGCTCAGAGAAATAATGAATTTGCTAATACAGGTTTAACAAAAACATTATTTTAGTGGAAAATTTATCAATATTGATCAAATTAAAAGGAAAAAATCTAAAAGAAAATTATTGATCCTTCCAGAGTATTTTGGAGTCTTTTTTTTTCCCAAATAGAAAGTTATTAGTCACAGGGGACTAAGTCTTTAATTTGATTTCCCGTTCTTTAGAAACTATTAGGTCATAAATTTGTAATGAGAAAACAAACAAATTAATCTGTCTAAAGGGCCTGAACTAACGGGGTGAAACTTGAATTTTCTTACTCTCTTAGTTTTGGAGATATACAATATTGAGTCCTTCTTTACTGTCAGCAAAACTTGTTGAAACAGCAGCAAAGATAATTGAATTTATATCAAAGATATCTATCCAAGTGATCTAAGACCTTTGTAAAAGGACACATAAACAAATACAGAACACTTTGACTGGTTTTTTCAGACAGTCAAAACTGAAGATAGTTGGAAGTTATCTACAAAAAATAATGTCTTCAATTTTTCTTTCTAATTAACTGTTAAATATCAGGAATATTGTGAATGACAGTTCATGGATAAAATCACTGTGCAGTCTAGATGAAACGTAAACCAAAGAGAAATTAGGAGGTTTTCTCACTGTTTAGCATATTCATTTCTGGACTGAACTCATTACCAGAGACATCAATCAGGCAAACGTATTTATCCAATGAAGCTGAATGTATTTATTGCATCCTGACATTCATTCATTTGAAAATAGGTTGTATAAGGAGAAGAGTAAAAGCTCGGAATATACAGTCTTGAGTACTGGGCTCCTGCTGTGCAGCTTTGCAGAATTCAATGCCTCTGTGTGTGTCTATTTGTAAAACTAAATCCAGCCACAGAAGCAGCTTACTTTAATAGTACTGAATTAGTTATCTCCAGACCCAGGACAACTTTTCTCAATTTCCTCCTTTAAGCTGCATATGCCAACAATGTCATTGTCTGCCATAGACTTGCTTTACAAACAGACTGTGCTCTTATGTTGTATTCATTTTGGCTTCCAAGTGAAAGTGGTACTAATGGGTTTCTTAGGCACTCACTATAAAAACAATTTGTCTTGTTGGCAGTCTCAGATATTCAGGAATTCTATGTACTTGTCTTCACTTTGCAGATCATCTTTTTTTGGCACTTAAATATCACAGGAGGAACTTCCTTACTGGAGATAGCACTTACCGTATTACACGAGCTGTGCATCCTTTTTGGCTCTAGGGCTACACATAGCAACAAGCATTTGGCTCTAGCAAGCAAAACAAGAATAAATTACGTCAGCAGAAAAAAATCATGTCAATATAGTTTTAAGCTGCAAGAAATCTCTTGATTTTTACCACCCCTGCTGAGTTCCATGGGTCCAACATTTTAACTCTTTTTTTTTTTTTTTTTTTTTTGTTTTTTAGTGTTTTATTAGAACACATTTCTTTTAATTACAAATAAATGACTGGGGTTTTTTTCCTCTTGTGAATATAGTCACACTTCTAGTACTGTCCTGCATATTTTGAACTATCATTCTGTTGTTAAAAAGAACAGGTATAAAATATGATGCATTTTCTTTCAGGTGTCATGTTTCCTGTGAATATAAACTGAAAAGGAAGGAATAACACTGATTTTTACAATCAAAGCTTTTAATACAAGTAATTATAATATGATAGCACATCTTTTGAAACTAACTTTTTTTTTCCTGTGATAGATAATAATTTATTATGATTGTCTCAGCAAGAAAGCTAAGTACCTGCCTTACACTGAATATACAGATGAGCACTCTTTTTGAGCTCCCTTGATTTGAGAGCACTCCTCAGTATTAAGTGATCCCAAGGAAAGGTAGATAAAAAGTCACAAAGTTACACACAAGGCATAGTAAAGCTTTCAAGTTTTTCATGTACTATGTGCTTTTTGAGAAGCTGAATGTTCATTTAAGCAGAAAACAGAACTTGCAAAGTGAATGGTGGTGACACAACACTACTATCCCTCTAGAACAACACTCAAAATTTAGAGCTTGAGAATGTGTAAGTAAAATCAAGGGGTGGGAAAAGAAAACAAATAACCTCTCAAGGGAACATGATGGTAGAAAGCTGGATGTAAAATTCAAATAAAGAAGAAACCACTATGTATTAATAAAGCATAAAATAAGTTTGCACAGAATCAAATGAGTCAAATGAATCGTTTGAATCATACTCAGAGGAAGAAATTTTCAATCATTTCTTTCACCTCCCTTTGTAAGGAAAACATAATATATGTTAGAGATAGGAAATAATAGTAGTAGTGGTAATAATAATACTGAAAAATAAATGTATGCTGCCATTATCCAGGTAGGACACTTCAGTAGCTACAAAGGGAAGCAGTACAGGAAAGCAACTGCAGACATGTTGTAGTACAGAGGAGGTTGAGTATCTATGTCTGTAGTAGTACATATGTGTCATAGTCTCTCTCTCCATTTTCTAAGATTTTGCTCCTTGGTAAACGCAGCCACTTGCTAGGAGAGGAATAGAAGGTGAAACAGTCACTGGCAAGTGGATTGTGGAGATGTTACAAGTTACTTATTCTGTCCTTCTGTATACCAGCATTGGTTGGAATATACTTAAGGTTAGCATATATCTACAGCTGGTATACTTAAAATGCTAAGCCACATATCATGAATTATTGCTGCAGGAGTGCAGTGAATTTCACACAGGTGAAACTTCTTAAGCAACTGTAATATTTTAAAATTGAATCAAGCTAATAAATGAGTATACTTATATTTCAGTTTCCCAGAAACTTTGGTATGCCTTAGGAAGATTCCTATTTTCATCCTGCTCATTCATTCCCTCTGTCCCTCAGAGAAATGTAGAATGGATTGTCCATTCAATAAAGCTGTGTGAACTCAGCTACTCTTTGAATCTCTGAAAAACCAGTAATTCAGAACTTCACTTTCAAGGAGTATGCAATCTTCATGCCCAGGATATATGTCATAGCCCAAAAGACTTCCAGGCTCTGCTGATCTAGTTTCAATAACCTGAAAGAAACAGGAAATTTGGAAACCCTGGAAACCCTCTAATCTATTAGTACATCTTATTACTGAATGATAACCACACTTCTCAAGGTTAACTCTTCTTTTCATTATACTTTTGCTTGGCATTATATTTAAGTGATATTTTGTGGGATGCTGTTACCTAATGTGGCAAGATTTTTGTTTTCAGTGCATATAATGTACATTTGACTACATAAATGACAAACCAACATTAGATGTATGTAACAGCGACTTAAAATGTGGAGCTTCATATTTTAAACTGTGAATGAGGTCCAAATAAAAAAACAGTTAATACTTTACAGTGGAGCTTGCAAGTACCGTTGTCTTTGTAGCTGTACTAGTCCTTCCTTTAGAGACTCAGTCACGGAACTGCAAATATCAGTCTTCAGTTGATTGAGGCAGTAAATTTGAATGTATGAACTTCATAAAGAAGTAAAAAAAGTAATGAAATTCAAGAGATTATTAGAGATTATATTAGAGTTAGAATGTTTTATTGTGATGGTCTAACACCAGCTTGGAAATTAAACTCCAAATAAGCCACTCCCTTCCCCACCTCCATTCCGCCCCGCCCCCCCCCACGCCCCCTTCCAGTAAGACAGTGACAAAAGCAGGTAAAATGGGTAGAGATAAAATTTACAGAAAACAAAAAGGAATGAAATAAGGAAAAAACCCACCATAACAGCATCAGTATTAATAGCAAAAGTATACAAAAAAGAGAAGGTGCTTTACCCACAGAAAAGGTGTTCACCACCTCAACTTCGTTGCACGTAGCTGCCTTTCCTGTGCACCATGCCACGCGGTTCCCTCAGGCAAAGACCAGATGGTGGCTGCTCCCTGCTGCCAGCACCCCCTGTCCCCAGGTCTGAGACAGTGGAAAACAATGACAGACAAACCTCTGATTGTCTGTGTGACACTGCTCTGCCACTCTGCTGAACTGGGGCTCGGGCTCCACTAGGGTTCTGACTTCATGCTGCTGCTTTTGACACTGAACTCACTACACGTGGCTGCTGTGGGCACTGCCACTTTTGATTGCTTAGCCCTTCTCCACCCAGCTCCACTTGGCTCCTTTGGGCTCAGCTCAGCTGGGCTTGGGGTTACCTCTAGCGCTCAGTTCCATGCAATGCTTGTCACATTGGTGCCACTTTTTTTCCAGCACCACATTTTTCATCTGCATTGCCACTTTTCAGCACCACATTTTGGAGCTGTGTCTCAGAGGAATGAGTAGGGGATAGGCAGCAGTGGCGACAGAGGACAGGGTCTGCAGGGTTGATGCTGATACCCTTTCCACTGGAAAGAGGAAGGCAAAATGGCACACTTCCAGAGGTACATTCACCTTTTCTTCCCCCTCATACCACATCTCCCAGTGATAACATGGGTGGTAAAGAATAGCAACCTAAAGAAGCTCACATGCCCCACCTGCTCTCTGCAACCAGGACACTTATAAAAATATGTTTATATATTTGCTGATACTATGCCATGGTGGATATCAGCTCCTCCAAAAAGTAAACAGAGTAATTCTGGGTTTAATGGCTTGGGTTTGGTTTGGGGTTTTGTTTTAGGTTCTTTTTTTGTTTGTTTGTTTGTTTTTTCCCCACATTGCAGGTACTATTACAAAATTATTTTCTGACCACAGACTCATTAACAAGCACAAGCTCCCCACTAAAAATATTTTTTTCCAACAATTCTGTTATGCACCTCTTGAATTTTCTAAGCATATTAGACAGAAAGCATATTTTAAAACAAATTTTATTCATATTACTCAAATCAAGTGTTCCTGTCAGCTCTGTTTCTGTGCATCTCCCATATAGTAGTGAATACATGAAATATTAAATGCCTAGATATACTTTGACTTAGTATTTTACATCTGTAAAATGGAGATTTAAAGCAATTAGATGTCTTGGAAAAGATCACAGACAAAATACTGACAGGCCAAGGAACAGTGTTCAGAAGGTACTTTGGTAAATCAACAGATGTTATTAATATATCTTTGGATGACATATGTGCTTTACTGCATTTGTCAATTATTATTGTTGCTGTTTAACCAGCAGAATCAATATATTACAGTAAATAATAAAGTCTCACAAGCTTTTATTTTTATTTCAGATGACTTTAACATATAACCATGTCCTCCAAAATGTTCTGACTCCATATCAAAGCATTCAGTGCTTTCTCAAGTGTTGGGCCCAATCATTACGGTGTTCTTATCCTATAATTAATTCCTTATTGACTTAAAGTAATTGCTTTTTTATTTTTTTAATAATGTATTGTTTTTATTTGTTGTGTCTTTCTTAGAATAATCCTTCATCTCTGAAATCTCTCAATCTGTCTCTCCATATTAGTCTTGTGAAATAGAAAACATTTGCTATCCACCTCTTCAGATATCAGTCAATCTTTTTCAGTTCCATAGCTTTAATTCTAAGATTTTCTACTATTTTCTGCTACGGTATTATTCTATTCTAATCTATTCAGTTCACTCTAATGATAAAAACCCATTGTAAATGTAAAAAGAAAATGTAGCATCACATATCACTGAGTAGTTTTGCTCAATATATTGTGGGTTTTAAGACAGTTAAGTATTAGCTCAAAATGTTCCAGTGAAAATTATTGAAGCAAAATATTGAAAGAAATTTACAAAGTATATAATAAAAGTAATGAATATTATCATATTTTTAGCTCTACCACTGTTTGCCCTATAATGAAAATATTTTATACTACAGCCTAAAATATCTAAAAGCAATGAAACAGCACAAGAGGTCTCTAAATTGGCTCTGAATTTTGTTTTAATGTATTGAAGTTAGCCCGAAGATAGAACTTTGTTTATGTGATTTAATATTTATAAGGATAAACTAACTCACTGAGTAGCACATATTTACATCTCTAAGTAATTGCTCCCAGTAATTAGTTAATTGCATTACTAGGGATTGCTTAAGCACTCAGGAAAAATATTTTCTGTACATCAGGGATTTGCGAACTGAACCTGGACTTCATATAGACATTGCGTAACTATTATTGTTTGTGCAGAAAATCTTTCTGATATCAAGTAGCTAAAACAAATTGGTTACTAATGCATCTCTGTAGAATTTTTTTCTGAGCCTACAAAGTTAACAATAGTGTAATGGTATGTTTTAAACTTCTACTTTCATTTTAACATTTTTAGAAATAATATCATATGAAAGTTTCATACAATCTGAATGTGAGAAGCACAGAAAAAAAAAAGTTCTTCTATTGAGAAGATGCAGAGAAAATCTTGTACCTCTTGCATTTATTCTGGTGCTTGCACAACGGGGCAAAGAGGTTAAAAATGAAAATATTTTCTAACTTTTCTGTTAATCCACAGATTTATTTTGATATTATATTGAAAAGAACTGAATAAAATTCAGTATAGACAGCAGTTTCAGATGTTACTAAATGTCAGATTATTTATAGTGTCTTGACCTCTGTTTTAAAGGTCTATACCTCTACAACTTGTGAGTGATTATGACAATTCACTGAGAAAAAGCAGGTCATCACAGCAGGTACACATCGTATGTATGTCAGTATGAAGAAAATGATGTTACAGTTTTCTCAGAAAGTAGGAGGATTTAAGTTTGTCTAGGATTATTTTTTCTAAGTAAGGCTCTGGTGCTGCATGCTCTGCCACAGTGCTAAATTTATACTTTTTACTGAAGACGGGGGAGTCAGGTGGTTTAGTAAGTATACAGATCCAGATTCTAATCATGTGTAGAGTTGGTTATATGCATCTTCCAAATCCACACTGATAAGCTCCAACAAGCTTCTTTCAGGGATTAAAGCAGCTTTCAGGATTACATATATCGCAACTGTTTGAGAAAGAATATTGTAACTACGAGCAAGATATGAAAAGAGTGACAAAAAACTTTTTTTGAAAGCTGTATTAGAGTATTGCTTAAAATTCAGATAAATATTTACAAACAAAGATCTGCCTAGAGGAAATCAAACAGAAATTAAAGTGAGGAACCACTACAATAAGAATATCATTCATCTAAAGCATATAATGCCTTGTATAAATAAAAAACTTCTAAAGCTCCCTTGGAAATAGAATGCAAACATGAACTGAAGGTACATGTATCTCCCATAACTTTGCTTTTTAACAAAAATACAAAGATTTTATTCTTGTAAATTGTACTGCCAGAAGAAGCTGACAGGGAAAAAAAATCATAGAGGTCATGTATATTTTTGTTTTGTCTCACTTTGTCTTAAAATATGTTAGCTGTCCCAATTTGCTGTCTGTAAAAATAAATAGCTGTTGCTGTCATCATTCCGCTCCCCGCATCCCATTCAACAGTGACATTTTGTTTCTTACTTGGGTCCATTCTGGAAGGCTTCTCTGTTTGAACAGGTGCATATGTAATGTCAACCAAACAGGAGAGAATGCACATTTTTGCTTTCCTTGGAATTCTGAAATGTATTTATGGAATAACAAACACCTGTTCATGAAAATTATCTGGAACAGTATAACATCAAAGCTACAACTCTGAAACAAGTAACTATGGAATATAGACGGAGCATTTGTGTCCACTGATGGATGCCATTTCAGGCAGCTGGCACTTGAAGCTAGCTCTACACCCTGAGTGTAAAATGGGAATATGTTTTTGCCATCTTGTGCTGAAAATTATCAGTTGGAAAGAAAGAGACCTGGGTTCTTGTTCCGTTGTTCCCTCTTGTGTTTTTGTCTTTTCATTAAACAGTTACTGTGCAATGTTTTGAGCAGAGTATTATTCAATATATGGCCCATGTTTTATTTAATTGACATAGCGAAAACCTGCTCTGATTTGTTTTATTAAGAAGCTTGATAATTTTAACATCATCTGTTATAGCAGTCATGACTTTATGGTATTTCACTGCCTCACAATATAGTATTGAATTTATTTTCAAAATGGGTTGGAGAGCTGAAGAGATGGAATTATCCTCATTTTGTGACTGGTACACTGAAAGGAATTATCTGATAAATCAAAGACGGGTTTGAGTATAGAAACTTAATTTTAGAGTACTTAGCCCTTTAGTTTGGGGTACTGTTCCCAGTATCTTAAACTGCAGCTGCAGTTATCCTGAAGTTCAGCTGTTAGCCATTCATGGTATTAATTGTACTCCCAGAAAAACAGGAATTGTTCTAATTCGTATCACAAAGTTTTTGCAGGTCTGGGTTGTGACAAACTGAAGTAGAGGAGAATCTTGAGGGGAGTAGCTCTCCATGTTCCTTTCCTTAAAATTAGCAGATCAAAAACATCAAAGGGTCTCAGTCTTTAAAGGTGGATTATTTACAATATAAAATATAAAATATTATTTACAATATAAAAGTACATAAACTGAAACAAGTTAAGCCTTTTTATAAAGCTTGGCTTTTGTTTCTACCTAACAATAAGCTCTTTTGAACAAGGTCTCAGTCCCCCTCATCCCCCCAGTGCCTGCCTGCCTGCCTGACAGTATTTTTCAAGCTGACCAGATGCTCAGCCTAAGAGCGCAGTCTTCCCTTTCCCATTAACATTCCTTTTAACTAGGAAAGCAGCAACCTGAGCAAGTGGCTTTTCCCCTGTTGTTCAACCATCCCCTATAGACAGAATGTAGAATCATAGAATCGTTAGACTGGAAAAGACCTCCAAGATCATCAAGTCCATTAAAGTGTATCATGAAGTACCACTCATTTTTGAACACTTTCAGAGATGGTGACTCCACCACTTCACTGGGGAGGCTGTTCCAATGCTTAACCACTCTTTTAGGGAATAAATTTTTCATAATATCTGACCTCAACTTCCTCAACGTGAAATGACCTGTCACATAGTTCCATTCAGCATACAACTGTAGAAATCACAGTCTTAGTCTTAGAGTGAGCTTTCACCACCAAAATGTGAATAAAAATCTCTTTGGCTTGCATAGATAGTTTGAAAAATAGAGAGTCCCAGTTTGTCACTTTATAATTTGGCCATTAATCTTTCTGCCTGCTACCAGTTCTCTCCTCTGCTCACTTATTTCACTTATTCTCTTTATTCTTTCATCTGGGGTCTCTATGCCATCACTTAGGCCTCACACAAATACATTGATTCCTCACCAGTCATCCCAATTTCTTTTGTTCTGCTTATTCTCAGATGTTTCCTTGTCATTTCTGTTCAGTAACACAAGTTCAGTGTTTTTGGTTTCTGTCCACCCACTGACCTTTTCTCTTTCATTTTTTATTCCTGTATGCCTTCTCATGAAAAAAAGAAGAAGAAAGTGAACTTCCTGAATTTAGGAGCAGTATGGCTGTCGGGAATTCCAGGCAATAGTAGTTATCTGAGGAAAAATTTGGTCAATTCCACATTGCTTATTGTTAGCAGTTCTGTAGTGATGAGCATGTGAAAGCTTTTCAGAGGCTTGAGCAGATTTGAAGGTTTTCATGGGATAATCACAGACACATTCTTAACAGACTTTGCAAAAATCTGGTTTCCAAAATGTGTAACATTGCAGATTTTTATACAAGGAAATAGTGTTTTATTTTGCTTCATTTTCTTTAGATACTTTATTTGGAATAGCAAATCTGTTTGATTGAACAGTTATAGCAGAAAAAAAGTGCAAATAAATGTATCCTGAGTTGTTCACTCAGCATGGAAAATGTGAGTTCAGACTGTTGAATCCAAGCAAAGTTATAATCAACTGAAAATAAGAACTACTGGCCAACCTTAATAATAGTTGGTACCAAGAGTCCTGCTTAAAATCTTTATGATGTTCTTGTTGTCATGGAAACAATTGTTCCAACACAAATTCCCCTAATAGTTCATTCTTTGATAATAAGAGTAATATAATGCATTTAAATATACTTGTGTATGGCTCAGTTTTTCAGGGTGAGAACAGCAGTGCTTCAATTCTCATGTCATCAGTGTAAAATGTCATGAGAAGATGTATATTCTAGAGAGAGATGAACTATGGAGTAAGATGTGAAGTATGGAGAAGTTGTGAAATCTCAGCATAGAGTGACTGTGAAATCTGTAATACATACATATACACACATTACATTTTGGTAACATAGCATGGTTTTATAAAATTAAGAAGAAACACAACTTCCTAGGTATAGTTGCATTTCTTCCAACACTACTGTTCTGGTAAAGTATACCGATTACCATTAGTTTGGTGTAGAGACTGGTGTAGACTGCAATCAGTTTATATCCCTTATTTGTGTATCTATGCAAAGGAACATTATTTCTCCTGGCATTTGGAAAAAAAAACCACCTCTGCTTGCCTTTGAGGACTTAGATGTTCCTGACACCCCTCAGGCATTGCACCAGAACTGTGGAAAAGGAGGGAAAATTTTCTTGATAGTTAAATAATCTATAGAAAAATGTGAAGGGTAGTTGAAGCTAAGTTTAAGAAGAATAATACTAAGGACTTTAATTATTATTGCTTATAAACGTCTTTATTTGCTTTATAAAACCACCTCTTTTTACCTCTAATATAAATTCATTATCATGTAACTCTATGTACTCATAAAATAAATGAATACAGCAGGGATACAATTCAGTTTTCTATTCAGCTGTAATGTTTAAAATTCCTTACACCATGCTACTGACAGTAGAATATACCTTTATTTGTCAGCAAAGGAGGAATAAAAACAATAAACTCAATATACATTGAATCCCTTGGCTCCAAAAATTTTCATTTGGTTTTCAGAAGCACTGCACATTGCTAGAACAGATCTGTTTTAACATAAGGTATTTGTTGCAACTTTTAGTTTTACTCATCTTCAGGATGAAAAAAGAAAAGGCTTCCCTCTCCCATCATATGTTCAGTGATTCCTCCTTTAAATGTCTTCTTCTAATTTCCTGGTAGTTAAATTTCTGTTAATGAGAGTTACTGTGGCTATGAGAAGTACCTTGTTCTTTCTATAGCAAAGTTTGCTGCTATATTTTTTTAATTATATAATTTTACTTTTAAGTACCTTCAGGAACTGGTTTCTGAACCCTTCTTCACTTTTCCTCATCAGGCTGCTAAGACCTTATTCTAGACCAAATGTCCACTGGATTTCATAGGTTTCTGTCTTTGCCAAGCTCAACTGAAAAAAAACGAAAATCAAATGCATAGAACAGGAACTTCTATCTGCATTACTCAGGGCTATTTCATATTATTATTACAGAAAGACAAAAACAGTTCACACTTAGATTTTAAATGGAATGTACTCAGCAGTTTGACATCTGAATATCTCTAAAAAATCTTGAGAGCTCATTGTAACCTCAGTCTACACTCAAAGCTGACTATTGTAAAGATGTCATGAGGGAGTTACTCAAAGATACATACAGTTAAATCCCAAATGTCATTATTTATCATTATGTTGCTTGTCAAAGGTGTCCAAAATGACTGCACTCCCAGTGAGTAGGTTGGGGTTGAGCAAGAAGCTGGGAGGGGACACAGCTGGAATGGCTGACCCCAACTGACTAAAGGGATATTCCATACCATATGGCATCAGAAACAGGAATTAAAGTGGGGAGAAAGTTTGAGAGGGCTGATGTTTTTTGAGGACTGGCTGGATACTGATTGGGTAGTGGTGAAAAATTATTATTTTTTTTTAATTGCTTGTGTTTGGTGGCTTTGTTTTTCTTTGTTAATATGTTTTATTTTGGTTTTAGTTATTCTTTATCATAACCCATGAGTTTTCTTACTTTTACCTCCATTCCAGTGTGGGGGAGTGAATGAGTGGCTGTGCGGGACTGAGCTGCCTAGTGGGGTCAACCCACAACAGTTTAGCCAGGTAATAGTCTGCTTAAGGCTACATTAGCTAATATTTTCACTACAAGTGTGTCTCGAAGTTACTGCTAAGGTTGGGATTTCATAGGCTGCGTACCAACAGAAGAACATAAGAGGGAGACAGGACTTCTGCAGGTATGCAGTGTATGTAGTACAGTTCTCAAGTTTTACATTCCCATAGTAGAATCACAGAATGGTTGAGATTGGAAGGGATCTTTGAAGGTCAATTTGTCCAAACCCCATACTCTAGTTGGGTCACTAAAAGCCAGTTGCTCAGGATCATGTACAGATGGCTTTTGAAAATCTCTAAGGATGAAAGACTCCACAGCCTCTTCTGTGCTAGTGCTCAGTCATAGTATCAAATATGATACACAGTAGCAAATATAATCAAATATTATAGAATATGTATCATAAATGTGTTAGGTTTTTTTTCTGGGATGGAGTTGATTTTCTTCACGGTAGCTATTATGGGGATATGCTTTGGATATATGCTGAAAACAATGTAGATGACTTAGCGATGTTTTTGTTCTTGTTGAGCACCACTTAATATAGAGCCAAGGTCTTTTCTGCTTCTTATCTCCTACCAGCAAGTAGGCTGGGGGTATAGAAGAATTTGGGAGGGAACATTGCCAAGACCGCTGATCCCAGCTTGCCCAAGGGATATTAGATACACATCATGCTCAGCATATAAAACTGGGGAATGAGTAAGGGAGGGATGTTTGAAATGACAGCATTTGTTTTCCCAAGTCACTTGTACATGTGATGGAGCCCTGCTTTCCCAGAGACGGCTGAACACATCCTGCTCATGGAAAGGTGTGAATGAATTCCTTGTTTAGCCTCACCTATTAAACAGTCAACTGACAAATTTTCTCACTTTTATCCTTCCAATTCTCTCCCTGCTCCCGCTAGGAGGGAGAGTGAGTGAGTGGCTGTGTGATGCTTAGCTGCCAGCTGGGGTTAAGGCACAACAAGAGATTATAAGATCATATCACATTACAAACATTTTCATATGAAGTGCTTACTTTCAGCAAACTGCATAGACTCAGTCACTTTCCTTCCATTTGTTCAGTGCTTATGCTTCATACTCATTCGTTCTTTATGGGTTATGGTTTGCTCTCAGACCTTTCAAGGTCTTACCTGTCTCATTCTAAATGAGTCCTTACCTGTCTCATTCTAAATGCTTTCACCTATCCATTGTGCATATGCCACACCATCACCAGCACATCATTGACCTTTAGTTCTGTATATAAATGATTATGCCTGATGGCGTGCATAAGTAAATAAATGCAGGAACAGGGGAGTAGGCACAATGATAGCGATATAAAATTAAAACCATGTATAAGGTTTGAAGAAGCAGAATCAGAGTTAAGCATATATTGAGAAATCAGGGTTATGGTAGAGGGGCAGTGAACAAGCAGATGCGTGTTTCGCTTCTGACCACTGTCTTCAGTATCTTCAGCATCTGTGGTAATGTCCTTCCTCATTCTCTCTCACATCTCCTGCTTACTTTTTGAGGCCTTTCTGCATCAATTAACTAAACAGAAAAGCAAGAACCATCAGGAAAAGAAGAATTATGTGAACTCAGAAGTAGTTGAAGAGAGGAAAAATAATACTTTTCTAACCCTTAATCCTCTCTTATTCTTTTAGCCCTTGTACTGATGCTGCAGAGCAAGACAGCATCAGTTAACCTTTTCAGGTATGCTACAGCAGTCACAGACTCTGTTGCATTTTGTAAGACCTTGTTCCCCGGCTAGTCTTGTGTATCCCCAGTGTACAATCCTGCGCTTCTTAAAATAATGTGTGTATGGAAGAAGGTGAATACTCCATGGAAGAAAATGATGCCTTTCAAAGTAGCACAGTATGGTTAGCTTTACAAAGTTATCTCACAAAGTCCAGTGGTTACAGATCTATTCCATTTTTTCTCTCTCCATGCATATTTGCAAAGTGTAACATATGATCAGCACCTGGGTCATTCTTCAAGCTCACTTAGTGCTTGGCATCTTTGTTCAAGCTGCAAGAGCAAAATCCATTAATTCAACTGCAGTGCTGTTCTTGTTGTATATTATGTGCATATGCTCAGACCAGAACAACACATAGCTTCCACAGAAGTAATTGAACTATACTAGCTTTGATGATGAACTAACTGAAAGGTTATTTTTCTGTGGAGCCCTCTGCTTGCTCACTGCCATTTCATTACACTTTTGCATGTTTTTCTTAGGATGCAAGGCTTTATTTGGAAAAAAAACATTCTGTTGATCAGCAGATTTGACTTTCTGACCAGGTTTTTTTATATTTATCTTCCCTTTTAAGGAGGTTAGTAAAACACATAAGAAAAAAAGACCAAAAATACCACGTAAAAACTTATTAATGTAACAACTAATCAAGTAATATTCACTACAGTAGCAAGCTTCTGTTCTGATTCCAATTACTCAAAATTTCTTCCAGTGCCTGCAAAAAATAAACTAGGAGAGCAACTTAGTTTGCTGCAGCCTGCAGGTCTGCAGACAGCGACTTCTGCTGAGTCCAGAGTTCTTTACGTCTCTCAAAGGTTCTTTTACAGGAATGGAATGCAATAGACAGGCAAGCTGAGTACTAGTTGATTCCTGCTATAACAAAGGATTAAAAGTGAGAATGGCTTCAAAAGCTAGTGCCTCTAGCAAAGTAAAACTGGAAAAGGAGCAAAAAAAGCTGCTACACAAAATGAAAAATCCATTGGATAATATTACTTTTGATACCAGAGCATAGATACCACACTTCACAAATTGCTCATTATCACTGACTTTTAGTAGCAAGGTGACTAACATACACAAGTGTCTGGCCACTTCATTCGCTCTTAACAAAGCTAGAAAAAAAAACCCTCAAATAAGCTGCATTTTTAGCTGAAAAACAATTTGCCACAATCTCAGTTGAAAAAAGGAAAAAAAGAAAAAAAAAAGAGAAAGTTCAATTCATTGGTACTGCAGTTTTATGAGTGTACAACTTTTAGGACAAAGAAATACTGTTCATGAATTCAGAAACAAGTTGAAAATAGACAGGGCAGATGTTACACTGACCTCTGCCCATTAAAATGTGATAGGTAGTTTGGTTTATCTCTTTTTGACCAGATAATACTACCTCTAGGGAAATCATTATCAACAGTGCATCTTTAAGCCAGGTGTTGTCACACCTTGGATATCTGTTTCTTTAGGGGAAAAAATGAGTTCAGTTGAAACCAAAACTTGTTTTGATATTGCTGCTGGTGTATAACAATACATAGAAGTTAATGCATAAATATACATACATAAATATGCATTTGCAAATAAATAAAATTATGGTCCAACTGTAAGAAATTGCTTAATAGATGTTTGAATTGTTACTTTTCAAATAATGTATCAGTGCCCTTTTAATAATACTTTTACTGACAGATCCACATCATACTTCTAACACTGAAAACAGAAGAAAAAAGAAAATGGATTGCTGTTCTAATGAACTAATATTCTATAGATTCTTACCCCAGAACATCTTTTGGCCTTGTGAATCAGCATCCAAATGTAATTCTTCCTGGTGATTTCTCTACAACTTTTGACCATTCAATAAAGTAGTGATGAGATGATTCATGAGCTTTATTTGTCTGGCTGTTGTCAAAGCAATGCATGTTGCATTGAGACCACACTAACAAAGCACTAGTGAAGACACCTTTCCACAGCCTTGTGAAAACTTTGAAAAAAATCTGTTCTACTGTCTCCTCCATTAACTGAGTTTCATCTTAGCTATATTCATTTGTGATGTATGAGGAGTGAAAGAGTTTTATTTTTCCTTAGTTACATATCTTGTAAATTATCTAAATTGTTAATTGCCATTGTAATCTAAGGAAATAAAAGGTAGATACAAAAAGATATCAGTAGGGAATATTTTATGTTCTATGAATGAGATGGAATTTAATAGACTTTAACCTTCTACAAGGGGAGAACTTTAACAAGAAGTCTAAGGTTGTTTAAGCAGACTGGTGTCATTGATAAATGAAAATGAAAAAACCCAAAAATATCAATTTGTTCCTGGATAAAAACAGATCTTTTGAGCTTTCAAACTGTTGCTCTAGGCACAGCATATACAAATTTGTTTTACACATCAGAGGAATACAATATACTTGTCTATCCGGAGTTATTAATAATATTCTCTATTATCTGACTTTATTTATCACTAATCATATTTTTTTTTTTTTTTTTAGATACAATTTTGCATGATCCTTCAGATACCAGTGAGGATTTCTAAGCAGTAGAATTAGGTTAATAGACTATAATATTGACCAACTGTAATAGAATCTGCAATGTGAAGTAATAGAATCATAAAATTATAGAACAGTTTGTGTTGAAAAGGACCTTAAAGATCATCTAATTCCAACTCCCCTGCCATGGGCAGGGATACCTCCCACTAAACCAGGTCGCTCCAGGGATGGGGCATTCAAATCTTCTCTGGGAAACATGTCCCAGTGCCTCATCACCCTCACAATGAAGAATTTTTTCCTTTCCCTGCTGCCTGTCCCAGAGCTCATGGCTGCAGGGAACAAGGCACAGTGGGGAAATCAGCAGGTCCACCCTATCCTCCTGCCATCTCATTTTGCCTGTAATTGCCCAAGATGGTTCAACACAGAGACCATTGCTCAATTTAAGTCATTCAATTATATAATTTAATATACTCATATTTTAATTTCTTCCACACTAAACAATAAGATCAAGCAACTATGCAACTAGTCATTCATACATTTAATTCAGTTGTGTAATTACCTATTAAATGGAAAGACAGATCTCACATTTATGTGTCTGCCATAAGCGTATAGGATTATTTATATGAATTACTTCATATACGGTATTTACTGTATACTTACATACCATGTTCAAAGAAAGTGCCAGTGGATATCATGAAATCCATCTTTTTGTTTCAGTATGTTTAAGACCTTCTATTTCACAGTTCACTTAGTAGATTTAGTTCATAAAGTGTTGGGAACAGGACAGAATTTCTCTGTGACATTTTCAGCTTATTAAAATTATATCCTTTGTGGGTAGGAGGAAGATTAAATTTAAAAAATAGGTAAAAGAAATAGCTTACTAAATTTGGTTAGTAAGTTTCATTTTTATTTTCTGTCTCCTAAAACTAGAAAAAAATAAACCCACAGAAATACTGGGGCTTGAAAGTTCAATGCTCACACAAAAGCAGCAATGCAAGCTTTGTAATGAACAAAATAAACATACCTGTTTATATATGCATTTAAGTATCTATTACCTTATACATTATGAAAAACACCTACATTTATCATTATGAGTAGTTTATTTCTATTTCTTGATTCTGTCTTGATCACACAAGATACAAAGACAAAACTTAGTTTGACTCAAAAATTGCTTTTCTCTTTTTCTGATACACATTTGTTAGATAATTAAAATTGCTTATTTATGTCAGAAAATAGTGTGTGTTGCCTCACAATATTTGAGAGTATATTTTCTAATTAAGTCTTTACATGATTTTCTATTTTATTGTAACTGAGCAAGATTTTCCAGTTAATAGTCTATAACAATACAGTAACCTAACTTTGCAAGTGGATAGAATTGATGTAAAACTGCAAGTTATTTGTCTGTTTAGCAACTTTCATTTATCAGAATTAAATTTCAATAGTCATTAAGGAAGTAAATTTCAGTTTATCTGAAAATCTTACACAATTTCTGCAGTCTTGACTAGTCTGAATAATGTTGTGCTCCTAGTAAACAAATTAAGTAGAATTCAAGAATTTTATGTGTCTCTTAGGACTTTCAAGATGTAGGCTAACTTTCCATGACTTTGATGCATGTCACAGGATTTTCCTAACTAATGAAGCAAGGTCACTTGAAGAAATTTTAGTAAATTAGACAGAAGCAAGGGACTTTTCCAGGCTCTGAAACTATGCTGTTCATATTTTAAAACTGTTAGAATGATCCCTGAAATGCTTTTGCTCTGTCACATGTAGCAATTCCTGGGTACAATCTGGAAACGCATATAGGTCAGAGGAAAATCTCTGAATGGTAGACACCTGTTTTGGAGAGCAACAAAGTTGAAAGTATCAATGTGAGACATTTCCCTAGCTGGCCTCGACACAAGAAAATGATCCTGTGTTTTTCTTGGTAGCATGGATAAAAATTCTCCTGTGTGTCTTTTGAATACCAGTGAACAACCTATTTTTCAAGCTGTCAAAAATGTTTCATTTAACTAAATTTTGGGATTGTCTACTCAAAGGAAAATAATTCCTAAGGTTTAACTAATTAATATTTAACCACATAAACCAGTTGAATTATTTTGAATGCAAAATATGTTTCCCCTCAAGTTTCATGAGACAAACTGGTATAAATTCCATTGGACTTGTAGAAGAAGACTGTATGAGTCCTTCAGTCTTTGTCAAAGTTTCCTGATCTGAATGACTGTAATTAATTCACTCTGGAAGTTATTTGGGTTAATAATAACTTTTTCTTCCTTTCCTCATTATTTTTCTTTAACCCAAATAAGAAGATGTTTATGTGTATTTCCAATAGGCTACAGTTTTCTACCTTTTTTATTTGAAGACTCTAATTGAAATTTTAATTTGAGGTTTATAGCAGGTATTTAATGACTGTTTATCCTTAGCTGAGCTATTAACAAGCTGCAAAGTCATTGTGAGACACAGTGCTCTTCATCACTAGGAAATGTTCAAGGATTTTGTCATATATAGACTTCATAGCTCACATTCACAAGATCTGTTAATCATATTTCTAACAATTGTATGAGTAAGTTAACAATGTATCCCAGAAAGGACCAGAGATAATGGTAATCATGATATGGAAGTAATAATGATTTAAGGAGTTTAACATGTTTTTAGTGACACAATTAAAACTTACTTTGTTTAACTAGTCCTCTCTGGTAGAAGAGAGCTTTTATTTTTATTTACATGGTTTCTAGATACCTAGTTGTAATTGAATTGTTAATAAACAGTTTCTACATTTATATCTGCTTATGTACCTTCCTTGTAACATGAAACAAGCTATATGTTAAATTTTATTTGTTCTTTCCAAATTCTTCATAAAGTGAAACAAATGGTTCTTAATAATTGCAATTATAGAATATTTCTTTCCTCTTCTCTTCTGAAAAAAAAAATCAAAGCCATTTACAAAGAATAAAATTTTGTTTTCTGTCTTTAATCTCCAATAGGGAAACCTGTTGATGATTAAATAAAATGTGATATATTGTAAGGAATAGGAAACAGAATGACACTACTTTTTCAACCAAGTAAAACTTGCTGTTGCTGGAGTTGGACATTACACATTTGGATCACAGCTAAATGTGTTATATCTTTCACTACCTTCCCCTTTTATATAGGTTAGGGTACCTTAAACATAAGACATGCAATTTAAGTTCTTTCCTTTACCGGTGAAGAATTTAATCCGTTAAGAGCACAATTCTCTTAACAGTATATGCCTAGCCACCTGCTTTAAGTGGAGCTCATGCATTTTTTTCCTGTCTTACATTAAATAATTAAACACTGGTTGGCCTACAGCAGAAGATGAAAGTGAATGTGATTCTCTGAACTACTTGTTTAGACTATTGGCTGGCAGTCCTTTAGTCACTTTGAAAATGAAAAAATAACACAAAAAGTCAAATAGTTGGAAGACTCTGGTCTGAAGGGAGAGTACCCTTTCTGACATTTGTGCAAGGACTTCTTAGCATCAAGCACATAAAGAACAGAGACCCAAATTCTGGCTCTCTGCTCATAATCAAGATACCTGAAAATAAACTTAAATGTTCTGCTTGCATATTTGTCTTCATTTCTTCTATTCCTTTCAATATACTGACAGTTTTGAGAAAATAATGACCTTGTTTCTTATCACAAGTACAGCAGTACTTGGAGCACTGGTAAGAAATACATGGTTTTGAATTTTCTTAGTTAAAGGAAAATGTGAATTCTTCTTGATGCAGCTTTCTAACAGTTAGTTTATCAAATAAACAGGGACAGAGTAGTCACTAAAGCCCTGACCAGGTTCCCAAAGTGAGAGGAAACCAACTTTATGCAATAGATATATATCTAAGCATGAAAATTTGAAAAACAGTTTGTAGTTTGATATTTCAGTTCTGCCTGAATCATACTCTGTATCTAAATCTCTAACTTATTTTATGTATCTAGGTCCAAATTTTCAAAAATGTAATACAGCATATATACCTGCATTTTCTTGCTAAGTTTTCTTTCACATACTCTTAAATCATCTAATTGGGACATTTTAGAAATTTAAAAAACAGTATTTCAGTAAGAAATATGTAATTATGAAATGCTTATAATTTTAGTGTGCTTCTGTCTCATAACAAATTATGCTCCTGACAGTACTCTTCATAAATTGTATTTATTGAATGATATACTGAGTATATTTTACAGTCTCACTGATATTGTTTTGCATTTAAAATTCAGGTAAGTTATACCAGTTACTGCAAACATCTTCAAATAATTATTGAGTAGCTGATACTAATTTTTTGTACATGAACTGACCATCACTTAGACAGAGTCTTCACTCATGGGAAAGAAGGCTAGTTAATATGTATGAGTAATTATTTTATATTTGGGCTGGGAGAGTTAATCTCTTCACTAGTCTTTCAAATGTTGTTATACTGTTATACAAAATAAAATTTAGCAATTAGTATACTGTGTGAGGCAAGAGGTCCATATCATTATATATTTCTGTATGAGAAAAAACACACAGTCTCTCTGAATTAATCAAATGAGCTAACAAATTACTGTAGATAATTACCAGCATCTAGAGATGTAAGACTACTAGCAATCAGACACTTGTAATGCTAAGAGACTAATTACATCTTGTGGTTTGCCTTGGAAAGGATTAAAAGATAGTCTACCAAACTGTAGTGTTTTGAACTGTTTTAGTACTCACTAATGATCATCTGGGATGCAAGGGAAATTAAAAGTTTTACTAGTCATTCTGAAAGATTACAAAGTATTTTCTAACAAGGCATCACTTAATGAATATGACAAAGAAATTAAAAATATTAAAATAGAAGAAAATGAGAGTACTCTCCCTTTTAGCTTCAACTTTTATCTTAAACTTTTTATAATGTGTTGGTGATAAACAATGGTGAACTAAAACTGAAATATCTGGCTAAATTGCAGAAATAGCAAATTTCAGATTTGATAATAGTACTAGACAGGTATCTGTTTATCCAACTGTTCTAGATTGATCAAGATATTTTGATCAGATGGGTCTGGTTCCAATAACTGATTCGGTTTATTCTGAATTAATTTTTAGATCAAAGTTAGCCATATCTGGCTCGGCCATGAGTCTTGCCTACCCCAGTCACAACTTCCTTACCCATTTTTTGAAGAGTCCCTACTTCCTCCATCATTCAGAGTTTAAAGGTCTCTTTATCAGGTTTGCCAGAGTGCTATCAAAAATACTTCTCCCTGCTTGGTCAGGTGGATCCCATCCCTTCCAAACAGATGTTGACCTTCAAAGAGAGTCCCATGGTCATTGAAACTGAAATTCTGCTGCCAATACCATCTGTGCTACCAGTTTTTGGCATATAGGATTCAAGATCCTCTTCATGCCCTTCCTTCTCACCTGCAGGACAGAAAGAACAACACCTGCAGTGCCATGAGCTTGACCACTGTTCCCAGAATCATGTAGACAAACTTGGTACTTGCCAGGTCACCTTGGCATTTGTGCCTAAGTGAAACAACAGTAAGGGAACCATAACCTCCCCACAATATCCTGTGTGTGATTCCTTGAAAAGCAGCAAACCTCCCTGTATGACAAGTGTTGCATTGAGAACAAAGAAATTTGGCAGAAAATAAAACCTCTTGCTTTCCAGCTGGTCCTCAGATCATAGGGGCTGGGTGTGGCTCAGTGTGGCTAGGTGTGGCTGGGTTGATTAGAACCAATTCAACACTATAAATCTTGTCACATCCACAATCTCAGACGCACAGATAGTGTGGCTTACACTGTAAGTCTGGTCTCATTTGCAATCAGAGATTCACAAATAGTGTCATTTGCCAATGTGACACTGTAAGTCTGGTTGAGTTCAGTAAGAGTTTTCATGAACAGATTCACCAATAGTGTGGTTAACCCTTTCAGTGTGGTTTATTTGAGCAACAGATTAGAGTTTCTTTTAGATTGCTGGTGATAAATCTGCTAGACCTGCAAAATATAATTGTATAACACTAGGTACAAGAGTTCCCGGGTATACTCCAATGCAGTCAGAGGTGCAAATCTTACCAAAGAGTTGCCCCTGCTTTGGTGAGGAGAAAGGAGCAAGCCTGTTGACTTGTCTGTAAGGTGGTCATGTTGTCCTCCTCTGCCATGGAGGATTTCAAATGCCAATTTATATTTTTGAGAGAAGTCCCTTTATGTATAAGTGAGAAAAATTGAAAGTTGCAAAAGTAGAGATTGCAAAGGGTCTTGCGCAAGGGTGGAGCAGAGTTGTGACACCTTAATATCACTCCCTCCTCCACGTGGCCAATTGCAGTGATAAGGGTCATCTGTCCTCCACCTGAAAATCTGTCACTCCCTCAGCCATCACGTCCACAGAAATCCCATCACCATATATCTGATGGCGTATCTCATAATTGCAGGCCCTGTTCCTAGAGTCAGGTTACCTCTCCAGTAGATAGTTTTCTACCACTTATCACTCAACTCTCTCTGGTGCTGAGTGGCTCTGGCTGCTTTGGCAGAGATTCCTCATTTTATAGCACTGTTAGCTCATCAGCTATGACAGCAGTGAACCTATTCTGTAACTGACTTCTCAAGTCGTCAGGTGGGGTAGGATTCTTCCTCCTGGAACTCAGATAAAGCCTGGATGAACATGCCTTACTATGATAAGAAAAAGAGAAAACAAAAATTGATATCGAACTGTGTGTGGAGTTTGTGAGAATCTATGGGAAAGAAGACATCTGAGGACAGAGGTTTTTCAGGGTAGTAAACACATGCAATATATAATGGTGAACTTGTATGCATTTTAATTTTTGGAGGACTGTAAACCCATGTCTGTTGTTTCTGAAGTGAACACACTGTTCTGTATTACACTTATTTTAGACAGATTTATATAATTAAGTATTTTTACTGAATTAATATCAAAAGGAAATCAGCTGAATTTGTTTAGAATGTCTTGTTTTTCAGTGGTATTTATAGACATTCAATTATTTCTAGGTCAGGCAAAATGTGTATTCTATATCCTAACAATCTTAGATGACTTTTTAGGATGTAGAATACACAAAGCTTGGTTTAGTTCTCTTATCTCAAAAATACCTCTTTGAGCAGTGAATGGAAAAATGTGCCACCCTACTCTTTGGGCTAGGAATTTTTTTTTATTTTTCATTTGTCTTCTCATTTATTAAGCAGTTTTCTAAACAGCATATATAATTATATATTATTATATATTTATGTATAATTATATACAGCATATATAATTATGTTCTCCATGTAAACTGTGCAGCAACTCAGCTAACTCAGAGCAAAGAACTTTACTAAGTAGTAGTGCATGCGAAAGTCAACCATTGAAAAGTTTAATTGCTATATCCATTCATCTACTTTGGAGCATTACTAGAATATCCTCTGTCAGCTGAATACACAGTTATATATTAATTTAATCAATGATTCAGGTGTTGCTTTGTTTAAAACCTGTGAATGGCTCAATGCAGGAAGCATCTTATACATATTAGAAGGAATTAACTGTAGGACTGTATTTGTGACTATTCTCATTAAAAACAAACTTTATTTTAGGAAATAATTTTATAATATAGTTCCCTGAAAGGAGACTGCCTTATTACATGGATGGAGAGAAAACTGTCTCAAAATGTGCTAGTGACAGACCAGTGACCTTTTCAGAGTGAGGAAATTCAGACATCCAGATTCATCCCTAACTTAATGCTTTAACCAACAGCCTATAGTGTGGGACAATTCTGAAAAGAAAGAGGAGAGACAAATATGAAAAGGAGGGTGATTTCCATCCCTCCTGCTTAATCTGTCATTACATAGTTATGAATATAAGATTTATGGGGAAAGAATGAGAGGGAGACATAAAGTGAGAAAAAGAAAAAAATGTAAGGAAGTGTGATTCTGCAATCTAGTGGCTAGAACTTTTCAGTATGATGGAGAACTGAGTTATTCTCTTTACTGCTAGGATTCTTTCTGAATTTTATGCAATGACTTAAATTAAAAAATAATATTAGGAAAGGGTTTTTGCACTAATTTCTGAGTAAGATGATTGAATTTTTTAATAATAAAAATTAGCTCAATTTAGCTTTTTTTACATTGTGTGGATGGCTTCTCATCCTGACTTCACATTGATTCAAGACACCTCTCTCTGTGAGCAACTTGCAGACTTGTTTCTAAATCAACATGTTTTCCTGAATGCTATTTGCTTGTCTGAAGTGGTTCTCTGAGATGCCAGCTTTTTATCGTTTTGTCTAAGCATAAGGCTCTGAAAATTTTTCATGCGAAACAGAAGCAGGGTCCTACCTCTAACAAGCATGGATCAAAGAAGATCACTGATCATAATCTACTAAAGAACTAGTGTATACATTTCTGTGGCCTAGATCCAGGATTTGAATTGTATGTAATGTCCCAGGTGATAGTCCTGCATTTTGAGCTTGGGATGAGGTTGCTAGCTTTAGGCCCCAGGCAAAATTCACAGAATGACTGCTTTTGCGAAAGCAATTACTGAGATATCATATGTAAAACAAATTTCTCCATTAGAAGAATGACTCTCTATTAATAGGCCAACTTTGCTACTGAGTTGGTCTTTAGTCAATAAAGTGATTGCAGAGAGAGGCTCTACTTAAAGTGAAAATTGTGCCCATTAGTAAAATAGGTTGCCCTCTAATCAACTGTGTTTCTCTTTCATGTTTCTCTTTCACTCTGTTAAACAGAAAACCTCACCATACAATGATAAAACTTATCCTCATTGGGGAAATACCTATATGCTAATAAACAAGTTGAAAATAAAATTATGATTGGAAAATAAAACAGACTTGTGTTCAGGGATGTCACCTATTTTCCATAATAATAAGCAGGAAAAGTTCTTGAATAATAGGGGAGTGGAAGGGAGTTGCACTGCACATGCCATACTAATTTCAGAGGTTAATTTGCAGTTAGTGAAAGACAGATATGTTCACAAAAGCTGCTAGTGAACCATCTAATCCATACATCATTTACTGTGCTTGTCATAAGATCATTTTAAAACTATTTGAAGAATTTGAAATTAATTTTTTTGTCATTAGACTACTTAAAAACACTTGGTGAAAAAGTCTGTCGGAATGCAATGTAACAGCAAGGTGCTTAAATCTGATGTTGTCTAGACCAAAGGTTTAGTTTGTGGAAGTCAAGGTATATACAGATGTGCCACCTTGGATTAAACTGTAACAGATGGCTGCTGCCATTAGCTACTGCCTATCTGCTGAAATGTGTTAACTAATTACCTAAGGGTTTTTCAGTCCATTTTAGTGCAAAGTAAAAACCATCAGTGGGGACCCAACTTACAGGTTTCTATACAAATGGATGTAGCATGGGGAATAAGCAGGAGGAGTTAGAGATTTATGTGCACCTGTAGGGCTATGACCTTGTTGGCATCATGGAGATGTGGGGTACCTCCTCCGGAGCAATGCATTCCAACAAAGAGGAAGTCACACAAAAATGACAGGAGCCCTGAATGGATGACACTGTCATGCATGACATCCTTGGCTCTATATTGAGGAGACATGGATTTGACAGATGAACCACGCAGTGGATAAGGAATTGGCTGGATAGCTGCACTCAAAACAGTTATAGTCAATGGCTTCGTGTCCAATGACTAGAGGTGAGTGGCACTCCTCAGGGATCAGTATTAGGTCTGACACTGTTTAACATCTTTGGTGGAGACACAAAGAGTGAGATTGTGTGCAATTTCAGGAAGTTTGCCGATGACACAAAGCTGTGTGGTGCAGTTGACACACTGGAGGGAAGGGATGACATCCAGAGGGACCCTGACAGGCTTGTGAAGTGGGTCAGTGAGATCCTAAGAAAGTTCAGCATGGCCAAGGGTAAAGTCCTGCACTTGGGTCAAGGCAATCGTAATGCAGTCTGGGCAGAGAATGAAAAAAGTGTGACCAGCAGGTCAAGGGAGGTGATACTGCCCTCTACTCTGCTCTTGTGAGACCTGACCTGGAGTACTGCATCCAGCTCTGGGACTCCCCAAATAAGAAGGATGTGGATCTGCTGTAGCAAGTCCAGAGCAGGATCATGAAAATGTTCAGAGGACTGGAGCACCTCTCCTATAAAGACAGGCTGAAAGAGTTGGGGTTGTTCAACCTGGAGAAGAGAAGGCTCTGGGGAAACCTTAAAGCAGCCTTCCAGTACCTAAATGGGGCCTACAAGAAAGGCTGAAGAAGGACTCTTGAGAAGGGCAGGTAGTAACAGGAGAAGATAAAATGGCCTTAGACTGAAAGAGGGTAGAATTAGATTAACTATTAGGATGAAATTCTTTACTGTGAGGGTGGTGAGGCACTGGAACAGGTTTCCAGAGAAGTTGTGTGCCCCATTCCTGGAAGGCTAGACTGAATGGAGCAACCTGATCTAGTGGGAGGTGTCCTTGCCCATGGCAGGGGTATTAGAACTGGATGATCTTTAAAGTCTCTTCCAATGGAAACTGTTGCATGATTCCAAGATTTTGTGTTCTACCAGACAATTCAAACAGACCTTTTTTCAAAATAAACTCTTAAACATTTAAGAAGACTAAATATGAATGAAATTAAGAACAATATCTGGAGTATGCAATTTTGGTTGCTCTCAGAAGTTCAGATGTCTTTGCCCTGTTTACTGTTTCCAGAGATATCTGTAAATTTTAGGATTCTACATATAAGCAAAGAAATTATGACAGAACTGCTCATGCACACTAAACCATTCGAACTTGATCAATAGGCCCCATTTAACTCCATTACTGAGAGGGTGGATGGAAATAATAAATACAATGAGATACAATACTATACACCTTATCAATATTGCAAAATCCACTTATTCCCAGAACAGTTATCAAAAAGATTGTGATATGTTCATTTTGATTTTGGCAAATAGTAAAGAGGTAAGATGCAGGAAGGTAGTATACCTTTACTGAAGTATGAAAAACTGATTTATTTTAAATTATATATAAAAGAAAAAAAGATTCTGTTTAAATTACATAAATGAAAAAATAAATTTCTGGTTCTAGGATTCTTATTTTAAGAGAGGTAAAAAAATGTGTTGGTGAATGTGGATAATTTATGAAATTTCTCTACATCCAAATTACAAATATACTTGGAGCTTCTTAAAAGACAACTTAGGAGTATAACAATAGAGATTAAATTTCAGCTGGAGAATTTGTGTATTTTATAGATGTATCTATAAATCAGAGGATAAGGAAAGAAAGACACTGACTGAGTTGGTGCGGAATTAAAAATTACTTAGTTTCGGCTTTAGCAAAGTATATTCTATACTTCAATTTTCAAACAATTATTTGAATGTGAATTCTGAGGATCCAATAGTTATGTTAGACAGAAATGTAGGAAGCAATTTTAGTAGTTATTAGCCTTAGCACACATGAATGTATGAATATCTGTAGTAAGTGTGAGAGACGTCCACCTCCTCTTAGTACCATTTCAGCACTGACTGTATATTTACCTAGGGCAGAAGAACACAACCAACATATGATGCTTCATCCTAATCTTTTCCATTCTCTAACTGTTCTCAGCTCTGAGCTTTCTAATCCAGATAAAGAGTCTGCTGTGTAGCCTTCAGTGAATCTCTTGCATGTGGTCAGGTCTTAACACTTTCACACTTAGTAAATTTTTGATCTTTGATGTATCCTGTGGCAAGTTTAACTTCTTGCATGAAGAATTAAAATTTTGTAAAATCTGACTGTTAATACCTTACTGATACATTCTAAACATTTCTTTTTTCTTTTTAAGACAGAGTGAATAAGTTCCATCCATGCTGTTTTATCTACCATTTTCTGATTGTTGAGTCTTCAGGCTGGCCAGAAAATTAATTACTTAGTTGTTCCTTATATTGTAACCCACTGAATATAATTGTTGTCATTCCTAGTAAAGGGTCACAAGATTTATAATGAAGTGACAGAGCAGTTTGTCAGGGTTCAGTTGGCCTCAGCTCATTTTGGTTTTCTTTAGCAACCTGCTGGTGTCCTGTTTTCAGTTCAGCTCCTTGAATATCTGGTATAGTAGAAGTCTCACAAGCTACATAGTCATTTAACCCATTTATTTTCTTTATGTCACAGCACAGCAAAGACCAGTTGCTTCCCAAGAGCTGTGAATGTATAAGACAGCATAAGTTCATGTGACCAGCCAGCTCCTGTCCCAACAGACCCAGGAAGGGGGCAAGGAAGCCCTGATGCACTGGGCATAAAAAGCAGGGTTTGGTTGGTATCAGGGACTGCAGAGTGCTCTCTGTGGAATGAGTCCATAAACTGTCCTGTGCTGGTCACAGTGGATTCCAGACAGCTCTAAATGTAGGGAAATAGTCTGTCATAGCCCAAAAGTTCGACCAACCAGAGTACCACATGTCATTTCTTTTCAGGCATGTTTGAGGAACGGTGACGGTTGCTGGGGGCAGGAGATGCAAAAATGACACAGGAAGAGTGGGAGAACACTCAAAATGGGATGTAAGGGGAAGTATGTGAAGAGAAGTGTCTGAAGAAAAGGGAAAAAGGGAGATGAAGGATATGAGTGGAAACAGACATTTCTGAGGGCATGTACAGAGATGAACCCCTGGAAGGAAGTGCCTTGTGCTGGAGAAGGAACACCCCTGAGGGACTACGTCCTTTGAGCAACCCGTGCTGGTGCAGGGAAACCTTTGGAGAGACTGTGGTCCATGGGCAACCCAGAGCAATGAAGCAGTATGAAGCACAGAGTAGTAGAAAGAAAACTCTGTACACTGTTCCCAGCCTTCTGCACTGCCTATTTCCTCATGAAAGGGGTTTGGATGGACCAAGGGTAATGTATGGTGAAAACAAGTGTGGTTGAGACAAGGAAAGGGGAGGGGAAGTGTTGGATTGAAGATGAGTCTGTAGAAGAGTGGGGGAAGGCATTTCTCTAAGTATTTAATTACTTGGTACCTGAACAAATAATTAAAACTCATAATTGGCAATAAATTTAATAAAATGAAATTTCCTGAGTGGAGAATGTTTAGCTTATGACAGCCAGCTATGGTGACCAGAGTCAGCAGAGAGCCTGGGTCACCAGGCAAATTCACAGTGTTGAAGCAAGATCAAGGACAAGTCAGAATCCTGACATGAATCAGCATCAGCTCCAATGACAGTGACCAGGGCAGAAACAGGCTGATGTCTTCAGAGGTTGATGGTTGCAGCAAAGGCTGAGACATTATTGGGACATCATCCAGTGTATGGTCAGGATTGGGCCTGATGAGGGCAACTAGTGTCAGACACAGCCCTGGGATGGCTGGGCAGGTCTGGGGAGTGGAGGAAAGACCAAGGGCAGGCATCAGTGTGCAGGTTGGACCCATCTCAGGGGGCAGGGTGGTAGTGGAGCTGTCAGTTTTATCAATCCTTTGCCAGTTGAGGGGAAACTAGCTGGGAACCAGTGAGAAGGAGAGGATGATGGCTGAAAAACACAGAAAATAACCCCTAAATGGATGCTGAGACTGAAGAAGGGCCTTCCCCTTCAAGATGTCAATAGTTCCCTGTTCTTCTCTGTGTGTGGAAGAGTCATGACATTGACCTTGGGACCAAGATGGACTTTATAGGGATGAGCATAATACCAGAGGAAAGATACTTTTAAGTTTTCTTGTACAGCAATGAAAGTTACTATTATTAATGAGGCTTTCTGTATTCATTTGGACTATGATTGCTGGTATTATTATTGCTTACTTTATCCTGATTAGATTGCTCAGTTTTTATAAACAAAAATTCTTGGCTATATGTATTTAAAATATTTATGATGCATTTCCTTTTGCCCATACTAAGATTTTGATCTTATGGATGTTTTTTTCTATACTTTTGATCTTACTCGTTTCTATTCTCTTTGTCATTGTCATTTTATTCATATTGAGGAGAGTGAAAAAGAATTTTACATAGTACTGCAAATGCAGGATAATATTGGTTCTGTACAGTGGGAAAAGTACAACATTTTCTATTCATTTTTTTTTAACTAACTCCTAATATCCTGATTTGCTTTTGTGACCACTACTGAATATCAGGCTAATGATTTTCATGATACCTGCCTTTGTAACACCAAACCATGCTACTGAGGTGTTGATTGTCAGCTCAGAGCTGATAATTTTTTATGAGAAGTTAGACTGGTTTATTAAATTTTTTATTAGAATTGTAAAGACAATTATTGCCTTTAATCTTGTCTTTATTCATATTGAAGTTCATCTGCCATTTTAGTACCTAGTTTCTGTAAGATCCTTCTGCAATTACTCACTTTATCCTTACTATCTGGAATAAAATCCTAACACCAGAAAACTTTGTCACTTTGCCTCTTGGCCCAGTTGCTAAGCTCTATATCAATATTTTATCAATATTTTCATGGATTGTGTCAGTGTAACTCACCACCAATCACTCAGTGTAGGTCACCAGTAGTTGACCTCTCTTTGCTGTGAGAACTGACTTTTCCTACCATCATTTCCTGTCTTTCTGTTATGGGTTTAAAATCTTGGAATTTTTCTTTCATCTACCAACCCTGCACCTCAGAGGAATCACCCTCTGTC
>JAWWEU010000125.1:54553775-54575833 GCA_035583155.1 Acropternis orthonyx
TTACATAGAGGGTGTAGAATACACAGTCTTAGCCACACCCACACAGTGACAAACTGGTCCTGGTCACTATAACCAGGTCACTCTAAACAGGACAGGCTGAAATTCTGGCTAGCTAATATCTACAAAGATATGCTCAGGAAATTTTTGTTGTATGGCTTTAATTGCACAATATGGGAAGTCACAGCCAAGCACCATCTGCTGTAGGTGATAACAATATACTGAAGCTGTCAAATCACAACGGAACAGGATCACTAACCTGTAGAACACTAGAGAAAAGAGGTGTAGTGAATCTATCTGTGGCATTTACAACCACTTGCCTGCAGGAAAGAATTGAAATAATTTGTTTCTTTAGAAGCCAAAAAAGTTGAGTCCTCTGACATGAAATCACCAGGTGACACCATCATCATTATGTTGTCTAGCTAGCACAGTCTTTTAATTCAAGAAACCTGTTGTAATGGAGCTAAGTAGACACTCCTAATGCTTATTAGAAATGCCTCTCCCTGAAACCCTGTTCTGCTCTCCTCTTTCCAGTTTTACACGTGTTTATGCAGTATTCATTAATCAGTTCAAATTACTTTCAAGCTGCATTTCCAAGTTTAATTAATATTATCAATAAATCCTTGCTTACAGAAAGGATGATTTCTACTCACCTTGGTGAAACAAATCCTTATCTTCTTCATATTTTGATAAAGGTTTGGCCACAGCAGTACTACGTGTAATTCACTTAAAACCCCGATAGAGAAAGATTTGTAAAGATTGTCTTTTCTATTTTTTTCCCCAATGAAATAAAATTATTGGACTGTAGCATTTTTGCGTCAGTGTTATAGTAGATTCAGTTTTCAAATTCTTTAAATTAAAAAAGTTGATAGACTTCTGTCACAGTGAAAAGTAACTCTTTTAAAAAAAAAATTAGACTGGGAAACTTTTTATATCTGCTTTATTAAGTGTGAAAATTCCACATATCCAAACATATCAAGTATGAAGATTATTAAAAATATTTTAAGATTCAGTGTTTATCAAGAAGGAAAAAAAATCAACTGAAGGATAAAGAAAAAGCTTCTTGAGAAAAACAAAGGAAATTCCCCTTAGTATTTGTTTTGGAATCAAGTACTGTGGTTCTAAAAGTTTAGTTACTTAGTGTCATAGTTGAACCCCAGTCATCAAGTCAGTAACACACAGCTGCTTGCTCTCTCTCTCCTGATGGGATGAGGGAGGCAATTGGAACAGAAAAGAAAATTTGTGGGTTGAATTAAAGACAGTTTAGCAGGTAAAGGAAGAGCTGTGTGCTCATGCAAAGCCAAATAACTTATTCATTCATACCTTGCCATGTCCAGGCAGGTGTTCAGCCATCTCCAGGAAAGCAGAGCTTCATCACATGTGACTTAGGAAGACAAATGCCATCACTCCAATGTCTCTTCCTTCCTTCTTCCCTCAGTTCCATACCCTGAGCACAATGCCATATGGTATGTGATATCCCTCTGGTCAGTTGACGTGAACTCTCCCGGCTGTGTTGCCTTCCAATTTCTTCTTAACCCCCAGCCTCCCTGGTGGTGGGGTGGAGTGAGGTGCAGGAAAGGCGTTGATGCTGTGTAAGCACTGCTCAACAGAAATTAAAACATCCCTATGTTATCAATCGTATTTCCAGTGAAAATTCAAAACATAGCCATACTGGCTACTGTGAAGAAAATCAGCTCTATCCCAGTCAAAACCAGTACACCTAGCAACTAGTGGAATAAATTTAATACTGAAAGGCTGCAAGAGTACCGATGCTACCAACAAATCATTTTGTATTTCATCACAGTTTAGTGCACTTTTTCCACTCCCCTGAAAAATGACAGAAATTGTCATAAGGGAAAGTTAGCAAATTGTATATTTAGAAGTTCTTCACAAGCTTCTCTAGGTCTTTGTTTAGATTTGTTAAATTGAACTGTGGAAAGTAAATGGCTTTCATTAAGAAATAGTGCTTCAGAGGACCGAACTCACTGCAACAAGTATATATAACGTGTTTAATCCTATTTGACTGTTCACTTTTTTCTGTTGGTTATAATCAGTTATGGTGAGTCATTTGTGATGACTTGGACTATTTTACTGCCTTTTTTTTTTTTTCAAACTGCATTTTTGAATAGCACCAGTTTTGTGAAAATTGCCAGTGTGTTTATGAACTGCTGTGAATCTTGTGATGTCTAGAATTGTAGAATATGAAATTTGAGAATTCTCTTTAAACACAGTTGAATGTCTAATACTGGCAGAAAGGACTAGGACCGTCTCCTGAAGAAGTCTGATCAGCATGTGTGCATTGGAATTCATTTTTCCAGAAAATCCTGGGTAAATTAAATTTCTGTCACATAGTAATAAGTCAAATGTTCACATAAACCAGTTCTATAGTGCTCTTAAATAAAACAATTTTACAGGAAAAGGTCTCTTTTCCTATTCTTTTCTCTTGTATACTTCATTTAGTGACATCATATTTGGTTTGAATTAACAATAATGATATAAATGGTAGATAAGGTATAACTAACAATGGAAAAAGATGAATTAGAGACTCACTGAAAAGAGTTGGGTGATGTTACTGTGCAGCTGCTGCCTGTATATGAAAAATCATGGTGATGGGGGAAGAGAGAGTTCCTGGCAATTGCAAAAAGTTTTATGAACATCTTTAAGAAAACAACAAAAGCCTGGAAATGTTAGACAGGTCTGCAAAACCTCTGTCCCTGGAAAGATCACGGAAAACAAAAGGTAACCAGGAATAGCTGACACAGCTTTAATAAGACAAAACATGGTAACTAACCTGGTTGCTTTCAGCAATCCATTCAGTGGCAATGGGTAGAATGAAAGAGCAATGAATAGAATACACTTGCAGTAGGATTTTTGATATTTTCTGTTGCAGTACACTTATTACAGGAATTACAGACTGAAGAATTGGATGGATAGTGATTTGGATGGATCACAAAGGCCTAAGGATAGTAATGAATGCCTTGATATCCATTTGGTGGCTGGTAACAAGTAGGGCATCTCTATATTGATGCTATGTTTATATTATGCTATATCATCAACAGCAACCTCAATGACAGGTTAAAATACATCTCCAGCAAGTTTGTGGGTGATGCTAAAATTGGAAAAGTTAACACACCAAACTTATGAGATATCTACAGGAATCTGCAGGGAGAAACTGAGGGAAATGGGCATGTTTAGTACATTGAAGGAGACTAAGGTGCAATCCAAATGGCATACTATAACTTCTTGACAGAGTGTTGCAACACCCCAGGCTCAGATCATGAGCTCATCTAAGAGGTTTTACATTAAAAATATACAAGGCTCCAAAAATCCACCTGACAAATATTAAAAGGGTCTTCAGTTCTTTTATACCTCGAGGTTGTGTATGGGAATCAGGGGATCAAAATAACATACATTTACTGACAAACTTTGGAAAATAAGGGAACTTGGCAAAAGTTTAAAACTAGCATTCAATCAACATAAAGCATTTCAGAGAGCATTGACTTAGCAAATTCCAACCCTACCAGGTTTAAGTTATCCAAACATCAAGGAAAGAAAATTAGGAGAAGAGCAAGAATTATAAGTGAGAATTATAGCTACTGCCTTGAATCCAGCCTAGATCCAGCTACAAGAGATCCAAGAAATGGTAGATCTGTGAACCATGTGGTGGCTGCATGGTACTGATTTTATTGCTCTGGACTCCTGCAGTCACTCACCCAAGGTGGGCCTTCTGGTCTGCCAGCCATGTGGGGCTGATTAGGGACTACAGGGGGTGTGGTGTGGGCTTTCCGTCGTGCCAATGGCTAACAGCCATTCTGGGGTGGACTAAAACTCCAGGGATGATGGGAGGAGAGGGGTAGGGGGCAGTGCTCCTGGTGTGCCAGTGACTGACAGCTGCACCAAAGGCTCTCAAGGAGGTAGGGTTATGGAGGGGCAAAGCACAATTCCACCTTGGCAGAAATTGATCTGCTGCCTCCCCCCACATGCTGAGTTTTTTCAGGGCAGTAATAAATTTAATAACCTTTTCCAGTCCCTCACAAGAGTTAAAGACATGATGAAAGTAAAGTGGAAGATAGTATAACTAAAGACAGAATCTCAAAATCATTTAGTTCTTGAAAACATGGAATTCAGACTGGACATAAGAAAAAAAGATATTTTCACTAAGAATGTAGCATGACACTAGAACAGGTAACTCAAAAAGCTTGTTGAATCTCCTTTCCTGGAATAATAGACCAGCTCCAGAATCAAGTTTCTGAAAGAAATGAACAGCAACTAAAAACCAACATTTTCTTATCACTGGTAGAGCCAAATATTATTAGAAGAGAATGATATGATACAACATAGAGAACATAAGTAAAAAGAAATGGAATTGTATGAGAAAAGTATATCCTAAGATACCTAGCTTGATGCAGTTGAATGTGTTTGGGGAAATGGAAAGAAAAGATGAGGGAGTGATATAAAAATGATGAAAAAAATGATCTTAGTGATTATGTGAGATGGAGTGGGATTAGCATGTCACAGGCTGTGTAAGAGTTGAAAATACCTTACACCTGTAGGACAAATAAAGGAAAACAAACAGAAGGCAATAACAATCCTAGAGGTAGGATAGAGATTATGGTGTTATCATTGCAGCTGATAAATGAAGAAACAGAAGCTTCTGGAGAATAAGAAATGGGAAGTTCACTTTTTGACATAAGAAAACAGCCTTCTATTGGGTTACAGCTGACTAGTTGACTGAAAAAGATGGGAAAAAGATCACAGACTTCTTTAAATAAAAAGAACATTTTTATGGTTTATATTTTGGAGTTTCTAATCAGATTTAAAACCAAAAATAACTATTTTTAGGGTTTCAGAAGTTTGCAATTTTTTTTCCCCTGGGAGTATAAGTAAAAGAAAACAACAAATTTATTAACTATGACATAACCTTAAATTCTTTGTCTTGCCAGCAAGTGTGTAGTACTTCCAGGTATACAGATTAATTAAAATCACTTTCTTTTTATTGACTTTCTTCTTCCTTACAATAACTTCAAAGACACAGAAGAAATTGAGGCTAACGATAGCTAGTTCACATTACATACTGTGACTTTCTGACTGCATATGTATTGTACACAGAGACTTCGTATCTAATTTACTAGACACCTAAGATAATACTTCTTATTGTCATTGTGCAATTTTAATGAGAATAATTTTGACAGGAAAAAATATAGAACTGTGTAAGGCCCTGAACTTGCTCAACAATTTTTTTCAAAGGAGGTTTACATACCTTGATTCCCTGAGGCAGGCAAAAAAGAGGATGAGACAACATTCTTGGGAGGTTAAACAACATACAAGAAACATAAAGTATGAGAGGCAATGTGTTTACAAGACCCCTTTCTGTTGTGCTTTGCCTTGATTACTGGTGTTGTTCAGTTCTGAGAGATTTGTTCATTGGCATTCCAAATAAGTTTGACATTGCATGAACCTGGAAAGACAGGTAGGGAACAGCTGGAGGTACATATCTGTTATGAAAGACTTATTAGGTTCCTTATGGTTCTGCAGGTGACCTAATAGCACAAAGTGGTCAGAAGGTACAAAGAGTTCATTACTGTTTCAGCAACCAAGGAAACAACTCTTTCTTTGTGGTGTTTTGAATATTGCATTCGATATTGAATGCTACATTCCAAAGGATATATTGACAAACTAAATGAAGTTCTGATGACAGGAAAAAGGAAATAAGAAAACCGCCAACAAACCAGAACCATAAAAAACTTCAGATCACAGAGATGGAGGGATTGATTTCTTAGGAAAGATAAAAGAAGAAAGGATGTACAGCTCGATTAAGCAATTATAAGGGGCAGGGAGAATTAGCAGGTTACAAATAGCCAATAGATTTAAATATTAAGTCAGAGAGAAATAATTTAGTGCAGGACAAGATGCCATGGATAGAATATCCGCATTAAATTAAGTAAAAGAAACTGTAAACTGAATGTTGAAACAACCATTGCAGAATAGATTTGTTGACCTTCTAATTGGATGGAAATTAAAATTCAATAAGTTGTGACACTACCAAGGTCAATCTTTAACCATTTATATTAAGAATATCATAGAGATCCAGAATGACTCTGATTTAGAAATTAAGATTGTTTTATTTTATAAGCCAGTGAATCATCTTGGACTGTGTTAGGTGGAGTGTTGCCAGCAGGTCAAGGGAAGTGATTCTTTCTCTCTATGCTTTTTAATCACTTAGTTCCTTTGGGGTTTTTTATTGAATGGAAAACATCTATATAATGTTTTCCCAATTAAATACTCTAATTGTCAAACTTTAAATATTAACTCTATCAATTTCCTAAGTGCTTCCTAAATTTTAATGATTGATTAGGATATCTACCCCTTAGAAAAGTGATTTTCATTTACATCAGACTTACACAATCACTTACAGTTTTACTCGAGAAACATTGCTCAAATAACTTGTGTGTTGTGGGGTAAACTCAGTAGGCAGCTCAGCCTCACACAGCTGCTCACTCAGTCCCCCACAGTAGGATAGGGGAGAGAATCAGAAATGTAAAAGTGATAAAACTCCTGCATTGAGATAAAGACAGAATAATAAGCAAGGCAAAAGATAAACACACAAGGAATTTTTTCTTTACTTTCCAAGGATAGGTAGGTATTTGGGCATTTCTAGGAAAGTGAACACAAACATGGGAAAAGAAACACTGTAACTCTAAATGTCCCCTTTTATTGTTGAGTCATGCCATATGGTGTGGAATATCCCTCGGGTCAGTTGGGGTCAGCTGTCCCGGTTGTGTCCCCTCCCAACTTCTTGTGCACCCCCAGCCAACACAGTGGTGGAGCAACATGAGAAACAGAGAAGGCCTTGACAGCATGTAAGCACTGTTCAGCAATAGCTAAAACACTGGTGTGTTATCAATACTGTTTTGATCACAACTTCAAAACAACCATGCCAGCTATTATGAAAAGACTTAGCTCTGCCCAGACAAACCCCTACAGTAGTGTCAATATTCTTGTCCCAGAAAGAGTCAGAAGAATATACATCTCATTTGTGCACTATTTTAGCAGTTATAACATTATTAAGGATGTGAAAGCCTTGGTATGTATTTGTAGTTCTGCCCAAAATAAAGACCTCTCAGAGGAATGTTTGAACTGCCAGTTTGTTCTGGATTGGATAGATTGATGAGGATCTAAAATGTTCATGTTAATTCTTTTGGAGGCTAGAGAAAAAGCTAGGTAGGGTAAGCAGGGGTGAATTTCTCAAGAGAACAGAAACTTCAGAATTTGCAGGTTTGCAAGTGAAAGCTATTTTTTAAAAACATTAAAATAACTGGAACATGAATTAGTATCCACTTGCTTCAGTGAGGATTCCACAAAATAGGCTGACGAATTGTACTTGCATGATTTTATTTTCTATAATAAAAAAATCTATATTTTTGCCATGAAACACTGCAAATAAGTGAATTTGAACTTTGTTTTTTCTGGTGGAACCCTATTCTTCACTCCTCACTGCAGAGTCTATTTAGTCTTGTAGCTTCTGTGCCTTTCTTGAAATTGTTGTTGATCTTCCTAGGCAGAAAAATGGAACTGCTAGAACTCCTAGGCAGGTGCCTTTCTGCTACATGAGAGCCTTCCTACTGCAGAATAGGAGATGTGGAAAACAGGGCCAGAAGAAAGAAGACGGTAAACAAGGACAAGACAACCTCACTGGTGGGCATCTCTTTATCCACTGGTTTTTAATCAAGAGACTGCTCTAAGCCTAAAGCACTTTCTACACAATTATAGAGGTACTTTGTGGATTTTATTCTCAGATATTTAAATCTTTCCAGATAATGACACAGCTTACCTAATTCAAGGCATCAATTTCTGACTTATGATAGAGACATTAAATGTTAGAACTTCTACATACGTTAGGTCATAAGCATTAACCTTACTTAGGAAACATTAAGTAAAGACCTCAGAGCTTGCACTTGATCCAACATCAGTGTTTGCTTCCAATCGCAAAACCAAGAACTACTTTTGTTTGATTTCACAATATATAAAATTGCCACAGTGGACCTAAACACTCTAAGGTGTCATGAGGAAGGATGAGGAAGACAGTCATAAAAGGCAATAAGAAGAGTTTTGAAACATGAAAAGAGAGAATAGAAGCTGTGTGAATAGATATTTTTGATGTAGAAGTACAGGCTAATAGTGTTTGGGCCCTAAGGAAACTATCAAGTCTTACTGTGCTTCCCCAGCCTCACCTGCAGCCTCTCTGTGCCCCTGCCTAGGGCCCTGGACCCCATTACAGGCCACTGGGGCCTCCACTCCCTGTGCTGGGGCTGGTCTCCAAGTCCCCAGAGCCCTCACCATCCCTGGACCAAGCCCACCTGCGGGTCCATGCCCTGGACCTCTGTGTCCCCAGGAAAGTGCCGGGTGGGCTTCCCCCAGTGACCCTACTCCCCCTCTGGCTTGGGCAGTGGGAGAAGTCCTGACTGCCCAACCTGGGGATTCCCTGGGGCTCCCAGTTCTCAGGCCGTATAGTCAAGAGAGCAGCTTGTAGGTGGGTGAAAAAGGATTCTTCTAAAACACAAGTCATTTGCCTCAGGGAAAAGGAAAATACTCTCAGCTGTTATTCAGCTCAGCCCCACAGACAGCTCTCTGGGTTGTTGGTGTTTTTTTTTTTTTGGTTTTTTTTTTTTTTTTTTTTTTTGATTTTTTTTTTTTTAAGATAGGTGACACATTGCATGCTATTTTTCGCTGACAAGATAAAGTTTTCTGTGCTTTTTTTTTTTTTGCCTTTTTTTTCCCCCCAGAACAGCATCATATTTCTTGCTAACATGTTTTCTGTAAATTTGTAAGGACTTCCTGGAGCTGCATTGCCTAAAAATAATGACATTTTCATTCACATATGCACACAGCAATAAGATATATATGCTTAGCAATAAGATCATGTTAGCACTGCATTTACAGTTGCAATGCCACTATACAGTTTCAAAGAAGTTTTGAAATTTACTATCAAATGTACAGAAGCCTATCAGTGTTCTAATGCTTAAATTTAAAATGGACAAGATTATTAAAAACAAGTAAATCGTGCTTTAACATTTTATTAATTCCACTTTTTTCCATCTCTTTGAGAACTCTTCAATTTATTGCATTGAATCAGTGTCCTTTGAAAGAGACCTGATTATGTTGCCCTTGCAGTTCCAGAAGTCATATTTTAAAAAGGTCAAAATGTTTATCTTTGTAACAGAAAAAGTCATAGCTACTCATTGATCTTGAAGTAGTTTCCTGATCTGTTCCCCTGATGTTAATTTCAGTGCTTTTGGCTTTCTTATTCTTCTCATAAGCCTGAGGTATATACTGGTGATGTACATAATTCAAGACAAATAAAAACCAAACTGAACAGAAATGAGTCTTTTATCTTATAAATAAATTGCTAAATTAATCTCTATTCCTTACTTCTAGTTTTTGAAAAGGACACTGCTGCTTTTGAGTTACTGACAGAGGAATTTTCCTTTTAGATGCATGCCTCACCTCACTGTTCTTCTGGAATTATTTTTTCCTGTTTATCACCAAAAAACCCCAAACCAACCAACCAACCAAAACCAACCAAAAGAAACAAAACCAAAACAAAACAAAAAAATTCTTGGCCTTTTAAGTGATGACCACCTTTCCAATGATCATAAAAGAATTACAGGTTTTCTTTTATAACTGTTTTAACCTGCTCTCTGTTTTGTTTCTGAACAAAACCTTTTTATAGCTCAATGGGGAAATTTTTATCCCTGCACAGCATGGTCCCATGCACAGTTGATAAATGTTCCAGCCCAGCACACAGATGTATGCTTGGAAAATGACAGCAATATTATAGAGCCTTTTAGAGTGTTTTTGTGTCTAATGGCATTGAAACCTACTATTTTAGTTAAAGATTTAGTATTGGAAATCCTTAGTCCAACTTCAGGTGCTTGTTCCTCTCATTAGTGCCAACTGCTGACCTGATTGATGTATAGTCTTGCCCAAAATTACATAGTTGAGATTCTTCTAGGAAGGTTAGGATGGATAATTATGTATATAAAAAATTAATTTCATTTTTTGGTTTAAGAAGCATAGGGGACAATTTTTGACCATGTGAAATTTTGGGGTAATTTTTGTGATTAAAGAGAGCCTAAAAGAAAGTTGTCTTGGTGAAAACTGTCTATATGGGCATCATAGAAGAAGGTTGTCTTTATCATGATGAAAGCAAAACTTTTATTAATTGGATGAAATTTAGAAACTTTATTTCAGTTAATGAAACATAATACACACTTGTGACATTTATCAATTTTTACAAATTATTATTGAAGTTACTGTAATCCTAAAATAATTTAATAAAATGTTTATAAGGTTCTTTTGTGTTATAATCCTGTAGTTTTAGAATTGGTGTAAATGTAAATAAATTGACATATAGCTAACATAATGGAACTCTTGAAATGTATAGTGAAAATATGCATAAAGTCATAAATTGAAGTTAGACACAAATAATACTTTTTCATCTGGCAATAACTTTTTCTGTCTGGTCAGAATGCCATGTATTTTCGTATAAAGGGAATAAAATCTTGATGCTAAAGTGTTGCTTTTTAAACATTTTTATTTTCATAAAAAATAATACTAACTCTTTCTCTTGATTTCTTTTTATATAGACCTCTGCCTTTTACATAAATATTTTTTTTGCTTGTATGGTGAGAAATAGAGTGATCTGTTTTAGAAAAAGGAAAATGACCCCTCAATCTCTCCTGTGTATGAAGTGTCTCTGTCTTAGGTATGAAGTTATAGTTATGGTAGTGGCTTGGTAGCTTTTCATGTATTTCTGAAACCAATATTTAGTCCAATGTCCTAAATATCAAGTGGTAGAGGTGACAATTAGGCTTGTAAGTATGTGACAGAAGAATGGACTGTGTTGAAAAATTGAGAGCAGATTTTTATTTTTTTTTTATTGTATTGTCTTGGCAAAGTGTTTTTATGACAACTTTCTCTGCCTTATGATGGAATAAAATAACTAATTCAAAACAGAACGAACTGTATATAAGTAAAAATGTATCAGTCAGCTGGGCATGAGAAGTAAATATCTTTGTATGGCATTTCTAAGTAACATTGCATTGCATCCTGTACATCTTTCACAAGAGGTGAACTCACAGTATGGCTATTTAAGATTTTGCTGTTTAAGCAAAGACTGAAAATGATTTTGCTACTTTGCCCATAGCCTTTGTTTTTGCCTATTTTCCATGTAGACAGCTGCATTTTTTTAAAAAAACTTCATAAATATTTATTTACTAGTAGTTACTAGTAACTCCTCTCCCTATTATTTGGACAAGCTTTGAATTGCAGCCAATCTAGTAATTTTACCTGTGAGAATTCCAGCAGAAGTGGGACATAAACTTATCCTGTGGACACTGACAAACCTTGGGTCTAAGCTCAGTCCTTTGTTGCTTAACATTCCTTGGACTTGAAGAGTTTCAATATTATGAAAAGCATAATTTTGGGTAGTAAACAAACTACGAATTTGGAGTTTCCCAGCTGATCTAGCAAAAGTCATTTGTGTATTTACACAATGCTACATTAATGCCTGAGCAAAGAAACCTCATGGCTCAGTTAGGCTGATTTTGTTTTTAAGTCCAGCTTGACTAGAAACTTGTTTGACTGAATTCTTAAGTTGTGGTATTGCGATCCTGAGGGTTCACGGAGGATGGAAAGAGGGAGATCACTCCGAGGAGTGAAGTAGAGAGGTGCAAGCAAAAAAAGTTTATTTGAACTGGTACACAGCTTATATAGGGTCAGGGGGCTGGGTTCTGGAATGGGGTGCACCCTGGGAAGGTTTTGGGGAAGGGTTTGGGAAGGTCCCGGCCAAAGAAGGTATAAACCCCCAAAACTGAGGGGGGACAGGGGCAGGGGTATGCCTTATAGGGGGTTGTTACCCTGCCACCAGCAGGAGGCAGTAAAGAGTGGGTTACAAGCCATGTGAGTGGAAAATTCCAACCAGGTACATAGGAGAACAAAGAAAAACATATAACATTATAAAGGCCTCAAACAGAGTAAAATTGTTAAATTACAAACAGTTCTTTGACATCAAAGTGCAGTTTCCAGGGTTCAGGCATTCACAGATGTGTGTTGATGAGGCAGTTCTTCCATTGTTGGTAACTGTCTCCTCCAACATGGTATCATGAAGAAGCTTAAAGGCTTCTGAGATACCCATAGGTGTTGACCTGATCAACCTCACCCGGGGCTTCCACTCACCATCTGTCTTGGATCCCAGCAGCCTCCCTTGAGCTGAGGTCTGGTTAACCAGTCTCCTTGTCTGGGAAAGGCCAATCTGCTTGCACCGTATGCTCCTGTCACCTGAATGGACCTTGGATGTAGGTAGCTTGTTTCCTGAATGGATGTCTTATATGTATGTGATATCTTGCTTCCAGTCCTTTCTTTGGTCCTGTCTTCTGCTGCTCCTAACTGAATCCCTGGATAGACCCTGTGCCTGGTTCATCTTGCTTTGTCTGGGACTGTTACTGGACTTCATTATCAGTGCACTGACCAGCCTACCCAGCTTGGGAGGGGCACTACCCTCCAGATGCACTGGACACTCTTGGTTGCTCTTTCTTGTGGAAGAGCAACCCTCTTTGTGCTTCCCTGTACTGATACAGTGTGGTGATTCTAAGCAAGAAGGGGGGTGATAATATTAAACACACCCCCCAACCCCCACCTCCCGCCAAAAAAAAAGCAAAAACCAAAAAGCAAAAAAACCCAAAAAATCACAAAAACAAAAAGAAAAAACCCAACCAAACAAAAAACCTAATCAAACCAAACCAAAAAAACTTTCATGACAGACAAGAGAATAAAAAAATCTTGGTGCTTAAAGAACCTTACCTTACCTGAAAAGTAAGAGATCAATGCACCAGCTGAGGGCAAAGTTGTCTTTTAGTAGTCTCTGCTTGTACTACTGAAATTGTTCTGCTCTGTGAAAATGTCAAGATTCACATCAAGTGTCAGGTATTTTTAAGTGAAGGTTTTTAAACTGGGGGCCTGGGCCTGCTGTAATCACTGTTCCTAGGGTTTGTCCAGCAGCTACTGAGTATTCTCAGTTATTGCTCTTTGATTTTCCTAGTGCAGATGTAATTTTATACATGTAATTGAACACTCTTTTGAAACTTAAGTCTTGAAAGTGAAATCATAAGAAAAAATCTGAATATTTTAACCACTGAAATCATATTTATGTTTACAGATGGAGAATACTTTCCCTGAAAGAGAGTTTGAAGGACACCTTTTATGAAACACTTCATAAGTCTGGTATTCATATATTCCTAAGAGAATTTAAACCATCAGCTTCCTAGGTAAGGAGGTTTTACATTAGGCTTCTTACCTTCTGTACTGTTTGAAGTTGTCTGCTGTACTGTATAGCAATCTTTTCCTGTTTTTACCTAAAACTGCATCCTGCAGCAACATAGAACCATTTACACTGAAAAATAGTAGTAGCTGAAATGCTGTCTCTCCCATAATTATTTATTTTTCAAACAAACGGTCATTTTACTAATTGAAAAGCTCTGACAGGAAGGATCTGACTGTCCCAAATCATTCAAACTACGTACCCAAAAAGTGAAATCACTAGAGATTGTTATGGATTTGGAACATTTATACATTTAGCAAAGGCGGAAAAGAAAACAAGCATTGCTCTCTGTTTCAACAAATGTTGGCAAGATCATACTTAGATATTTGCAATCAATTAATGCATTGGGATTTTGCCAAAACTTTTCAGTATCAATTGTCGCTCTAATGTGGCAGAATCTAGGAATAACTTCCCAGACCTAAGCTGCATCTGAATTATAGATATGTTAAGATCCTGAAGTTAATCTCTAGAATATATTTTAACAGTAATTAGATATAATTTTCAATGCATTTTTATAGTGTTTCTATAAATGCTTGCTGTTGGTAAAACATTAATAGGTATTCCACCAATAGAAGAATACTCTCTCAACATAAACCAAGATAATTGTATGAAAGTGTTTATAAGTGTAGTTCATAAATTTTTATTATATATCATGATGCATTTATAAACACCATTGCCCATCCCAAAATTCTGGGGCCACCATGAAATAATAGAGTCGCACTTTTTAGTAGCCTTCAAATATCTGTGTCATTTGGGGGTGGGAGGGGGTGGGGGGAGGGGCAGGAATAACTACAGGAATAGCCCATCAGTTGGTGAATGTTATGACATTAAAAATACTACTAATTTTGAGACTATAAGAGCAATACAGTTCAGTATAATAGCTGAACATCTTTACTTAGAACACAAAAAGGACTGGCCTAATGCCTCTGCAGCCTTAATTTGATCCTCCTGTGTATATGAATTAGGATAGTATTTTTATTTATATAATCACAAATTAATGGATTTCCTTGGGGTTTTCTTCTGATAAGACTGCAACTTCCTTTATGTGTAGTATTTTAAATTCTTGACTAATAACTGAAATACTGTGGTGTTTGGGTTTTTTTTTCCTTTATGAAGCCATATAATTATGATTCTTTTGTTACTTGACTCAACTATTTCTCACTACAACCTGTCTTTACAAAACAAAATCACCCCCAGAATAATCTTACCGATTTATTTCAAACACCTGTTGAAGTCTCTTTAATTGCTTCTCCAAAGACTGGTAGGATTGAGTTTAAACTTGGATGTATTATACTCAAATACTTCTTTTCCAGAAAGTTATTAAAAATTAAAAAAAAAAAAGGAAATTGTAAGAAAACCACTTTTCAAGTATATTCTGTTTGCTTATAAGAAAGTTTTAATTATTTAGCTTTATATCAATAGTGATTGTACTCTAGCAATATTATCAAGCTGCTGAAAGTGTTTGAACTCAGAAAATTCTTCTAACAAGCACAAAGTAAAGTTCATACTGGAGAAAAATGTAAGTGTGAGAACATATAAATTAATAAGTAAGGAGATTAAAGTAAATTAACTGCATCCTTTCAGTCCTTCTATAGATAGAATTGGTGGTACAGAGTACGAAGGAGTATGTTTTCATTAATAGTTTATTAAGCTTAAGTTTATTTACCTTAAGTCAATCTTCCTGTGATTACAGTACAGTTATGCAGTCAAATGACATTGAAAAATTCCAAAGAATTTCCAAGCAGCTCAGCTTAATAATGACAGAAAATGGCTGTGCTAAGGCAGGTGTTTTTTGATTTTCTCTTTTAATGGACATGATCAAGGTAAATGCTTCAATTTCATTTGCTGTCTCATAAGTATTAATAATTTATGCAGTTTAAAGGTAGTATTCTTTGATTTCTGCAACAAATTTTAGGGTCAGATCCTTCAGATTTTTGGAGTGAAAAACATTCTTCTTTGTAATGCTTTTTGTAAATAAAAAAGTTCTATGTCAATCTGCATTAAAATTTTTAGGAAACTAATCACAGACCACATAAGATCATACAGAACATTAACTCAGGAGGTGTTCTCTGTAGATGTGGGTCTTTTCTAATGTTTGGATTATGAAATTCATTGTTTGCCCTAAGGTGTAGCAAGTCCCAGTGCATAACACTATAAAATAAAACGTCCAAGTAACTTGTCTCTCTCTACATCTGTACAACTTTCTCCTGCTTTGCTCATAGCACTTAAAAGAACTTCACTTGGGTGTCCTTTTCAAGTAATTGGTAAGTGGAGTGTATCCAGAAATCATGCAATTATACCATTCCTACGTTTGCAAATCTGTATCTTCATCTCATGTAATTCCATATTGCACAGAGTTCTCAAAGTAGCAAAATCACTCAAGAGAAAAATCGCAAGGTATCTGCAGATGTTCCATATCGGTCAGCTATGAGCAGCAGTATGACTATTCCTGTTTTTAAGGCTGTCATCTTGATTAATATACTTGATACAAGGATAGTTTAATTGAGCTATCTGAGCTAAACTCTCTTTAGTTGAAATAGAAAGCTTAATTTCATTTTTTGATTAGTAATAGTTATTGAAAAATGGCTCTAATGGGAGACGACAGAGACCACAGTAAGCATAATACACAGTACATACCTCTGGTAAACACAAATTTTGGCAATGGGAAACATAATATTTGTTTAATGGTTTACAATCTAAAATAGATGTGATGAAAGGTACAAATTTAAAATGATTGCAACAATGACAGTGCTAAAACAGAATCATGAAAAGTGAGACTTTTCACACTTTTAAAAGACCTTTTTTCTTTTCCAAATTAAGAAAATAAAAAGTGAAAAGTCTCTTGTGTCCATTCTACAAACTCTCTGCAGCAAGACAAATTCCTGAGGCTCATCCAGTGGTTCTTCTTTCATAAGGATACACATGCTCTTTCATTTTTGTATAGCAAATTGTGGAGGAATGCATCTGCCACTCTGAGTATCAGTATAGTTCTAGAATTTGATAAAATATATATAGTATATAGTTCTAGTTCTATATTTGATCAACAGGGCCTCTATCTTCATTGCAAAGGACTTGTCCCAAAGAAAAGTTGCACACATACCTGAACTTACAACATCATGTGATTGAGCAACTTCATTCTGAAAGCTTCACTCAGTTTCTTCTATTACTTTTCAAAGGGATCAATTTTGCAAAAACATCAATTGGACCTCTCCAAACTGTTTGATAAAGGCTATTGAGTCCCACAAGAGATTTATATAATATGCATTTAACACATTTACATTATTCTTACAATGTATCAAAATGATCCTCAGTTTTATGGACTGTTCTGTCTGAAGTGACTCTTAAAAGTTGCTTATCAAGTCATACTTGAGCACAAGGCCTAAGAAGCTAAAGTGAAATTTTGTCTTATTCAAAGGCTCTATCTTTTCAGACTTTCACATTTATAACTAGTATTTTTCTTCTACTGATTTGGATCACATAATAAAATTTAGAAAACTCAAGTAATGTGACATCAAGGATTTTTTTTTTCTCCTTCAGGCAGAACGATATTTCTGGTCACTTTCCAGGAGAAAATTGAAACTTATTGATACTGAAGACACAGGCTTTCTTCATATTAAAGTGAAAGTCTTGTGACAGTGTAACACTGAGAGCTGGTAAATTTTTTTTTAAATCTGGTTAATTAAACATATCTGAAGGACCCTATACACTAGGAAGTGAAAGGTTGGCTATATCACATATTGTAAAGGTCTTATTGGCACAGTTAATTTGAAAAGACATGAAACTGAGAACCCTTTCACCAAGGCACATATCTGACTTCTGCTTATAGTAGAACAAATAGTGCAAGTCTGAAAATGAATCTCTAGCAAAGCTCACAGTTAGTTTGCTGACATTTGAACTATCCTGTAAAACTGTCAATTCAAAGGCTAAATAAATCACATTTGATACAAAAAGATCACAATTATTATTATTTTTCACTCTTTATTTGCCTGAAACTTTTGTGTTCCTGTGGACTTTCCTGTGGATACAATTGCATGAACACTTGATTCCAGGACTTCTGACTTAACAAAATCTTGCACTTCATTCTGGTAGGTTTTGCAGTGCAAAAATCAGGCCCTGAGTGCACTGGCTGGGTCTGCAGACTGCTGTGCAGCCCTTCAGAAGGGCAGATTGGAGAGATGGGCAGAGAAACACTGTCTGAAATTCAACAAAAGTCAGTGCAGGGTCCTGTACCTGGGAAAGAAAAACCCCATGCACCAGGATAGGCTGGGGGCTGACCTGCTGGAAAGCAGCTCTGCAGAGAAGGACCTGGGGATCCTGATAGACAACAAGGTGTCCATGAGCCAGCAAGGGTGTCCTTGTGGTCAAGAGGGAAAGTGGTATCCTGGGGTGCCTCAGCAAGAGCACTACCAACAGTTTGAGGGTGCTGATCCTGCCCCTCTATTCAGCCCTGGTGAGGTGCATCTGGAGTGCTGTGTCCATTTCTGGGCTCCTCAGGACAAGAGAGACATGGATGTCCTGGAGTGGGTCTAACAGTGGACCACAAAGATTATTAAGGGACTGGAGCATCTGTCTTTTGAGGATGGGTTGAGAGGGTTGAGTCTGTTCAGTCTCAAGAGGACACAGAATCAGAGAATATTCCGAGTTGGAAGGGAACCATGAGAATCGTCAAGTTCAAGTCCTGGCCCTGCACAGGACCATCAAGAAGAAACACATTATATGCCCAAGAGTGTTGTCCAAATGCTTCTTGAACTTTGTCAGGCTCCCTGGGGAGCCTGTTCCAGTGCCCAACCCCCCTCTGAGTGAAGAACCTTTTTCAAATATTCAGCCTAAACCTCTCCTGACACAACTTCAAGCTATTCCCTCAAATCGTGTCACTGGTCACCGCAGAGAAGAGAAGCTATCCCAAGAAACCTCTTTTATGGACCTCATAGAGGCAGAAAACAGAAAACTGTTTTGAAAAGCAGACAGAAAGTAGTCTTCAGATCCTTCAATGAGATTTTGAAAATGAGTTTGTGTGACTTGTGAAACACAAATCCTTTTTGTCTAGTTTTTCCTGTCAAAGTTACATTACTAACCCATTTAGAAAGATGCAACTCTGGCTTATGATAAACCACTGTGTGATCCATATTAATTTAGTTGACTAATGAAATCTGAGTGATCTATTTGATATCTGCACTATAGATCTCTGTTGAGGTACAAGACTAACCTATTTATTCTAATGATATAAGATGCACTATTCCCAAATCAAGTGTGACAATATTTAGAAATTTTAATATTCTGTGAATCTTTCTACAAACTAGGGAAATTTTCAGTTCATGTGTTATTGTTATTTTTAAAACTGGCAGGTTTCTATCAAACACAAAGGTGTGGGGGAAGTAAAACCACATAAATATCTAGGCTTAAAGGAATTGTTAAAAGCTCTTCCTGGGACACTCCCACCCCAACTGTGTGATCAAATCTGCCAGCAACAGGTACAGTGTTGCTTTTCTAGAGGCTCCTGTCTAGCAGATCAGGCTGCCAGCTGGAGACATATTGTGGGAAACCCCTGGTGAGCAAGTGCAGTATTTTATAATATCCTTCCAGCTGGCAGGCTGCCTAGGATGGTATTTTTGTGCACTCTTCAAAACACTCTTAAGAAGTTTATTAAGATTGCAGGCAGCAACCATGACAACTGGTAGGAACTATATATCTCAAGTGCACTAGAAAAGCATATATATAAATAAATACATATTGTGGGAAGACACAGGTCAATCCAATTCTCTGTTGTAATTTCAATATGTATTGAATAAGGTGGTAGCTGGAATCTGAGCACTACAGCCTAATTCAGGTGGGAAGGCTAATGGAACAAAGCCTTACACTATTATTTTTGTACTTGTGTGTATCAGGCAACATGTTTTGTGTTGCTGGATCTTACAGTTACGTTCCTAGTCATACATATGAACTGAAGGAGGGTCAGTTAACACTTAACCAAGAACCTTATAATAAATGATAGCTTAATGAACTGCTATTAGCATACAAATAATTTTCTATTTACTAAAAACTAAGAGCTCAGATAAACCAGGTCTTCTGGATGGATCTTGTTATCAGTAGCTTGCTCTGTGTGCAGTAGTCAGATCCTGTAGAGCTGTGCCCTCCTAACGAGAGCAGTGCCTGTGCTGTGGTCACCTTTTGTTCAATGCTCATCATTGCTTGTGAAGCAGCCCTGCTTTTGCTGCTCCCTAATACATACACAAAAGTCATCCTAACAAGTCATGATAGAAAAAACTAAGTAGACAGCAAAAGCAAACCCAAATCATGACTGAAAGAAATTAGTTGAAGTAAAAAGTGAAAAATCAAAGTATGGCCAAGCCAAAACAAATAAAAAGTAAATTTGGGATAATGAGTGGTAAGTCTTTACTGTTATTTTCAGTCCCATTTATAGGAAAAAAGTCTTTAGCAAAAACCAAATGAAACCAAAAATCTAACCAAACTCGAGCAAGGGAAATTGAAACAAAAAGATCTAATTTAAGCATGTAAAAATAGAAAAAAAACCCTTTTCTCAGATGAATCACGACATTTAAGTCAATATTTTCTATAATTTTTCTACCAGTGATTTTAACCATCACAATTTTAAAAGCTAGTCTATTGAAAAAAATCTGGTTTGAGTAGACAGTAAACTGGACAAAGCTGCTTACCTGGATAAGCTAGAGAAAAAGGTAATGAATTAATTTGAGCTAATGTGATTTTGATCCCATTCTTAAACATGGTCTGATGCCTAAAATGGAAGAAAAGAACTTTCCAGACAGTATTAGTATAGATAAAATAGAGAGCAGCTCCTTTAATTAAAATGCTTTAAGGTACATTGAATACCTAAGTGCATGATACAGTATAAGGATCTTAAAAAGTTATAACACAAAATAATATCGTATCTAATGGATACTCCAACCCAAGAATTTTCTGCCCCCATAACCTCTCTGAGGTCTGCCCCTTGGCATGCCTCCCTGGATCTGAGTCAGAGGTCTCAAGACTTCTTACTTCTTCGCCATCTTTATCTTCACATCACATGCTTTCTTTGGAGCTTCTCCAAGATTTCTGGGCCTTCTGCTTTGAATATAATGATGTCTTATTTATTATGTCCTTCTAAGTATGTGTCTCAAACAAGATGCCCTTTCTAAAATATTTTTCTTTGAAAGGAACATTAAACAAAATTTCTAGAATTTGGAGAGTTTGATATAAAGCATGAGAAAGGGATTTACTAACTCTTAACTGCTATTTTAAAGTGTTAGAAACTATACAGCTGTATTAAAAATCTATATGATGCAAATCTTAAGAATATTAAGGCATCAGATTCACTTCTTTAAGAACTGAGTTTTCATTTTTGCATTTTTGCATATTTGTAGTTCTCTGTAGTACAATGGTAAATAAGTAATCCTTATACAAGCAGTGAACAATTTAAGGTTTTACTCCTCCCCTCACCACAATTAGAAAAATGCACTCTCATTTGTTTTACTGATGATCTAGAGGAGAGGGAAGAAAAAGAAGCATGATTTTAGCTACAGTCAGGTATAACTAGACTGAGAAATTCTAGAACTACCCATATCCTAGTATAGAGTCAGTTGAAGTACAAAACAGCAATGGTGCTTTCTGACATTTGTTCATTCCCTTGTGTATCTTTGGAAACAAGGACACAGTACTCTACGTCACAGCCACACTCTGAGTGTTAGGACACGACCAAATACAAATATTGTATCTCATTTGGAAAGTTCAAAACTAAATACTTACCTTTTGTTCTCAAAAAGCCATTTCTGCCTGTATAGATTTCTTCTGGACTGTTTATATTCTGTCAGCTATCAGAGTAGAGAAAAGAGTCTCTGTATAAGGAGACTTAGGATCCAAGTGTTATCTACTAGAAACACCAAATTATTTAAATCTGGTTTAAAGATCTTGCTTCCAAGAAAACAGATGTTCTATTTTCCCCTTTAAGTGTTCTTCTTGCAAGAAAAAGTTACAGAACACTCAGAAAATAAATGGCTGCCCCATGAGAGACAGCTGAGCATTGAAATAGGAATGGCTCTTAAAGCTTAAGTTCACAGTCTACTATCTGTTTCCTGCAAATAGTTAAAAAAAAAAAAAAAAAGAAAAAAGAAAACCAAAAATGTTTTGATAACACCGATGGCTGTATTTAGATTGTGGTTGAGAATATGTTTGTGTTCTAATTAATGTCATTAATACTATAGAGTAAGCAGTGATAAAAGGAAGTGAACTAAGAGGCAGGTGAAATTAGCTCTATTAAAAAAAATCAACAAAATGGTAAAGTGTAAAAAAGCAATGGAGTTCAACAAGTAAAAAATTTAACAGTAGCAAGCGCATTACATAGGACAATAGTTTCTAGCCTTTTCCTTGGATTGTATGCTAAAGTTTACTAACAACATTCTGTAACTCACTGGCTTCTGTCCCTGTGACTCCCACAGAGAGTTTTAGTTGCATCAGCATTTCTTATAATGATCTTACAGTCTTGTGGCATCTGAACCGCATATCACTTGGGGCCAGACTGCTCATTGCTTTGGCTTTAGTGCTCATTTATAACCCATTACAAAACAGGTTAAAAATGTGACCTCTCTCATTTTTGGGGCAATGATGAAGTGGGTCTCTTACTAGAATCAGGAGAGAGAAAGGAAGAGGAAAAATAATGTAAACTGTTGTA
>JAWWEU010000125.1:54575933-54586753 GCA_035583155.1 Acropternis orthonyx
CTCCATATATATCTATATATATGTGTGTGTGTGTGTGTGTGTGTGTGTGTGTGTATATGTGTGTGTATATATATATATATATATATATATATATATATATATGAATAATAGTCAGATTTTACAAAAGTTTTGATAGTCTGATATACTAACATTGAACTCTAGCTTCCAGCTAAAATAAAGTAAGAATATCCCTCCAGGCAGTAGGAGGGATGTGTAGGCAGAACCATTTATTGGAAAACATATCCTTTGTACTCTTGTATAAAAGTTTTATTTTATATCAGGATTTCTACAAAAAGTTATATTTTGTTATGCAAAAAAGAGGCAAATGATGAGTAAGTTAAAGAAAAAAAAAGAGTAATTGAAATTACCAATTTGGAGTTTTAAGTAACTCATTAAAAATAGTATACAAAGATATTCAGAATTCTGAAAGATGTGGGAATGATTTTACCTTTGCTATATTCTTCATTTGTGGATAAATATTCTGTGTCTTGAACAGGTGGAGGAGTCATGCAGTAGCTGAGTAACTCATGCAAGGCCATGTAAAGGAAAGTATAATTAAGCAAGGACAGGATGCAGATTTTCTATGATATAGGCAATAAACAACATTCCTGCTTGCTGAAAATGACAAAAGCTTCATCCAGCTTTTTTTTGCTTCTTTAGAATTTTCCTTTCCACAAGTTTCTCCTACTTGTCTGATTGGGACCTCAATAAAAGCAGCTCTGTAAAAGCAAGAAAAATACAGGAAGCGAATTATTCTGAATATATTACTCTTAGCAGATTTTTAAATTAATGTCTTGGACCTTATGTGAGTCAGCACCCTGTTCAGCATTTTCTGCATACTGCAGTGCCATTGAAGAAATTGAGATTTAGCACTTTAGATTTTTACTCAGGAACTCACAGGACTCTGGGACATCCCCAACTAAATCCTTAGCCAACATTTGATGTCAGTTTCCAGTTCTTCTGAATATATTTGTAACTATAGCCAAGCCAATATTCAATATTAGATGCTGGAATCTGCCAGCTAGGCATTATTAATAACATTACTGTGCTCAGAAATGCCATAATGAATAAAGTCTTTTGCAACTGATAATCATTCTCTCATTAATTTTTAAAATCTTTTTATGTTTTATGTGAAGTAAATTACAACAGTACCAGACTATCTGCTCAGCAAAAACATTGCATATGGTTTGTAGTAGAATATCAGATTACTATGTATGCCTAGAAGAGAAGATGTTTTAAACTTTAATAAATATCATTATAGCAGCTTGAAGATTGTCATTGTTGACAACATATTCCACACTCCTTATGGCAATGTTTTAGAGAATTTTAACATATTAAGGGTCAGATGTAGTCACTGGTTCAAAGACCAAAGATACCTTCAGGCAGATTGTCAGTACAAGAAATATTTCTGTTCCTTGTTAGGATTTTAGGCATCAACAGCAGGGTTCCCTTTGCAGCTCCTGTGATCATGTTGACTTCTTGTCAGCTGGCATTTGCTAGTAATGGGCTCCTACATTGGCTCTGGTGTGAGCTAAAACCCTCTTTAAATAACCCCATGCCTGAAAAAACAAGTCATTGTTGAGGCACATCAGACATATACCTCTCTGATCATATGCTTGTTGATCACCTAGCTGGTTTTTTGTCCAGTTAGGTGCCTGAGAAGGTCCTCTGTGTTTCTTCCATTTCTCCCACTCTTTACTGAGCAATTAACCTAAAATGTGGCATCCCAGTGGCCAAGCGGTCAAGGGCTCTGCCTGGCGAGCGGCTTGTCCTGGCCAGCTGCCGGTTCGAATCCCAGCCCTGGCTGGGAATGGCCTTGCAGCTGAGTCCCCACCCCATCCCGGAGCTGTGGAAACTTTGCTTTAGGGGCGGTCCCATGGCGTAAAGGAGAGCACTCTGGACTCTGAATCCCAAGGGCCTGAGTTTGAGTCTCAGTGGGGACCATCCCCTGGGCAGTTAAATGCCTCCCTGCCATCCGATTCTGTCAGATCTTGGATACTAAGCAGGGTCAGCACTGGTTGGTACTGGGTGCTGTAGACAGTCCCGAGGATTTCACTGTCACTGTCCAAGCTTGCTCAGCTGTGGCAAATGGACCTTAGAACTTTAAAAAAACAACCAAAAAAATGGTGAGGCCAGTTCTGCACATGCTGTGCCTCACCTAAAAAATCCACTGCGCAAGCTGGAAGGCCACACCGACATGGGGAGAGCCCTTCCCAAGATCTTTGTTCGCGAAGTCTGGCCATACATACAACCTAAAATGTTAGAATCTATGTTGGAAACAATTATTATATCACCAGAGGAGATAATTAACAAACTTAGCTGAAGGAAAGGCTCTATGTACTGAAGGAAAAAGCTTTGTACCAAGGGCTGTAGGGCATGGTGCTAAAAAGCTGAAGTAAAACAACCCAAAAAAAAATGATACAATTAATCTAAAGAAAGTTTACTGGACAAGGGTAAGGAAATGTAGCTGTGAAGAAAAACCTTTACTTTTTTCTCTGTAGTCCGTGAAAAAATAGGCTAGCAAAATTCAGTGAACCATTTAAAACTATGCTACCAAAAGTCATCAAAAAAGTTGTAAAAAACATGTCTAGCTCTCTGCAAGGAAAGAAAAAGTGGAAAAATAGATTGATATGTATACCTACTAGCACAGAGACTAGGCAGAATGGCATTGACTCCATACATAGTTAATACATGAAGAACAGAGGTTGTGTCAGCAGAGTGACCAGCACGCCATGAACAGAGGGTAAACCAAAAATTTGTTCTCACCAACACATATCTTTGGGACCATTCCAATGGTTAGGGTTCAAAGGGAGCTTAAAGATTATACAGCTTCAACCCCCTGTCATGAGCAGAGAATCTTTCACTAGACCAAGGATGGTTAATGCTCCATCCAGCCTGGTCTTGAACACTTCCAGGCATGGGGAGTCCACACAGGCTCTATGGGCAACCTGTTCCAACACCTCACAACCCTCACAGTAAAGAATTTCTTCCTAATTCTGCCCCCAGAGCCTTCTCTTCTACAGGCTGAACAACCCCAATTGTCTCAGCATGTCTTCATAGGAGAGGTGTTCCAGCCCTGTGATCAACTTCGTGTCTCTCTCCTGGAATTGCTTCAACAAATCCATAGGTTTTTTTGTGGTGGGAGCCCCATACTTGGACACAGTACTCCAACTGGAGATTTGTACCATGTCTATAAATCAGTTAAATCTAACCTGCTGAATTGAGGATTAGTGTTTTATACTTTTGGAAATAAGATATCCCCAGCTTTCTGATAGATGTATGTATGTGTATGGCCAGACTTCGCGAACGAAGACTTTGGGAAGGGCTCTCCCCACATGGGTATGCCCTTCCAGCCTGCACAGTGGATTTTTTTGGTGAGGCACAGTGTGTGCAGGACTGGCCCCACCGTTTAAGTCCTAAGGTCCATTTGCCACAGCCAAGTGAGCTTGGACAGTGACAGTGAAATCCTCGGGACTGTCTACAGCACCCGGTACTAACTGGGGCTGCCCCTGCTGAGCATCTGAGATCTGATGGGATCGGATGGCAGGGAGGCATTTAACTGCCCAGGGGACGGTCCCCACTGAGACTCAAACTCAGGCCCTTGGGATTCAGAGTCCAGAGTGCTCTCCTTTACGCCACGGGACCACCCCTCTGATAGATGTAATTATACAGAAAAGGACTAACACTTAACTTTAAAACATACCTTTTTAAAATCGTGAGCATATGTTAAGTACATTTATATTCATAATAGTCACAGCATATGGAGTAGTGTGTGTTTTGAAGCATTTTAATGGTTCTGTATAACATTTTAAAAATGTTTCTTCTAGATTGTGACATGAAGTTGCATCAGCAGGAGTTTGGTGAGCCTTACATACAGAAGACAGAAGTGCTAATGAATAGTGTGCTTCACAGTAAGTAAATGCCAGCTTTTTCAGAAGGATTTTCATGCATGCAGACATATGTTCTTGAGCACATATAATATTTGACTATGTCCAATTACACAAATAATTTCTTCTTACAGATCTTCTACCAGATTGCTGGTGTTCTAAACCTGCAAAATGTACATATCAACATGAAACTCAAGTGAATCCTTTTTCTACGCCCTGAGTTTACCATTGCCTTTTCACCTGTGTAATTGTTAGAAGGAAAAAAAACGGTGCAAATGGTGCAAAAGAATATTTTTACTAAGGAAAATGACAATAACCCAAACTTCAGACTGTCTCCTCATTCTCGTGAGTATTACAATTTTCAGTATTTTTTTCCTAATCTTTTGTATTGTGATCTGCGATGAGAAAAGAACTTGAACAAAGTCATGTAAAAACTGTTAGAAATAATACAGTGCAATGTGTTCTAATTGCATTACAGTTATGTTACTTATATGAAAAATCTCAAGCTTTTTCAGTGATTTTTTCATTATAAAAATGTTCAAATGTTCATTTGCTTCCTTTTAAATTCCTGATTGGACTGTAGAAAGCTATTGTGTTAACATCTGAAGACCATTAAGGATTGTTTCAGTCTAAATTTTATTTATCTAGTATTCTAAAGGCAGTCATCAGAGCTGAGTGTTTCCATCTTAATCTCATAAAGTCTATTCTTCACACTTATTAACATGTAGAAGAGGAAATTTAATTTGGTTCTATGAACTGCATAAGATTTGTGGAAAGGAAGGGGAATTTTTAGAAGTTGTATGTTTGCTAAATTCAGTTACTTTTGCAAAACTTTTTAATGTCTGAAGTACTTTGAAATCATGAGGTATCCCTGTAGTTATTCTGCTGTTGTCAATGTTATTTTAAATTTCTCTACTTAGGTCAAAACTTCCCTCTTTCCTCTTACCCTTTCATTCCTGCTTCACTCCCTTTTTTTGATGGAATGAGACCTATGATAGCTTAGAAATTAAACAGTCTCTGGCATTAGTACAGTTATGAGTTTGAAAGATTATGACTTAAAATCTGAACTGTTACATAAAATGAATGGAAAAATACTTTTAGGCCAGTCTTCAAAACCTAATCTGACCAGTTTCACATGTATGATTCTACATTCAGATTCCTAAGAATAGCTTTAAAGTAACTACCTGTGTTGATATGTTGATTCAGAGTAGCTTAACAAATCAGAATTTGGCATCTGAATTTATATATTATTGTCATTAATGAATAACGTAAAGAATCTGGAGATGATAGGAAGCTTGCTTTACTGGTTCAGAGTCCCTATTGTGTTCTTTTGTGCTTGGAGGGATTTTTGCACATATTTACAATTAACTGTTCATTATCTCTAGTACTAGATAAGCCTTTCTATAAGAAGAAACACAGAACAAAATAAATATCAGGATAGTAGTTGGGCCCTGACTAAGCTAGATGGGAAAGTTGCCTAAATGAAAGATTTGCCTTACTGTATATTTTCCTGAACATCAAGCAACAGTAACTTATAATTTTTAGCTACTTAGCATTGAATGTTTAAATTAGATTTTTTAAAAATTATAATTAACTATTTGGGGTACTTATCAATGATAACGCTTCATCAGCTATTCCCTTGAGGTACTTAGTTGGTGTCTGGATGAAGCCATCAGTGCTTAGACTGACCTTTATTTAAATTAAAAGCTGTCTTCTGTGAGCAAAGGAACGGTGCAGTTGTTTCTGTTACAGCATGAGGTGTTCTGATGCATTTGACACATTAGAACTTGACATAGTTCAGAATTACCTAGGGATAATGCATATTTTGCAATGTCCTTTCAAAAGTTTTCCCAGGAGTATATAGCAATTACAAAATGAAGTAAAATGTGAAGAATACTCCCATTATAGCTTCTTAGGAAAAAAAAAAAAATCATACTGAAATATTTACATAAAGTGTTTCTTTTATTTTGGAATAAAAATTCAGTATTTATTGATCCTTGAAAATCCAGTATTCTTTCAAGAACAATGTGAAAATGAGTCACCTCCTTTAGCAGTGGTGCACATGATAAATTTTTACAACTTTGTTATTTTTTATCTTACAGTTCAGCTTATGGAGAGAACTTTTTAAAATCAGGTACTCTCTTCCTTTTAGAAAGTGATTATAAAAGTGAAAGCAGTCTGCCTACTTTGCTTTTTTTCCCCACAAAACTAGAAAATGGTAATGTAAGTAGACACTTGTCACCAGAAATAAAAAACAGAAAAAAAGGCATTTAGCTCAAAAAAAAATTTTTTTTCATGTAACTGGAAGTTTTCTTGGACATGTTTCGAACAACAGCAAACTTCTGTGATATATAGTGTAGAATGACAATATATTTATATTAATAACATATACAATATATATAACATATATACATATATACAATATATATAACATATAATAATAATAATAATAATAACAACAACAACAACAACAACAACATATATAGAAAGTTAAAATCAGTAAATGCTTACCACTAAACTGCTTCCATTCATTCTTTTTAGACTTTTCTTTATGACTACATCATGCACTGTATTTAAATTGTAAGAACATTATGATATGCAGATGTTACACAACTATATGTCTTTTACTTTTCAGTATATCCTTTACTGTTGGAATGATCTGATACCTGGATAGAATAAGATGATGTCTCAAATTAAATAAAAACCTAAAATGTGATGAAGGATAAAAAGAGGATTCATTTTCAGAAAGTCATCAATACCGCCTCACTATCTAGGACATCTGATCACAGGTCAGTAAGTCAACAAAGCACCTCATGGTCACCCTTGTGTTTTTTCCTTATCCATCTACAATTTCCTTTTGTGTTAAGAAATTTAAAAGGGAAATATGAAAGCCTAATAGAGCAAGGCAACAGATAACTGGATTTGTCAGAGCAGAAACTATGAAAGTCTGAGAAGCTGAGTAGGCTTTTTAGTTATGAGCTATCAGCAAGTGATTGAGCGCAGGTCAGGCCTTTCATCACTGTAAAGTTTCAGATTCATACCAAACCAGAACATTTAGACTTTGCCTTTTCCAGATACATTTGCTGGTTTGGGTGGAGTTGATGCTGAGTATGAATCATACTGTCCTTTAACAAATATGAGAGGGCTTGTTTGACAGAAATTGTTAGTGAAGCAGCAGTTAAATTGGAGAACATTCTGAGGTTCCAAAAGGCAGTAGACACAGTCCTCTCTTCTTACAGTCTATTTTCAGCTTCCCAGAAAATTGTTGTTGCACAGAAATTCTATTGGAGATAAGAAGTGGAATTTTTCTAATTTGGTACACAGATGGTGATAACACAAGCTGTCCAGAATGTTATTACATGGTCTTTAAGATGGTCTGTGTTCTCTGAGAAAATATGGATTTCACCCAGCTATACTATAATATAATCAGATAAATCCCAATATCACAGTAAAGTGGACAAAGAAAGAATATCTCAGAAAAATGTCTAAGACACACTAAATAGGCCAAAAAGTGTAAAGAATGCTCAGTTTATTTGCTTTTCCTCTGACTAATTTTTCCAGGTTGTATGCTTGTATTCAAAGTGTAATTTGCAGAGATGTTTTGTTCTCTCCTTCTTGTCAAAGACATTCCATTAACCTGAATGTTTCATATTCAGTACTCATTTTCTATTGTGTTGACATTTTCTATTTTTCTGGAGTTAGAGTCTTTTGCTCTAAGAATTGACTGAACCAGTGTTGTTTCTGCTGAAACACTGAGGCAGCAAAGGAGAAAAATCAAATAGAGATAGAAATACTAAACAAAGGCTCCTCAACTGTCTCAGCTTTCACCTGAATTAGCATCAGTTATAACGTAGAAGGTAATAAAAAGCTTGAAATTTAAACATAAATCGTAAATAAAGCATAAGCAGAAGGTTGTACCAGAAAGAAAAGCATAGTAAGACAATTTCAAAGTACTAAGAGTCTTGTTAAACTAACAAGGCCAGGACAGGTTCAGTGCGTTAAGAACTTGTACAAATCTGGAAGTAGCTGTGCTAAACTGGAACACAGGATGCGGTTTCTGGATTTCTGTAGGCTGAGCCTTGAAATGAAGTAACTTGAGTCTTTACTAAATATATGAAATCTCTGAATCTTTTTTGGTAGGATGAAGTAAGAGTCCATTCTTTGGTAGGATGCTCAAGTCATTAGGTTTCATCATCAGGCACACCAATTAGAACAGTACTGGTGTAGGACTCAATAACCTTAAGTTGTATTGGAAAAGAAACAAAGACACAATATGTTGAAAATCAAAAGAGGAGCGTAAAAAGAAACTTAAGAGCTGAAGCAAACCATGAAATTTCTTCTTTTAGTGATATGTCAATGAATGGTGATGTGCACATGGACCCCCAACTCACACCTGGCTACAGTGAAACACTGAATGTGAATGTTTAAGTACTAACATAGGAAATCTGTGAAATCACTTAAGCCATTCTTTACCCAGCTGGAGGAACAGAAACATCGATAGATTTGTTTCTGGTGAAGGACTGTGATCACACAAGTTGCACAATTGTCAATTGAGGAGACAGAAACTGTTGCTTCACGGATTATTTATGGTATTATATTGCTTTTTGCAAAAAATGACATGATTCCTAGGATAGCAAAGACATAATAAAACAAGAGATTCCTTTTTTTTTTTTTTTAATATGAAACTAGTTCTTGTAGACCTTCATTAATAAAAAGTATGAACAATTCACTTTTATAAACTTTTTGCCAGTATAGCTTCTAGTTATTTCTATGTGGCTGACTGTATTTAAAATGAAGCTGAAGTTTCCAAAGTCTTTTAGTACACTTATTTCTTTTAATACTGCATATGCAGTAGCCTTTCACTGGCCTTGCAATATGACCCGATTTGTGAATTAGTATTCATACAATATGAGACTGTTTGTATGGTCATTTTCTCTCAAAAACATAATCTCATTAGTGATTGAGGCAAATGTCAGGTATATTATTAGTCTCGAAAGTAAGCTTTCCGATAGCTTATTTTCAGGTAATATGGTATCCAATTATTTATAGACTTCCATCATATTTAAGAACACCTTCTCTGGCAAAGTCTTCTGAATTATGTATTTTTAATTCATAGAATCATAGAATGGTTTGGGTTGGAAAGTGACCTTAAAGATCATCTAGTTTCAACCCCTCTGCCATGGGCAGGGACACCTTCTGCTGGACCAAGTTACTCAGAGCCCCATCTAACATGTTGAACGGTTTCAGGAATGGAGCATCCACAGCTTTTCTGGGCAACCTGCTCAGTGCCTCACCACTCTCACATTTTTCCCTAATATCTAATCTAAACCAACTCTCACCAATTCCTTACTTGCAAAACTCTTGCACTGGCATGTAAGGTGTTTTGAGGTTTTTAAATTTGTATTTTAGATTATTTGAAGTAGTTTAATACGTCAGTGTTGTTTTGCAGATGAAGGGCTAAATAGTGTTATTAAAATATAAGCTCATCTCAAGGTATTCATTGCTGTATGAACATTATGAAAACTATTAGTCCAATAAATAGTCTTTTTTATTTTCTTCCAAAACTGTCGGAGCCAAGCTGATACATAAAGCATGAGGTGAGAAATTTCAAAGCAGGCAATACTAATTTTGAATGTGTTATTTGCTTCCATATGTACATTTCTTTATATTATTCCTAAAAATGATATTATTTTAAGTTCTTATCATGGCAAAGTTCTTCTGTAAATAAATTAATATGATGAGAAGATTTAAAGAACAATCTGAAAAGGTTATACAGAAAAAAAATGGTAAAATGAAATATTATATAATGATTATACTGAAACCTAAAGTTTGTAACACAAAATTGTTAAGCAGAGGAATATCACCTAAGCTCTAGAAATGGAAGGAAGTACATCATTTTAATAATCAGATTGTCTTTACCTAACTATGAATGAAATTAATTACCTACATTTCAATAAGAAGTTTGATGTTAATACACTTGTGTTAAATTTTAGAACACATATTTTCAAAAGCAGCTTGTCTCCCATTATTCCTTCTAATCAATATTATCTTAAAGGCAATGATGTCTATCGATATACATACTCAGGCCAAAACTGAGCACTTTTGAAAAGCCTTGCCCTAACACTAACATATTAAATTGCCATACAAGTGAGTGTATTGTAGGATAAAAGCAATTTTATATTAATATTGTAATTAGATGTTTTTGCTTTCTTTCATGTTGCTAACTTTTGAGTACTTGATACACAATTAACAGTAGTTAAATATTTATGGTCCTTTCTAATCTATTGCATTTTAAGAATGCATCTACTGAATATGAAAATGACATATTCCTAAAAGGCAGATGTTTCATTAAATGCTAAACATTTTTTTCTTCTTAAAAGCATATTTTAAGCTTAAATTTATTAAACATTTTCTTGAAACTGTCTGTGGAAGACACAGAACAAATAAAGACTAATCAAGCTGTCATATTTATTAAATGTTTGACAGTGGTTGCTGAGTGCCTAAATTTTAATTAACTGCACATGTTTTGAAAGCTTTGCTATGTTTTTTTTTTTTTCTCTCAAGAGCTATTCTGTGATAGAGTAGGTTGTTTGTAATATCTAATTGAGAAACACAGAATTCAAGCTGTGTGTAGGTGATACATGAATTTTTCACCCCTGCTGACAATCACATTGGCTTCTGCGTAATTCTTTAAACTGATTCAATCAAACTCACGCTGTTTATGCTTTTAATTGATTGAATTAAAACATCATTTTAAACACTTAATCATTCCATTAGGCAGGACTGTGTTTGCCTATTCTGTGCTCAACCCAGCACAAAATAAGCACAGATTTCTTATGCACAAGGGATGAGAAAACTCATTCCTTGGTGTTACACACCAGATCAGTGATTATTGGGTCAGAACCACCTCGGAGGGGGGTGGGGGTGGGTGTG
>JAWWEU010000125.1:54592793-54622715 GCA_035583155.1 Acropternis orthonyx
TTTTTTTTTTTTTTTTTTTTTTTTTTTTTTTTTTTTTTTTTTTTTTTTTTTTTTTTTTTTTTTTTTTTTTTTTTTTGATAAATTATGTGTGATTCATGGCCATCATGCACTTTAAAGTGTATTTTTTATTTGGAGTGTTTCTGAGTGCTGCTGGCACCTTCACAACAAGGGGAGAATTGGCAAAGAGAAAAGAGGAGAAAGGAAATTAATGGACAGAGGATTAGAGAAAATGATCATAGTATTAAGATGTAAAATCTGGCATTTACTTGGGAAGATGAAAATATGAGAAAAATTGATATTTCCAAAGTAATGTACATTGTGTGGAATAAAGAGGATTTTGGGAAGACTGCTGTCTAAACCTTGAAATAGAAGATTTCTCAGGATTTATGAAAACAAACAAATATACCAATATGCATAAACTAAAGGGGGTAATACAAAAATAACTCTAAAAATTGCTATTTTAAAATTACAGTCTTGTCAAGGTTGCTGTGCATATTATATATGCATACACCAGGAAGAAATACAGTCAGTTTATATATACATGCCTTACTAAAAATTCCCAAGAGAAAGGAGAATCAGTGAGAGATTTATATGTAGGAAAAACTGCATGTTTTGTTTGCAGAGGAGAAGAAAACCAAACACTTCCCATGGTTGCTAATTTAATCTTAACTGCAGGTACTGAGAAACATCAACAGTCAGTTCAAAGAGATTTTGAATGCACCATATTCGGTTTTCCAGTAGGCAAATAGAAAGTCTTTTCTCAGTAAAACCAGCTTCATTGCTGCTTAACACTAGGGTGGCCTTTGCAAAATATGTCATTAAAGAGATTTAGAGATGTCCTGTGGTCCATTAAGCAGATACAAAGATGGATTGCTATTCTGCCGGTCTGCAAAGTCACTAACGTCTTTGTACTGATCAGTCATTTAGCACAGATAGCTATCAGCATGCTATTCATATGAGGGTTATTGCAGGGGAGCAATAGAACAGAAAGTTATCTGCAGCAGAAGTGATTTTGCTCATGTCATAATTAAGTACAAGATTTCCGTGAGCCTGGATTGTCTCAAGTGTTCTAAAAAAGTTTTTTTGGGGTTGCCACCAGCTGTAAGAACTGAAACAATCTGTGGAAGACAGGTAGTATGCTTATCATCATCTAAGATAAGGATCCACGTCATACTTAAAATGAGAAATAAGTCCAAGTCCAGAGACTCAAAGACAGACTAACGTGCTGTTTGTTTACCTCATTAGTGGTGTGTTTAAATCTAAATGTGCAATTTACCCATATCAATATACTGGATTGAAAATGCAGGAGTATGAAATATCAAACTTAGACAAAATAGACATTTGTCATTTTTAAAAAAAATAAATTATAATCAGTTGTGCAAGGCTCAGATAGCAACTTAAAGTCTTAAGAAAAAAGAGCACAAATGATTTGCATACAGATGCCATTTCAGAACATGATCTAACATTTGTTTCCTGACTTTTGATGACTGACTTTAGACTCATAGCAGCTATGCATGCATAATTAGAGTTGCTTTTCTGAATATGCTTTATGTTGCTTTTATTAAGACTGAATTTCCCCTGTTATTCCATTATCCAGTTATGTTTTAGAATCAGTATTGCACTGATTAACTTGAATAATTTGGTAGCAGCATTGAATTTATCAATACTTTTCCCATTTCTTTTGTGAGTTTGTAGTATCTTCACATCAGGTCCATAGCATAGATGTATGCTGTTGGTCTTCTTCTGTTAGAAAATTTTGTTACTTATTACTGTCTTTGTTTCTTACTTTCAAAATATATTAGCCATGGAAAGATCACACCTCTTCTTTTCTGTTTCTATCAATGTCTTTGGTGAAGGTCAGTGTCCAAATTTCTTTTTAAAAGTCATGAGTGAAATTGCAGCATGATCATCTTCTTCTGAATGCTCTTTGACAATTTCAAAGAACTCTGAAGAGTTAATGATGCATTCTTTCCCTTATTTCCTGTATCAACACTACTTCAGGATACGGTGCATGTTTATGGGATGCACCTACATTGGTACTTTAGTTCAGACCATGATGTGCCCTTTCAGGTCCGTCTCCTGTTTATCCCTAATTCGAATCACAGAATTATTAGGATTGGAAAGGACCTGAGGAGATTGCTCATCCAAATTCCTGCTCAAAACAGTTTTATATATGATATTCAACCAGGTTTCTCAGCCCTTGGTTCAGTCGGATTTTGGAAACCTTCAAGGATGGAGACTGTGTCATGTCTTTGGACAACTTCTTCAGTTCTTGATGGTGAAAAAGTTTTCCCTGTCTTCAGGTGTAGCCTCTCCTGTTTCAATTAATGTCTATTGCCTCTACCTCTCCTGTCATGCACCACTATGAAAAGTCTGAATCCGTATTCTTAATATACTATGCATGTGCATTGGAAGACCCCTTTCTCTTCACATGCAGATCTGGACATTTGAACAGAGAAGTTGATTAGACTGATGGTTCCTCCCCAGTGGATCCATTATGACTGTTTCCAAGAACTTTTCCTCTTTTTTGAGTCTTTCCTTGCAAATCAAGGCTTGGGCTCCTGATGTTGTATGGTATTTGTGAAGACCTGAAGATCCTGCATTACCTATTCATCTTCCCTGAAAAGATAGAGTCTGCCTATCTTCTTGTGCAGCTTCTTCACCTGGTGACCCCATGCTGCAGGCAGAGCACATCTACCAAAGGTAAACATGCTGCTGTTCCCAGTTCCAGAAAGAGTTACCAGCCATTGAAACACAATATTGTCCCTTGGTATTTCTGCCTGGGTCAAAACATTTGTTTGGTAGGGACCATTGCTCCAGTCCATACGAGAAGCCATCTTTATGTGTAGGCTTTGCTGGGTAAAAAATTTAGTGGATGGCTGGACCCAGAAGGTGGTGGGGAAATGAGTTAAATCCAGTTGGTGGATGGTCACTAGTGGTATGCCCGAGTATTAGGGCCAGTCCTGTTTAATATCTTTATTGATGATCTAGATGTGGATATTGAGTGCACCCTCAGTCAGCTTGCAAATGACGCCAAGTTGGGTGGGAGAGTTGGTCTGCTGGATGGCAGGAGGGCTCTGCAGATGGATCTGGACAGGCTGGATCATTAGACTGAGGCCAATTGTATGAGATTCAACACGGTGACGTGCTGGGTCCTGTACTTTGGTCACAGCAACCCCATGCAATGCTACAGGCTTGGGGATGTGTCTGGAAACCTACTTGGCAGAAAAGGAACTGATTGACAGACAGCTGAACATGAGCCAGCAGTATGCCCACATGGCCAAGAAGGCCAATGGCAACCAGGACTGTATAAGGAACAGTGTAGCCAGCAGAACTATGGCAGTGATTATGTCCCCATACTCGGCACTGGTGGGGTTGCACCTCGAATCCTGTGTCCAGTTTTAGGCCTCTAACTGAAAGAAAGACATTGAGGTGCTGGAGCATGTCCAGAGAAGTGCTGTGAAGCTGGTGAAGGGTCTGGAGCAGAAGTCTTATGAGCAGCAGCTGAGGGAACTGGCATTGTTTGGCCTGAAGAAAAGGAGGCTCAGGGCAGACCTTATCACTCTCTACAATTACCTGAAAGAATATTGTAGCAAGGTGAGAGTTGGTCTCTTCTTCCAGGTAATGAGTGACAGGACTAGAGGAAATGGCCTCAAGTTGTGCTAGAGGAGGTATAGTTTAGATAGCAGGAAATATTACTTCAGCAAAAGGGTTTTAGAATATAAGGAATGATTCCTTGCCTAGGCGCATACACTGCATTTCTATTATCAATCTATACAGCACAAAAGAAGTGGATATGTAGACTAAGCAATGCATCCTGCATTCCTGAATCAAAATCAGAAAATTCCTCAGATCTCTCTGTTGCAAAAAATCCCTGGTATCAGTCTACAGTGTCCCCTTAGTGGTGGTCACTGAGACAAAGAATTATATTTCTCCTGTGACAGAGCTTTTTCTTTTCAGGGTAATCCTTCTACATCTTTATCATCTGTCAGCCTCATTGACTTTCTGGAAGGTAATCCTTCTACTGATGGAATTTAAATGTTTAATATTGGGGTTTCTTATGTCCTTACCAAGTTGCTCTTCAAAGTAATTTTTTGGCTTGTCTTTTTGTGGTTTGCCACATCAAATGATTTATGTTCCTTTCTGTTTCTTTTCTTTGGGCACAGTCTCCAATTTTTTTAATTATGTTCTTTTTATTTTGAGTCCTTAGCTACTAAAACTCAGTGTGATTTTTTTGGTTTTGTTTCTATGTAATTTTAGAGATTTTTCTTAGAAAAGTAGGACATGTTACCTTTGAGTTTTAAATATAACTTGAAACAGTTGTTATGCTGCACGTAAACTTTCTATCCTGTTAGTGGATCTGTTTATTTTCTTTTTACAAGTTTCCTTATTTTTATGCAGTTTTATTTTATGAAGTTCTGTTACTTGAACGGACTTCTGCTTTTGGTTTTTCATTCATATAAAATGATCAGTTGGAACATTTTGTGATCAGTGTTGTAGATTATTTTTTCAATAGCTACACCAACTTCCAGGTACAGAGCAGTACTGAAACAGGAACTAATTCAGTTGTTTCCTAGACTAATTGTTCCAAGTAAGATCACTCTAATGTGCAAAAAAAAATTCCTCTCTGCATTAACTCCTGGAGATTTTAATACTCAGAAACTGCCCATCCTATATGTGGGTAGTACCCCACTGCTTTTTATTTTTATTTTTTCCTGTCTTTATGGTCTCTAATCTCCTATAAAATATCTCTGTCACTGTCATTTTGATATAATACTAGTGACAGTGCCCCAAGAATATTCTCTTCTGACAGAGGGATTAATTTAAATACTTCTGTACTCTTATTTAATGTTTTAAATAAGTTAATTTCTGGTACAATTATTTCTTAACATTTTAGAACACTTCATGTATAGTAATTGAATTTCTCCTTGATATAATTTACTGAGATTTTCTTACCTTCTGTCAATAATCCACAGTTTCAAAGTTTCAATTTCTTTAATATCTTCCTTTAAATCAAACTATTCTGAGTATTTTTCATAGTTTTAGTATTGCTTAGAAAAACTCATGCATTCAGTCTTGTATTAAAACTGTTTTGAAGTTTCTGAAATGCAACTGAGGTTTATTTTTAGTCCTGGTGCCAGAAACACTTGAACACATCCTTCTATACTGCTTTTTCAAAATACACAAAATTATGTTCCTTGATGAATTAAGAAAAAAAAGGACTATAAGAATATAAGAAAAAACCATCATGTTACCATCTAAATGTAAGGAATGATTACTTGCAATATAAGATTACATCTCATCCATTGATAATTAAAGTAAATTTAACTAAATTATTTAGTAAAATACTGAAAATGGTCTATAAAGTTCTAGATGACAGTATGGATCACTTGATGTCAATGTGAATATCTCCCCCATTTAATTTTTATATATCATGTTTAGTTTTTTGTTGTTGGGGTTCTTTTAAAATTTCCTCCCTCTCTTCACTCTTGGAAAGTAATTAATTGATCAAAAGCAGGTTCTTTTTAACCTATCTTTTACCTCACTTTTTCACTTTCATGCAGAAAAACAAAACAAAACAAAACAAAACAAAACAAAACAAAAACCCCAAAAAACTTGCTTTGTTACTACTGTCAAAAAGTATCTGCAATTAGCCTGTTGTTGAAATAATGATAAATAATCTGACTATGATTTTTAGAGAAAAAGAAGTTGAAACTGACTTTAATAAGAAATAGATTTGTTCTTTTTACACTTTAAAGTTGAGTGCTTTGCTGGGAATAGAGCAGGTAAGACGTTTTAGGAGATTAAAAATTTTATTTCAAAATATGAATAATTTAAAGTTATATTTTCTGTATTACTAAAATGGACAACAATTTATCAACTTAATATATTTACAGATGGGTGAAATTAGTGCAATTTTTTATTTTAATTCTACAATTGTTGATTGTAGTATTAGGATTCGAACTGAACAATATAGCACTCCTTTCAAAATTTTTATTGTCACTTTTTAAAGGAAAAGATGTTAGCAAATCTGTTGTCAAAGTTGTGTTGTGAGTTTCCTGGAAAAGCGTTTTAAAAGCTTTATATAGGTTGACATGAAAGGTGTCTTCCTTACAGCCAAATGAAAATAAGCAGCAGGCTATCTAATAAATCTTATGAGAATCAATTCTTGACAATGGCCCATGAGCAGAAGCTGTAAGTGGCTGCTGGAGAGTTTGGTTTTTAATAAAATGGGAGAGAATGGAATTGAAGCTAGGTTTCAAACATGTAAGGGAGGAGAAACAATGGTCAAGAGGGGAAATTGTAAACTTAAAAAAAATACAGAAGGCACCCTAGGAAAGTCCACTGAGACTTAATATTTTGCAGTAGAGTAGTGAACTCTGACAACTCTATATAAACATGTATGCAGGACATCAAATCACAAATACTTAAAATAATTTTACCCTAAAAATACACCATTAAGCTGCTGAAACATAGTTTATTGTACAGGTAGTCAAGACTGATGAATATAAAGGAAATTAAAACAAAGTCTGGATTGTTGCCCTAAATAATTGAAATAGATTTCAGAGAAAGAGTAGACTTACTGTTTTCTACCTTTAGAACTAAATTCTTCAAAGACCTGTGCAATAAGTGCTGTGCTACTGTTAGAACCACACACCCTAGGAAAAAAATTCTGTGTTTATAAAGGTGGACTAAAGAGTTTGTCAAAATTTTACTATGGCTTTATGATTTTATTAAGAAGCTATATTCAACTGAAATGACAGAAAACAAGTAATTTTTATTGTGATTGACATCATATGCCAAATGTTAAGAGTAACAGCAGAGAAGACATTCTTTCTTCAAACACTGAAATACCACATCAGTAAGGATATATTCTAGTCCTGCTGCAGGCTGACATGCCCATGGTATGCCGACAGCTGTAAGTATTTGTTCCTTATTTAATGCATTATTTCTATTCCCATCTCTTGTAAGTGGCACCTTATGGGAATGAGTTCCTGAAAGAGGCAGTTTTACTTCTTGTAGTGTGATGCAAACAGGATCACATTACACTTCAAATAAAATTGAGTTAAAAGATGTAAATATATGCTTTCATTTGTGCATAGCTGTTCAGTTTACATATACTGTTACAGAAACTCTTCAATATGCTTATGATATAAATGACTATTTTGTCATTTGTATGACTACCACTTAATAAAAGTTTTGACCTCATTTGGAGTAAAACATTAATTTACTAAGAATGATTATGTATTGTATTCTTTCATTTAAGCAGTTCCCTGGAAAATAATTAATTAACTAAATTGTTTTTTTTCCCTCTCAGCTTTAAATAAAGCATTTAGTCTTAACCCTTACTCAGCAAAGCACACGTTATTTCATAAGAGTGCTGAGTGAATGTGTGTCTACTCATCTCCATTAAGCAGAGCACTGTCATTCACAACCTGTTCACCACAGCTATTATTCATGTGTGTGCAGACAGTGCATTAGTATATGACTTTTGCAGATTTGTTCTTAGAGTTGAGTGTTTTGTTCTTTATTTTTAGGGTGGAGAAGGTGAAGTTGGTACAATGTTATTGTTTGTGGATAGTCTTTTTAGTATCTACTTCCTCATGGTTGGGTTGATTCATTCTAACAAATTTGCATGTTTATTTTTGTCTCTCAAATTTCCTTCTGCTTCCTTTCAGTGGAATAAAAAGAGAAATGAAGACATTTCAGATTGTTTTTTTTTTTAAGTTCTCTAAAATAATGAGTGAAATGGTGAGAGGAAGCTAAAAAATACACTGAACTAAAACTGTTCAAGTTTTTCTCAGTCAGATGGGAATAAAACCTCTGTTTAGTATGGAACACAATGTTTTGTTTCTTGTGTCACTTGAATTTTAAAATTTACTTAAAATATTGGATTAATATTTACATTGCCATCTTAAACTAGGACTTAAAAAATAAATTCTAGGACAATATTTAGCATTTCCCAAGGAAAATGTTTTAATTACATGAAGCTCTTCATTCACCAATTTTTTATTTTTTTTTCCTTTTTAGGGTAAAGTGATACACCATGTTTGATCCTAATTCAGAGAAAAAATACCCCAAACCCTAGTGAATCTCAAATTTCTGATGAATTTACTGTCCTCTTGACTTTGATTCTGAGGCTTATTGCACAAGAAAGTAGAAGTTTTAAATGGACTATTATATTTAAGAAACAATTTCTATCTCTTTACCACATTAACTACCCTGAAATAGTAAAATTATGACACTGATACTAGCAAACATAGTTTGTCTCTGAATTTGTTTGAAGATTAGAAATTAATTACAGTCTCTTAAGTCAGGCAAACAACCAACTGTAGGGAGAAGTTTCTAAGGAGATGCTCAATGGTATTAACATTCATGTGAGAGGCAATGACAGCTGACTCCAAGACAGATCTGCTGCTGGCTAAGACCAAGCCCATCAGCAACAGTGGTAGTGTCTCTGGGGTGACAGATTTGAGAAGGGAAAAGTTACTGTGCAGGAGCAATAGCAGCTAGAGAAGAGAATCATGAGAATACGTGAAAGAAATGACTCTGTACACACTGAGGCCAGTGCAGAAGGAGGGGGAGGAGGTGCTACAGGTGCAGAAACAGACTTCCCGGCAGCCTGTGGTGAAGACCACAGTGAGGCAGGTTGCCCCTCTGTAGCCTCTGAAGTTCCACAGGGGAGCAGAGATCCACCTGCAGCCCATGGAAGACACCATATCAGAAAAGGTAAATGCCTGAAGTAGGCTGTGACCATATCAGAAGCCCACACTGGAGCAGGCTCCAGGCAGGACCAGTGGCCCTTGTGGAGAGAGGAGCCCACGTTGGAGCAGGTTTGATGACAAGGTTGGTGACTCCGTTTGGGACCCAAGCCAGAGCAGTCTGTTCCTGAAGGACTGCACCCTGTGAAAGGGATCCATGCTGTAGCAGTTCATGATCTCAGCCCACGGGAACGACTCATGCTGAAGAAGTTCATGGAGGGCTCTGCCCTGTGGGAGAGACTCCATGCTGGAGCAGGGAAGGAGCGTGAGTAGTCCTCCCTGTGAGGAGGAAGGAAGATCAGAGTCAACAGATACTGAACTGACTGCAGCCCCCATTCTCTTTCCCCCTGTGCTGCTGAGTGGGGGAGGTAGGGAAAATCAGGAGGGAAGTTAAACCTGGGAAGAAGTGAGTGCAAAGGTGCTTTTAAGATTTGGTTTTATTTCTCATTATCCTATTATGATTGAATAGGAAATACATGCAGTTAATTTCCCCAAATTGTGTCTGTTTTGCCTATGATGGTAAATGGTGAGCAGTCTTCCTTTGTGAGGAAAAGCTCTGGACCCATGAGCTTTTCATTATATTTTCTCTCCCCTGTCCAGCTGAGGAGTCACAGAACAGCTTCACTGGGCCCCTGGCATCCACCCAGGGTTAGCCCACCACAGAAGCACAGAAAAATTGTCAGCATGGTTTTGGTTTCCAGTTTACAGTTGGATTTGGTGATCTTACAGGTCTTTTCCAACCTATGTGATCCTCTGGTCAAGAACTGACATTGAAGTCACATACTGGCAAAAAGAGGTGGGGGACCATGAATAACCGTTGTTTTTCTTTTGCTTCAGTACTTTGTATACTGCATATAGAGAAACTGACACAATCAGAAATTTCTCTACATAGGTGTAACAACTTGAACTATTTTTTAAACATTCAAAGAAAAAAGAAAAGAAAAGAAAATTTTATTGAGATATTGCTGACACTGACTTGAATGGGACTGGCTTTTCTGCACATATTATTATATATTTTTTAATTGTAATTATCCAATGTGTTGATATAAACTGGATTCAATAATTACATTTTATTGAAGAAAAAAATCAGATTATGTGTATACACACACACACACACACACACACACACACACACACACACACACACATATGTGTGTATATATATATATATACATATAAATATAAAACTGAAATTTGTTTATTATGTATTTGAACAAAGCCTGTCAAATAAGCTAAAACACAGGGAACTTTACTTTTCATTTAATTTCAAAACAAAATTATTAATTCCCGTGGATATATTTGATGATAGTTGTTCAAAAGACAACCAGGAGTGTAACAGTAGAGAGTTCAATCTGAAGGCAAATTTGTCATATACCCTTTAGATTTGTCAGAGTCCAATATTCTCAGGTTTGTTGACAAAAAAGTGCTTTCTTTCTGATGACGTTAGCCTTCTAAATTAATAAAATGTGATTGTTTTGTTTTTTTTTAATAAAACCATGCAAGCAAGTTACTTTTGATCCTTCATCTGAAAATCATGCAGTGAAAATTTCAAGCTGCTAAGAATATTTAAAAATATTAAATCTACATATGAAAATTGCAGCAAATTATGGAGTCCCAAAAATCCAGCCATGGTATTTAAAGAGGTTATTGTCATGCTAAAGTGATCTTACCATCTTGAGATATCAGAATACAAATAAGAACAGGCTTGTCTTAACTGAAGAGTAATGCTATTCTGTTTGCATAATGTTTATGCTAAAGGAATAAGAAGCACTAATAGTATTAAAAGCTGTAGAATGAGTTAAGAACAAAAAGAGCACACTTTAAATGGAAAATAATTTTAAAAGAACTTCACTGACAAAAAAATCCCCAACTATTTAATAAAATCAAAATAATGTAATAGAAACAGTGGTTGAAATCAATACATAAATGCTAAATTTATAAAACCTGAGAGAAATATCTTCATTTCCAAAGGTTTACTGATTGAAATTAATAAAAGTTCTCAGCTGGCTGGTATGTTGGGACTGATCTTTCACAAGCTGTTATTTTGTGATGAAATGAGCATCTCATTGCTAATACAGATGCAAACCTCATAAACACATAAAACCCACAAAACTTGGGGAGAGAGTTTGTTTTTATTGCATAACCATTAAAATCAAGCTCTGTGGGATGTGGAGATATTTGTTTCCTTGTATTGAGTTTAAGCAGACATAGGTTAACTTCTGGCATAATCCTTATATTTTGTGGTTATTTAAAACAGCTTTTTCTGTGACTGACTGTACACTGGAAGGGGGAAAACTGAGTTTCTCTGATCTTTTGCAGGATTTCATTTCAGAGAATCATAGAATTGTTTGAGTTGAAAGAGACCTTAAAGTCATCTAGTTCCAAACAACTGCCCTAGACAGGGATGCCTCCCACTAGACCAGGTTGCTCCAAGCCCTGTCCAACCTGGCCTTGTATATCAGGAATGGGACATCCACATCTCGGGGCAACCTGTTCCAGTCTCTCAGCACCTTCACAGTAAAAGAACTTCTTCCTAATATCTCATCTAAATGTACCTTCTTCTAGTTTAAAGCCATCACCCCTTTTTCTGTCACTGCATCCCTTTGTAAGACGTCCTTCTCCAGCTTCAGGTTCCCTATAGGTACTGCAAGGTTGAAATAAGGTCTTCCCCCAAGCCTCATCTTCTCCAGGCTGAACAACCCCAACTCTCACAGCCTGTCTTCATAAGAGGTGCTCCACCCCTCTGATCATCTTTATGACCCTCCTCTGGACTCAAACTCAGCAGGGCTGTGTCCTTCTTATGTTGGGGACCCCAGAACTGGATGCAGTACTCAAGATCTCACAACAGCAGAGCAGAAGGAGAGAATCACATCCCTCAATCTGCTGGTCACATTTCTTTTGATGCAGCCCAGGACATAATTGGCTTTCCGGGCTGCAAGTGCATGTTGCCAGATCATGTCAAGCTTCTAATCAGTCAGCACCCCCAAGCCTTTCTCCTCAAGGCTCCTCTCACTCTGTTCTCTACCCAGCTTGAATTTATGGTTGGGAAGAAAAAGCTTGGACACTGTAACTTTTCTTTGATTTAGCTAAGCTGTACATGTTGCTGGAATGGATGGAAAAGCAGTAATGGTAGGTGGCCTCTGATCTACTGTGTGGTGAATAAAAGGTGTGACTTAAACCTGATGTAGAAGAAGAGATAGTCTAGCATCTGGAAACATATGGAAAAGGGAAGTCCTGGAAATTTCCTACTTCAGAAAACATTCTGTATGAAAAATAGTTAGGATACATGCAATTCTTATTACTGGAAGATAAAAACAGTTCTAGATGAATGCATGTTTTTTTATATAATGCATCCTTAATTAACAGATGTGAACTGTATTTTGCCTACTGGTGCTCTGTAGCTAGCACTGGAAATTTCCAATAAACTTACCTTTATACTACATAAAAAATGTATTTGGAAACAGATGGAGTTTATAAATCTGTAGGTTAGGATTTGTAGTTAAATTGCTCTGCTTGCAAAAAAAACCCCACATTCCCAGTGAGGGCTAATTTAAGAAATGATCCAAGATGACTGTTGCCATTCTTGTATGTTTAAACTTGAACCATTTAATCAGATTATTTGTATGAAAAGAGGACCACAGAACAGGAAAAAAAAAGTGATAGATGTAATTCAGACATGTCTAGAAATCCTTTTACCTGTCAAAATGAAGAACAAGCAGGATAAGATAGAACACAGCAAAGTTCAGATTCAGGCTGTAGCTAACTCATAGGAATATACAGAACCTAAAGAAATTACTATGAGAGGCAAGTCAGAAATTTCCAAGTAGTATTTCTACTCCTTGCCATGTCTTCAATAGTATTTTCTGTACAAATACTACTTGAGAACACTAGTTAAACATTCATAATACATTTTTGAAGAGAGCAAATGCCATTAATCCTGCTGAGGCTCAATTATCACAAGGGGTGTGGATTTTAAAAATCACTTTGAAAAGTCAAGCCCCTAGTACATCTCATCTAGCTATGCCTATTTTAAAGATGCAATCTTAAGTCTACCTCATGTTAGCAAAGTGATGCACATGAAAATTGTCAAGTTCAGTCAATAATAGAAGTGGGACTCAGATCCAGCATCAGATGTCAATCCAATTCTGTATATATTGTCACTGTTATCATCTCTTCATTGTACATCACCTTCCTTGGGCCACAAGACTTTGAGGGAATCTTAGACTAATTTCTCTACTATTGCAGATGAGGGGTTTTTTTATTATTATTATTTTGTTTTGGTTGGCTTTGGGTTTTTGTTTCTGTTTGTTTGTTTTTGTTTTCTTTTTGTTTTGTTTTTTCCCACTGATAACTTAAAAGAAATACAGAAAAGGATTCTCACAACAATATCTGAGTATGTCTATACAGTTTCTATTCTGACAAAGTGTTGGTGTGATGTTAAAAAAAGGTTCAAAGGGTCCATTTGAAGGAATTATAAAACAGCTGGAGGCTGTGGCTTTTTGTAGAGTTGTACATTAATGACTCTTGTAAAATACAAAGTGGTGGCTGAGCTTTAGCTGCTGTAACACTATTGTGTACACAAATATGATGATGCACAAATAAGTTGGTTATGCTGCATTTTAAAGCTGACAGATTGTTTCACATAATATTTTCTTCCCAAGATGGTAGGTTTTGACATCTGTCTGATATCCCTTACCTTAATAGTGTGTTTAAACAAAAGACCATTCTCATTTAATTTGATTAGTTTTGTTAAATTTTATGCAATTAAAAATAAACTGATACTTGCCAATGTCAAATTGAAAATCAAAAAATAGTTACATTTCATGTTTTAAAATGTAAAAAAACCCTAAATAATCCCCATCCTCTAAAAATGAATTTTTTAGGACTCTACAAACAGAATTCAGTAACACGTCCTTGTTCTTTATACAAAACAAATGAAGTCAATGAAAATGTTTCACTAATTCACTGGGAGGATGGTCATGCCTGGACTGAAACTGAATGCATTAAATGCTTTATTATAAATAAAGAAGAATGCAAACCCTTTCTTTACAGTATATAATGCTGTAGAAGTAATTTCAAGTATTATGGCAAAAATTCCTTTTCTCCTCACAGTGTCAGTATACAATGAATGTACTGTTGGAAATAGAGTGTCACTTCTTTAAGTCCTATGCAATTACACTGTATTCTGAAAGACTAGTTTGCTTAAGTTCATGGAACTCTTATGTGGAAAACTTTGAGGTATAGACTAAATGCTTAACACTATCTTAATGACTTTAGACTAATCCAAGTCACATATTCAGGTATTTAGGAAGATCAAGCTGTACAGATCTCATAAAAAAGCTCTGAAGAACCTATTTTTCAGAACTACTTAAACAGTCTAAAAATTAATGGTTGCCTCCAATATGAACTACTTGCCTAAATTTCAATGCCTGCAAATTTTCAGAAACACATCTAAACATAGGCAAAATGATCTGATATTGTGATATGCGTGGAAAATATATTAAAAGAATTGAATTGTTTTCTACTTGTCTTAATCTCGAAAAGTAGATTAACAACTCCAACCATTTTTATTCAAAGAAAAGAAGTACAAAACATAAAATTCTGGTTGAAATATTTTTCCAAAAGGAAGAGAGTTTATTTCACAAGATTCAAGTAGATGATTTCTTTATTTCCTTTTTTTTTTTTTCCCCTTGGAGGAATATTCCTGTCATCAGGCTACAGATGCATTCTTCTTCCCTCAGTCTGAATACAGATCACTTAAAAAACTAAGTTTAGAGATGTTACTATGCCAGGAGCCACCTTGTCAACATCAACACAGACTTCAAAACCTCAGTTCTCTCCTCATGTAGACCCTAAAAGCATGGTGATTCTGTTTTAAAGAGGAGGTGGAAACAACCTGATTTTTTACTCCAAAGTAATAACTTATGCTGAGGAGTTGGAATAATTAGATTTAGTAATTTTCACCAAGACCATTTCTACTTTGCTGTATGATACCCTAAAAGTCAAATATAATGAAATTTTACTGGGGATACAATGGAAACAGAGGTCAACCTCTATTTTTGCTTTATAGAGCTTTGGCTGATTGTAGTCAGGTATTTACAAATTACAGGTTCAGATAAAACAAATGTAGAGGTTATGGGGGAGGAAAAGGTAGCACAGCTTTACATATTTGCTTCCAGGTCTTTCAGTGCACTTTGCAAATTCAATGACTAAAACTCATAAATTATGTATGCGAGAGAGTTAGATTTCAGCTGCTTGCATTCAGGAAAAAGTGATGTAATTATCAGTCTAGGGCATTCGTGATTCTTCACTTAAGTGGTCCAAGATTAAGAACACATTCTTCTCATGTCCATTCTAGAGCTTCATTTTTTAACATTATGGAATCAATAGACAGGGAGAAATCAAACACATTATACACTTCAAATAGACTGCAGCATATTAAAACTATACAGATTTTGCAAAGCAAAAAAAAATGTAAAATACACTTGCATAGAATGTGCAAATTACCATTGGCATAATTGAAAACTCTGCCTTATATTTTAGTGCCTTCATTTACTACACAAAGATTAATGGAATATAGAATAAATGAGTGTTAGGAGAAAACTGTCACAACTTATATGTATTTGAATAGTTTCCATATCACAATCCCCCTCTCCAAGAAATCACTATTTCTGAGAAATACGTGGAGATTTTAGAAATAATGGGATGAATCTTAAGCATGAAACATTTCTATTGAAAACTGTTTTCTGCTGAAGTCCATTAAACTACCTAGTAGATTCCTTTAGGAAACTCTAAGAACCTGAGTACTTTTTTCCCCCTTGAAATTAAAATGGCTGAAATAGTTGAAACACATCTTTTGTAGTAGCTCTAGTAGACCATATGAACAGTAAACTTGGTAGGACTCTTAGTTTCAACTTCTAATACTATAAAATAATTTTCTTCCTGGAGTTAACAGGAACACTCTAGTACAAATACAGTTTGACTCATATCTAAACAGCTTACATATATGTAGGCTGCTAAGTCAGAAAAGGTGGGGAAAACTATCAAAGAAGAGTGTGAAGAAATGCAGTGAGTATTTATATACTTATATAAATATTTATTTATGTATTTATATATATATATATATATGAGTATTTATATAACAAGTGGTTGTGTTTTACTTTTTATATAAATGTATATTTAACCTTTAAAGTTAGAAATAGTGTCAATTTCCTGATATCATGAAGATTTTTTCTTTGAAAGCCTTGGAAAGTAACAGGACTGTGCAACTGAAGAACAGATACTTTAAAAAAGTGTGGTCCATTCTGCTAAAATATTTAGGTAAACTGGCAGTGATTTTGAAGCATAAATACAATTATTAATTGACTTATATTTGGCATTCCATTCAGTCCCTACACAAATATGGTACATACTGGTGTTTGAGAACTCAGTAAATGCAAATCTATTGTAAATCTTGATTCTCAGTAAGTCCATGTCTAGCCTTAAGAAGCTGACAAATTCTGCCTCACTATAGGGTTCTCCTCTTAATAGGTTGCTGACTTTTGATCTTGCTTTTGACCAAAGCATATAATCCTCATCACCAAGAACTGAGGAGTAGTGTCTTCCCAGCAGTAAACTTAACTATTGTTCTTGAGTGGATTTTTCATGCTAAGACTTTTTCCCCACCTCTTTTCTGCTAAGCTTCTTTATAATTAGGAAAAAAACTGTATTGCTATTCACTCAGGCAAGGAAATGCCTCACATATAATTTTGAGATGCATATTACTTAAGGCAAAATGAACATATCTATCCTACACAAAAATTTGGAAAATACGTTTTATTATCTAACACAGATCTCTAAAACAATCGAGCTTGACAAAGAAATTCAACATATTCCACAAAAGATTCATGCTTCCTATTATAAATGGCATTTTACTGAAACAAACTATTTACCAGAAATAGTATTGTAGTCCATAATGATGTATTTACATTTTTTGTAATATTTTCTTACAGAAGTCTTCATTTTAGAATTTGTAATAGCTTTTTCATTTAAAATATTTAAATTCCACAATACCAATCAACCCGCATACAAATATTGTGATCATGTTTTAAATAAAGTTTTCATAAATATCCTCAATTTATTACCAGATAATTAAGCTACTTCCTCTTTTCATTAGAGAAAAGAAATGGAATTGTAGTCGTGATGTTTTCTAAAAAGTGAATTTGATACATGCATAAGTTTAGACTTCAGTACTGTCAGTAATCAAACAAGTAGGAAGCAATTTTGAATTCTCTGAAAGCATATACACCAAACTACAGTAAGATAAAACTGTTGCAGTTTGCTCAAATGTTTAGGTTGCCTATGTTTGCAGGAGTTGAAATATTCTCTGATTAACAATTTTTATTTTTTTTTACATATAAATTCCCCAAACCTGATCTTATTTAGATGTAGTCATTCCACCATTGGGAAAAAAAAAAAAGTATGAGAACTGGAAAGAAAAGCCTGGTTCCACTCTCCTCTGAGAAAATCCCTGTCCTGTGTTATCAGTTTTAAAAAATTGAATCTGCAGCAGTACTGCAATTCAATGTTACCTCTGTTAAAACATTTCCGTAACAACTAAGCACTAAATGCAGGCAAGCCATGCACATTCACCTGATGCTTCTGTACAAGGCAAAGGTCAATTAATCCAAAACCAAATTGTTTGTTTTATCATAACAGAAATACCTGGTTTCAGCTGTAAAGTGAATTTTAATACAATGTACTCTGAAAGACATAATTTTCATTGTTAGTAGTTTATATTTAATCTGTTGTTATTTGAAGTGGTATGCTATAGCAGCTGTCCAGTGCACCAGGCAGACACCCAGGAGGATAGCTGTACCCAGGAGGGTTAATGGCAGAGGACTGCATTGGGTAAATATGCTGCAGCACAGTGTTCTCAGTTAGAGTTAGGCTAAGTGCTTTAATGTCAGCTTTACTATGGATGCAAGATAAGCAATTATGTCTCCTCTGACATAAAGTTTGAGGGGTGAGAAATGTTGGTAAGCAATCCAAAATAAAGTAGGCTGATACAAGGGCAGTTTGTCCACATCTTGCTAATAATCTATACAAGAAGAGAGACTTTATTCTAGATTAGCACATCATGATGGGGTTTGATGTTAAACTTTGAGTTTAAAACTCACATGAATATATGTTTGTTTGTTGTTTTTTTTTTTTTTTCAGGAACATCTCCACAAGTATATTTTAGTCTCTTAAGTAGAAGATTTTTATGATAATTTCATCATTCAGAGAAGGTCAATCCACCATAGTCTTTTTTGGCGACTTGGTATCTGAGGAATTTGAGATAAGGGTAATAATTTGGAGAGGTAATGGGCAAAACATGGACTAAACAGAGCTACAGAATGAAGAGTGGAATGATCATGGAAATTTCATTTTATATTGTGGTGATAGGATAAGGAATGGAATCTGTGTAAATTGTCCACTTTCATTCAGTGTTGTGATTATGTTATTTTGATTTTGGTGTGGTGAATTCTTTCTTTTGATGTGAATGAAGTTTCTGAAAATTTAAGAAGATTGTGTGATGAAGGTGTATTTTCATGATAATTCTTAAATATTCTTAAATTCATAGAGGAGAGGGTAGAATGTATTTGGTTTCCATGACAGGTTTTTGGATATAGGGAGCTACAGGGATGATTTAATTGAGAAGGTGCCAGAAGTTTCGCCCATGTCTGACACAGCCAATGCCAACTGGCTCCAAGATGGATCCAGTACTGGCCAAGGTCGAGCCATCAGTGATGGAGGTAGTGCCTCTGGGCTAACATAGTTAAGAAGGGGGGGAAAAAAGTCTCCTGCACAAATGCAACCCAGAAAGAAGAGTGAGAATATGTGAGTGAAATAACTCTGACAACTCTGCAGACACCAAGATCAGCTAAGAGGGAGGGGAAGGGGATGGTTGAGGCATCAGAGCAGAGATTCCCCCAGCAGCCCACAGTGAAGACCATAGTGAGGCAGGCTGTCCCCATGCAGCCTACGGAAGTCCACAGTGGAGCCAATATCTACCTGCAGTCTATGGAGGTCAGCACCTATGGCCCTGTGGAGAGATAAGCCCATGCTGGAGCAGGTTTGATGGCAGGACTTGTGACCCCGTAAGAGACATGTTGGAGCAATCTATTTCTGAAGAACTGCACCCCATGGAAGAGACCCAACCTGGAGGAAATATGAATTATTTTTGAATCTCCAAGATACTTAAAGACCTAGATTTATATAGAATTTCCAGAGGATTCTCCTGATACACAGGCCCTGAACATAAATCTGGATATCATCAGCCTGTTAAATGTGTGGATATTCTAGAAGGACCTTTCTAGAACTACCTTAATGGATATTCTAGATGACCTTTTCTTGTCTTTAGGTAACTGCTCAGGCATAAATTAAAGTGCTGAAGCTCTGAAATGCTTAGCTGAGGAAAGAAATTATTACCGCTCTATTCCTGCAATGAGCTGACAGTTCACTGCAAACTGCTGTGAAACTTCCATTTTCAGAGGTATTGAGAAAATTCAGGTGCAGCTCCAGATGAGTTCACTGGCAGCTTTCTCAATCAGAAACAAATGAATCAAGTCTATTTTTTTTAATTGAAGTAACTGTCAATACATAGAAAACAGAATTCCTATGTCCTCATAATACCTAATCATTATTTTGCTCTATTCTGTCAATTTTAAACCATTTAAATAATACCCATATTAGAAAAACGTGGCACTTAGAAAATTTTCTGTTCCTGTTGACAGCAACCATAAAACTAATGGTATTTTAGTATAAACTAGAAAGTTTAGAAAGAAGTTTCTTTCACAGACTTAAGAGAGCTTCCTATGCTTATTTTCATACAGTGAAGAAACCAACATGCTTATGTATTGGGAATAAAAACATGTTTAGGTAGGCAATTAAGGGTGCTCAGAGTACACCCCCACTCCCGCTGTGCATTACCATGATACTTGTACCAGGAAGGTACACTGACACACACCAGAAATCTTCCTGATTGCTTGCATCCTGCTGTGTTGCAACTTCGACAGATGTCAGAGGTTAAAGTCCTTCCTGAGAACAAAGACTCCTCATTTAAACAATTCCTTTCACCTTCCTGCCAGCTTTCTCAGCTCTGATTACTTTCTGTCTCTAGGCATTAAGCTCATTGTTTACTGTTATCTTAAACAGTCTCAAAAGTATTTCATAAAAATACCTGGACTTTCTATTTTCACACTTTTGCACTGAATTTTAGTTCAATCAATCCTCCTTATGAAATGCAGGTAAGAATTCTGTGACCAACATTTTCACTTTGTGACCAGTCATGTAGGAATATAATGGAAAGAGATATCAGTCTATCTGTACTTTTGTAGAGTCTCTGAGTCTAGCTTTCAAAGAAACATAATTTTCTTCCTTTATTGTAAAACCCCAGTGCTGCCCATTCCCTAAGTAGGTGGGAAAGAGTTCACTAGTTAACTAGTGGAAAATTGAACTGGTATGGAGTGGCTTCCTGACATCAGTTTGGTTGCTCCTCCTTTTGTTGTGCAGCTCTGCTGCAAAAGGAGAACCTCAGGTCTGCTCCTTCCTTGCTGATGCTCCTGTTACTTCTCTTCAGAAACAACTCTTGAAGCTTAATCAGCCAGTCACTAGAGTAGGATACTATTGTGAGTTAGGTATCTGACTGTAGAGTTTGACAGAAGGCTGTGAATGCCATTTCTGAAATTTTAAACCCCTGTTTCAGAAAAAAAGGGAAAAATGCTTCTGTTAGAATAGTAAAACAAGCAGATTTGGAGGAGAGGAAAAACTTTAAAATTACACTTAACAGTTCACCCTAGAGGCACCTGATTTTTCTACAATTAAAAAAAAAAAGTGTTTTTTTTCAAATTGTACAGGTACCGATTAAAACTTCTTCCCCAATAGTACCTATGCATTCTTATCCACCCATGCACATACATATACAATAATGGTAAAGGAAAAGAGTTTTTCTGCACTGAATTAGTTTCTTGATCTCCCTGTCATAGCCTGTATGGCTTTTACTTTCAAAGTTTTTTCCTCTTCCTGATACTGCTCTGCTTTAAATGGTATTTTAAAAAGAAACCCCACTAAAAAACCGATATGATCCTCGTGTGATATTGACCCATACTTTTAGTAAAATTGTTGTATACTATTGCAGTTAACTCTGTATATCCACTGTTTCCAAGTATAACTGTCATGTGCTAACTGCAATATTATAGCTGGTTATATTCTTTTAACTGTAAACATTACATGATAAAAAATAATCTGGTGAGAAAGAAATTTAAAGACATGCCTTGCTGGATAGGTAGAAATTAACTAGGAACTTAAAAGCAGTCAAATTTTTAAAATTGCCTGGATGATGGGGTTTTTTTGGTGACTTGTGCTGAAATGTGTGTCTAGTCATGTAATTGCTTGAGAACCTGGAGTGAACTGAAGAAAAGTGTTCAGAATTGATATATCTCTTGCAAACTCTGCTCCTGGGCAGAACAAATTCACTGAAGATGAGAAACCTCAGAGTTGATGATTGAGGCCAATTAGATGAATTACTGCAGAAGAGCAGAAGATAATTCATGAGTGACATCTAATCTATTCTAATTTAATTGCACAAAAACTTAATGTGGGCAGTTTCAATGTCTGTAGTGTATTGTGTGATGTGAGTATCACGCTTTTAGAAAAAGGTTTTCTGAGACCTGCAGTCAGTTTAGTGTTTTGTTATATATGTATAATACATTGTTCTCCATTAGAGATGTTGTTAGAGAAGTCCCACAGAGATAAATGTCATTGTGTCATCTTTGTATTTTTTACAGGGAGACAAAGGGTCCCTCTGACCTGCAGACAAAAATTGTAATTTATTATGAAGAGCATTCTTTTCCAACAGATAACCCTGTTAGCTTTTGTCAGTTTAAGAGACTATGTCACAAAGAAAAAATTGTGTATATTTTAATTCCTTTCACTGAAATATCTTGCAGCAAGCCAGACCTTGGGGAAAAAAAAAAAGGCAACAATGAAAGTTGGAGATGCAGAAGGGACAGAATAAGTGTCTATACAGATCTTCTACCTTGTTATAAGCCAAAGTGTGGTTTGGTTTGTACATGTCTGCTTCGTTAAGTGAGACATAAGGTACTACTTATGCTGACATGCCAGTTACTTGACCTAGATAGCAAGTAAGAGCAGAAAAAGAACATTTTTCTCAAATGATTCTTTGCTTTTACTTTCATTATTGGAAATGACTAAGTAGTCTTTGACTTTTTCTACTATCACAGTACCTTAAAAAAAGACAGCATGTGCTGTGTTGTAGAGGAAGGAAAATATAATACAGCTAGTATAGGCACAGTAAGATTCTGCTATCATTTATGCTGCCCCTTATTCAGCATAAGACTACTTTTTTTTCTATCTTTGCTCAATATGGCCCTTTTTATATTATGGGTAGATATACTTCAATCTTGAATGACAAGAAATCTCTAACTAATGTGTCTCAGGTGAATGTCACCACTGAGGTCTCAGTCATTTTCTCCTTTATGAATCTTCATAAACCACTTAAGATGTCTGCCTTAATGTCTTCTAAAATGTTCATAGAATCATAGAATGGTTTGGGTTAGAAAGGACCTTGGAGATCATTTAGTTTCAGGCCTGCTGCTGTAGGCAGGGACACCTTCCACTAAAACAGGTTGCTCAAAGTCCCATCCAACCTGGCCTTGAACACTTCCAGGGCTTGAGCATCCACAACTTCTTTGGCAACTGTAAAAACCTGGACAGCAAGGAGTTAAGGTGCTGCTATGCCTCAAACACTGATGGCCATTCCAGCATGTAAGTTAGAAGAAGATGTGACTGGAAAGGGGAGGTAGGGCAGCACTTTTCTGAAAGAAACTTCCCTGTTCTGGTCCACAGACACCGCACAACACAGAAAAGCAGAAATGCAGGAATGGGATGAAGGACCAGACAAGACCAGTAGAGGGGATCAAGGCCACCAAAAGATACTCAAACCCCCCCAACCTATTTCCAGAAAGGTCCAAAATAATAGACTGTGCATGCTAACTCATTTACATGAAGAGTGAGAAACCTAAGCGCAGGGTGGAGAAAAATTATCCATTGAAAGGTAACTGCACAAAGCCCAGGTGGCATGCCCCAAGGACCCTGGACACTCTGTCAGCTGTTGAGGCTGGACTCAGGACTGGTGATCTTCTTTCCTCTCCTATCTGATCTCTCTTTCAGTCTCTCCTTCTTCCCTCTTTCCTTTTATTCTTTCATTTCTCTTATTATTAGAAAGTAGGGGCAAAACATATACCAGTTTCTATGCCGAGTGTGTAGTTTGCTAATAAAACTTTGTAAATATTTTCTGGGTGGGTTTTTTTTTCTTTTTTTTTTTCAGCCCTCTCATCAGCTTCATGGCCCTCCTCTGGACTTGCTCCCCAAAATCATCTTATATCTTGTCCATATTGTTACATCTAGATGATGTATCTCTGGATTATGATTATGTTTAACTGTGGCCTTAGCTACAGACAAAAAATACACTGATCTAGACACTCTTACAGAAATGAAATATTTCCTCTCACCTTGCACAAAGTCTTGGAGAGACTTCCATTGATAAAGTTCATTGTTTAATTTTTTAATGTCACCATTTTCCCTCCTGCTGAATACCCTTTGTAAAGTGATAGGTCATGAATATCTCAGGGTACTGAGAAAAAAAAATTATATAAATAAAAAAGTCTTATTTTCAATGCAAATTGGAGTTACAAACATAAATGCTCTCCTTTCACTTAGTTTATGAGCCATACTACAAAAGTAATAAAGAATAATACTTTTCAAATTCTATTTAGAAACAGACAGTTTTACTATGTGAAGATTTCATCACATAAAAGTTGTTTGGAAATCTGTTGATTTCATCTTCAAATATAATTTATGACTTTACCATATAGCAAAAAATGCCATGGTCATCCATGCAAAGTTGTTTTGTTCAGAACAGATCTTGTGCCCTGCTGATTGTGCCTGAAGATTGTAGAGATATGTGATAAATAATGAAAAACTTCACCTCAGAAACATAGCTTGATGTAGGCTACATTAAAGTAAACAAGGAACAAAATTACCAGAACTAGGGTAGCATCCATTTCACTTTATATCTAATTATATTGAAGATGACGACAATGATGGATGTGATTACCCGCCATTTTTATACCACTTTCATTTGAGAACAAGATTATTTCCAGTATAGATGTATGAGTTTATGACAGATCTGCTTTTTCATATTTTTATCCTTTGACCTTAAATTGACTTAAAGGGATTTGAATACCTTTTATAGGAAGGGACAAAAATGAGATAAAACCCATCTGCAAATTATTATTTTTTTTTAATTATTATTTTAAAAAAATCACTTTAATGTATTTACTATATTAAGAATAAATTATAAAATAAATTATACTTACCTGCTGACATTTCATCCACAAGTATCCAGCTATGCAGATGTTTCATATGATGATATTGGAAGCCCCCACTTTTGAAGCAGATAAAATAAAGGAAGAAGATAAAATGAGCATTATTTTAACTAATTTTAGTACCTGATTAAGAGGAAAACATTTAACAAATCCACTTAGCCTTACCAATTTCAAAGTTTATAGGATAGCCTATTCTGTAGCTACAGTTACTAGTACGTGAAAAAATTATCTAATAATAGTGACCATCTGATCAGACCTGATCAGACCTCCTCTTTAGAAGGAGAATCACCTCTCAGTGTTTGATTATGATGCACTGGCTGGAGTTAGTACAGAAAAGAGAACACTTTGCTTGAAAATGTGGCTGAGGGTCTGGGAACTTGTGATTATCTACTATGTTTACTCATAAAAACTCTGAAGCTGAAGAATATATTAGGGCCACAAAAAACTGATTTCTGCTGCTACCTTGATTAGTGAAGAACATTATGATGCAAAACAGAGTCACCAAAAAACTAACCTGCATGGACTTAGTTCAGGATCAAGATGGACATGAGTGGAATGTCAAAAGAGTGACAAAGTAAAATTTGTAGTATTTTACCCAATTAACATGTGCATACTTTATTTTTTGCACAAATGTAAGTAAAGTCTTACTTGTCTCTGTAGCAGCAACAGATATGAAAATCACGTTTCAATTGCTATACCATTAGAGGTTTCGATGTCTGACATTCTGAATCCTGAAAGACTAACAACGTCAAAGAGGAAACTGCAAGACATTTGATGCTGCCAGTCTCCCCAGGACATCATGTCCTCTGCACAGGTTGACTGGACAGAAGAGTCTCTTCATCAGACACTGTGAGAAGTCTGCACAACCTCTTTGATTGACAGCATGGGTTGGAGCACAGGGGGACCTCGAGACATGTAACTGGCATGGCAATGTGCTTTCTCACTGATGTGAGCATTAGCAGGTTACTGGTAACGTCATAGGTTTGTGTGAACCCAGAGCATCATGTCTACAACCTACTGGCACACATCTCCAGGGTACTACAGGCCACACAAGTAAATGATGCTAGCAAAATCAGATTTGTTTTACCTGTGAGATAATAATAGTAGCAACTGGACATGATGTGTGATAAGAAAAATCAGGAATAAAATCCATTTAGGGAAATTCAGTATTTTTTCTTAGTATGTTTCCTTGAAAACACGTGACAGAAATATTTTCAACAAATTACCAAAACAGCTGCAAGCAGCACCATAACTCACTATTCTGATTTAGTTTTCTTAGTTTCTTTTGTATTTCTATTTTGCTTTTATAATTAAGTATATTTATATTACCTTTATTTCTTAAGAAATTCAGTTTTTCCTGTGTAAGGAAGCCAGAAAGGTAAACAATTAAAAGAAAAAAAGGTAATGATATTGTAAAGTATAATTGAATAAAGTTGCCTGATGGTAGTTTCAATCTGGTAACTTTCCAGATAAAGAAAAAAAAATCTTAAATTCTGTACTGATTGTCTTCAGGTCATGCAGCTCTGAATGGGTTCAGAATGAAAATTTTAGCAAAATTTTTGACTAGCCAGTAAGCTTTCTAATTATCTTTTATACATTTAGTTATAGAAAGAAAAAGAAGAGAATACTAAGTAAAGATTCATAAATATTTAGAGACTTCTGTAAACATAGTATCTCATCTTAAAAACACTAGCAAAACTATTTTAAGACACTGGAATACAGTTCTTTCTATTTCATTAGGTGTATTTGGAAAATAATCATGTTTAAATTATAATACCAAAATTATTTAAAAATAAAATATGAAACAAACTTTCTCTTATGTGAAACAATTCCACACTAGTAGATATTTTTACAAGTATGGAAGCATGCTTCTGTTTCTTCTGAATATTTTTTTTATATTAGACAAACCTATTTGCAAGGTAACTTTAATGGAAAAATATAGTTTCAAGATTTATACTGTATATAGTATTCTTCAATGTTTTGTAGACAAGTATTTTCTTGTTTGCTCTGCTTCTGAAATGCAGTACAGCTGAAATAATTTCCTGGCAAGCACATCTTTTTGTATCATCCTTATAGGGATACATTTTTATGGAATTTCTGTGTTTTTTGGGGGGTTTGTTTCTCTCCAAAGAAACCATTGCAACTAAAAGATGAGTATTTCATGTGTGACCTCAACATGTCTAGAACAGGCTATTTTTGACAGAAAAAAAAAAAGTTCCTTTGTTGTTGTTGCTATTAGTATCTGCACAGAAAATAATGACTTTTTCATCATAAAAAATATTTACCCTAACATGAATGTTTTAAATACATTTTCCTAAAAGAAGAGGTGCCTTTGTACTAACATAAAACTGACTGACACTGGCTGTATTTACAATCATTCTAGATTATGTCTAAGTGTTCCATGGGGAAAAATAGAACAATTTTACACATAAAAAAGAAATTAAAATATCTGTAAATGAAAATGGGATATATATTGTAAAATAGTAACTTTCATCAATTGACCTTTAGGTTAGCTGGGCTGTATGAAAGTAAGTGTATGCACTAACTCAGACTCTTGGAATAGACTTTTATTATTAAACTGCATGTGCATTAGCAGATGCATGATTAGTGAGGAAGTCCACATCATTGATTAGATTTGCCAGCCTCTGATTCAGTTAATCCAGGTTCAGATTTTTTGCTGTGTGATGGGTTTTAAAGGCAATAGCTTCCTAAAAATACTGATAGAAGATGAACGGGATTTTTGAAATCACCACAGCATTTAAGTACCATTGAAATCAATAAATATCAGTAGCAAGGTCCAAAAATGCACTTAGGTATCTGAAGTACAAGATAGGCATCTGAGACCCAGAGGGTGATTTAAAAGCATTTAGGTATGAAAAGTCAGAAGGTATTTTAAGTTTGCACCTGTTTTGTTGCAGTGAAGGCCCAAGAGTTACTGCTGCTACTTTGGCAGAATGGTGCATTGAGGGGTGCTTTCATTCCCCATGGCAAGACTAGACTGCTTTACAGTTGGAGTGGGTGTTCTATGGGGGGAGGCAGGGGAACAAGTATTTACAAAAAGTATTTAGACTATTTTGAACAAAGGGTCAAAATATAGCTTCTCATTTTGAAACGATTTCTGCTTTTATGCAACATTCCACACAAAATCTGGATTAGTGTCCAGGTAACAGTGCTGCCTTGTATTCTCTTGCACAATAGTTGACTGACTAGAATAGCTCCTGCAGACTAACAAGGCTGACTTGAAAAATAAAGCCAGAGTTGCTGACTTATGGGACCATGGAAAAAGTGGGTATAAGTGCTCTCCTTCTATCCTGCTTCCTGTCTTCTTCAAACAAATAAAAAACCCAAAGAAAATGGGACAGCAATTCAATTGCCTCTAACCAAATAGCCACTTCAAGCTGATGTCCCTCAGTTCATTATGCTTGCCTTAGCCACAGCTAGTTTTCAAAACCTTTCTGCACAAGACATTTTGCTCTTGTAAAACATTTTGTCTTATTTTACATTTTTGTGTACTTAGACATTTGGAAGAGATTTACTTTTTCTGAAGCTGAGTTTTTGTTTAACAATATTTCCCACCCTTTCTTGGGTATTGTCAGGATGGTAATATTAATGATTTTGAGGTGATGACATTTTTCTGTAACAAGAACAATATAAATATCACATGTAAATTCCTAGTATTACATTTCAAGAGAAAATAATCCCATTACAGATAATTGCAACACAGATAATCTGGGTCATCACAGGTATAACTACTGAAGTGAGTAGTATTTTATCATTTTGTCACAAAACTTTCTGGGCCATGTCTACACTTGGGCTTACTATGTCCTTTGAATTATGGGCAGGTATACTGTTGTTGGACTGGAGACAGTATTTTTCAAAGTTCAGTCAAGGTTAAAGTGAGCAAATTGAAACAGAAGCATGTTTCTAACAAATATCTCCTTCCAGAATAAGAATAGAAAGTGTGGTCCTTCAGCATGGAAGAGCAAACTGGCAAAACATCAGCCTTTAAAAGTACAGAAAAAATCAGTCACATGAAAATTTTTCTACACATTTAAAAGAAAGTACTGTACAAAACCAAAATATTCATTATCTGAATCTGGAGAAATAAATGCCACATTAATGCTAAGAATCTGAAAGGAATTAAAGTGTGTTGATATCCTAAGCATTATTTAGAGTTCTGTTTGATACATATCTATAAATATATATATTTAAAAAAATCCAGGTAGGAGTGACAATGATGATGAAAGTTACAAAATGTCTTCCAGTTAGGGATGTAGATTATGGTGGTTTGGCTTGGTTTGGTATAGAGGAGAGATAAATGAGGATGAATGGTATAGGGAAATTCAATAACGAGTTTGGCATTTTTCATTATGCAGAAACCAGTGATAGCCTAAATTAGAAAGATTAAAATCAATAAAAGGGAGTAACCTAAAACATTAAGATTAAAAAAAAAAAAAAAAAGTACTGTGTTCTCACACAGAGAACACATAGGCTATCTGTAAACTCTTTCTGCACCTTCCTTTTTCTCTTTTCTCTCAGATCTTGTGGGCTTAATACCTGCAAGAATGACAGAAGGGAAATTTACTCCTTTTCTTCCCCTTAAAAGCTCCACTGTATCTTTGCTTCTGCAGGCTGAGAGTTTCTGTAACTTATTGGCAGGATTGTTTTCCTTTGAAAGTGAAGCAAATTAGATAATAAAATATGTAAAATATAAATTCTTGTATTGTGCTCCATTAAAGTTTTGTAGATGAATATTTGTGTGTGGACACATGCATTATATAGAGGGAACATAGATATGATATGTACACAAGCTTTCAAAAAGAATATGGCAGAATCTTCAAACATTGATGGCTATTAAAGAAAAAAGCTAGATATCATTTCTACCTTTAGAAGTTATTAATCTGCTGACTGGCAGAGGCTAGGACAGCATGCCAGGGAAAGGCCACCCTGTACTGCTCTTCCTTAGCCTTTTTTCTCTAAAAGTCATCTTTTAGTCACTGTCAAAACAGGGCTATGGATTCCTGGATTCTGTTTGACTCAATACTAAGAGAACACTTTTATAATATTAAACAATGTATTTTTAGACTTAAGATCAGACTGAGTCTCAAGTCCAAAAAGAGTCTGTTTTCCGTGGATTTTTTTGATGGTTTAGGTAATATGTCAGTAATGGTATATAGAACTGGATATACCTTCAGATCTCATCCACTATACTGACTTCTGGTGTCTCTATTTGACTAAATAACATTGGTGCAGTCAATTTTAAGGTAGGAAACTTCATTGTGTTTGAGAAACAAAAACAAAAAAAAAAAGTCCTTCTAAAAGATGGAAATCAAGAAAAACTTCAAAGGAATACAGACTTCTAGGCTGCACTTTCAGAGAAGTAAGAAAAATAAACAAATGAAGAGGTGGCACATGGGGACCAAGCTGAATTACTCTATGATTTTATATTCTGATTTGAGTTGCTAACTCTCTATGAATCAAGTCAGTAAAAGACTAGGTATTGCCACTGTATTTTCACATAATATGCTGAGTTGGAAGGGACCCATGAGGATCACCGAGTTTAACTCCTAGCTCTGCAAAGGACCATCCCCAAGAATCACAAAACTGACAGAATAAAATACATTAGACTAAAATTCTCAGAGCAAACCATGATGTCAGGCTTGAGGGAATGCTCCCTGCTCCCACCCACACTCCTGGGGCCGATTTGTAGCCCCTTGATGCAGCAGAGA
>JAWWEU010000125.1:54622815-54646881 GCA_035583155.1 Acropternis orthonyx
GGAGGATCCATACCCGATGGGATACAGGGATTGGGGGAGGAATGGGGAGGGACGGATTGGATGATCAATAGGATAAGAACAGGGGCGGAGCTGGTTCTAAGGGCAGTGCAAACTGGCAGTGTCCCAGCAAACCATGATGTCACTGCCCCGAGGGCGGGATGGCAGAGCCCGAGAGAGGGGTTTTGCTACAGTGTAACATGAGAAGCTAGCAGCCTATCTGCTTCTTTTGGTCCTTGATAGACTTTCAGCAGTGATGATTCCGGTTCTAGAGAAGGTTTTTCCATCCTTCATAGCTTAGTCCATTTCCCACACCATGATTTAAATTTTTGAAGAAAAAAAAAAAAAAAAGAAATCCTGAATATAACAACTTGATGTTCATAAGAAGGGAAAGAAAATCAGATTTACTACAAATTGAAAAAATATTTTAGCCCCCTGGGTTTTTTTTTCAAATTTATTTTTTTCAAGAGAAAGAAGGTAGTTTAAAATATCTTAAATAGTTAAAGCAGTGTTTTCTGTTGAAAAAATGTGTGTGTGTATTTTAAATAAACTCTAATTCTATGTCTTTGAAATTCTCAACATTATGATTATAGCTGTTTATCTTAGGAATAAATGGTAAAAGTTAAACAGACAAAACCCATTTGATATCTGTTTTATCTGAGACAGAAAAGAAAAAAGTAAGGCAACCTAAGTAACAGAACTCCTATTACGTGAAATGTGTCTAAAAGAACTATATCAGAGAAACATCTACATTTCCTGGCAAACAGTTCTCAAAAAGAAATGCAGGGTTACCCAGACAAGATCACATAAATAAGCAAATTTGAAGAACCAATATCACAAATATTTGTTTAGAAACTCTGGAGAAAAATATAATAGCCTCACATTTGCTTAACAAAAGGTCATCATTCTGCATTATGTATAATGCAGTCATTTTGAAATGGAATGAAGAACTGATCTAAAAGCCAAGTATACTATTGATCTTTCAGACAAAACAATCTTTCCCATCAGAGCAAATTTTCTCTGGATGTAGAAAATGTACATCTGCTAATGATGCAAAAAACCCAAAGCACTTCATGGGAAAGCTTAAGATTTGCTGATTTTTCATAAGCTCACTTATATTGTATGACAGAAATTGGCACTAAAACTCAAGTAAATACTGCATGAAAAATGCCATGGACATTTGAAACACATCTCTTCCTACAGTGTATGAAACAAAAAGCATCTACGAGCAGTTTCAGAGTCAGCATACATCAGTATGGACATCCAGCTCAGTGGTTCTCAGCCTAAGTTTTAAGATGAAGAATAACTTCCTCCAGCCTTAATTGACCCAAAAGGTTATTGTTATCCAGTGACTACTAGGTTGGTTGGATCTTTGCTACATACTTCTCATTGATAAGCATCATTTATGAGCTTAGCTCTGTAAGTATTTTGTTTAATGTCTGATTTTATATACATACAAGAAATGTGATACACTGAATTTGAATTTTCACTTCAAAGTCAGCAGTTATGGTGCAAATAAAAACCATCTTGAAAGCTACTAAGGCATTCTCAGAGGTGGAAGTTGAATGAAGAGAGATTTTGCAGAGGATGAGGTTTCCTTCCTGCCGAATTCTTTCTTTCAGGAACAAGACTTCATAGTATCTCTTCAGTGATATTGGCATGTCTCAGCTTTGACTTTTCAGTTGTGGGTTCCATTTTATCTGCGAAGCAATGGTGAAAAGCAGAATACCCTGGCTTATAAACACTGCATACTTCTTTCAGTAACACTTCCTATTTCTTCCTGAATTATATCACTATTGGTGTAAAAGAAATAAGTTAAACACTAATAGAATTAAACTGATGTTACCTCACAAGGTTGCTTTATGTTTTCCATTGTTTTTCAAAGTTTTATGACCATACATTAATAAGAAATTGTTTTATCTATCTACGACAGTATCCAGTACAGGATTTTTGCCCTGTGATATAAGTAAAAGTTTTCTCCAAACTACAAGCCTTTAAATGGTTATTAATATATTCATGGGTTCATGTTCACAATGCTAAGTTTTCCAGTCTCAGGGTGTGTTCTGGGTTTGGCTGGAGTAGAGTTAATTTTCTTCGTAGCACACTTCTAGTATGGAGTTGTGTTTTGGATTTGTGTTGAAACAGTGTTAGTAACTCAGGGATGTTTTAGCCATTGTTAAGCAGTTAAGTATGGCATATAAAGCTGGGAAATGTTGGCTGAGGGCTGCTGCTCCAGGCCTGGCTGGACATTGGTTGGTTGGTGGTGAGCAAATTTTTTTCATGTGCATCACTTATCTTTCTTTGATTTTATTTCTTTCCCTTTGTTGTCTTCCTTTCCATTAAAAGATTTTATTGTTACTGACTATTATTATTGTATTGTATTTTATAGCAATTATTGCATTTCTCTTCCTCATCCTGCTTGGCTGGGGGAGTAAGCAAGAAGCTGTGTGGGTTTTCATTGTCATCTGGGTTTAAACTGCAGCAGGATGCAACCAGACATGATGCAGCTGACTGATTTAATCACAAAAACAACAACAGAGAAACCCCCAAAACAACCCCCCCCAAAACCCCAAAAACAACAAAAAAGCAAACAAAAGAAACCAACAAAAAACCCAAACAAAAATAACCCAACAAAAACCTCAAACCCAAAAACTAACAAATAAAAAACCCAAACAGTGTGAAGGACAGGGAAGGAAACAAGGAAAATGCAAATGGAAGTGATTTTATTTTTAATGGGGATTACTCAAATAATATCATTATAAGTTCCTGAATAACTCAGCAAAATTTTGGATAATGTTGGTAAAATCTGTTAAGCAATACAGAGAACAATTGATTAATTATGCATTGATAGAATCTTTTGGGTAGTGTTCAGCATACTGCTCTGACAGAACATCAGTGATTACCAGTGACTACTCTGTAGTTTATTACAGAATTTTCCATTGTTCTTACTATGTGGTATAGATACCAGATATACCAGAGGTATTTGATCCCCTGTGAAGTAGCTTCCAAACAAACAATAATATTAAATAAAATAAATAATGAAAAAGCCCAACACAGTGTTTTTTTTTAGCAAAACTTTGGAGATTTTTCTTAACCTTAAACAATAAGATTTCCACAGAACAGTGAAAAACTCATTATGCAAATCTTACTGAACTTCTGAGATGTTTATTATTTTCAGCTGGTTTTCACACAAAAAAATGCAGTAATGTCATAAAGCTTCTGTGTCAAAACAGATGTCTATTCTTGTGGAGATCCTATCCCTCTCTGTGAATTATTATCAACTTTAGTCATGGGGCTAAAGTGTTGGCTTTTGATTTTTTTTTCTTAATAGACTGGATCTCACTACTCAGGTAGATCACAGAAATATGAGGGCTGATACTGTTTGCTATACTTTTATAAGACATTGAAAATTTTAATCAGGTTAATGACAATTTTTTCCCCCATGTGTTTGATGTATTCACAGAATGTCCTCTTTTCTCTGAATGACTTATGTGAGTAATGAAGAAAGGAAACATTCACCTCGCCTAAAAGAGATAGCATCCGGAATACCTGCATGTGGATTGTCTGAGTGGTTGCTTAACCTGAGTTTGCCTTTCCTGGTACCTTAGCTGCTGGGCCCAGCCCAGGTGTTCTGTGCAATCCATGGCTGTTACTGGATAGCCTTCCTTGTTTACAGTGTATGTCCTTATAACCTAATTTTTCCATATGTTTTCTTTGATCTCTCTTTTTTTTGCTTTAGCCTGGTAATGCTCCTTACCTAGATTAACCACAATGACTGTATAGGGAGAATTTAGGAAGACTAAGCCTCTAATTTAGGCAACTAACTAAAATAGTGTCTGTGAATATGCTCTCTCTGTTACTATTATATACACAAGCATGTGAAAGGAAAAGAGAGAGAATCCTGTGCTATAAATAAGAATTTTCAACTTGCCCTCTAACATGCTGAATACTAGAACACAAAACTACATTGGGAAAAAATAGCACTAAGATTACTCTGTCATTGAGAAGTTGTCTAGGGAAAAGTAGGAATTCCTGATAATAGAGAGCACTGTAGCTTAACAGTACTCCTGAACCAGCAAAATGACGGGATGAACCTTTTCCATTTAGCCTGACAGAAGCACATGAATTATAAATTACACTGTATTAGTGGCTTGTTGGTTGATAACCCAATGATAGGAGAATAGCATCTACAGTTAACCAATGTTTAGAAGATTGAAAACTCTTTTATTCTCTCCAGTGACTATCAAGTGCTCAACACATGAGCCTTATATTCTAATTTTTTTTTTTTTTTTAATTTAGCTGAAAATGCATTAGAATGTTTTCTTTATGGAAAAAAAGGCATTTATCAAGTTGGGTTCTTTTTATAATTTAGCTTTTTTTTTCATTAAGGATTTGAATTTCAAAGGATTGCTCACATGTAATATATGGTCTTCTTTTTTTTTTTTTTTTTTCCTGAAAGAAATTGAACATTTAAAAGGAGACGTAAATATAATAGATTTTATGAACCCTTTAGTTATACACCATGTGTGGACATCCTGACTGCTGTGCTAACATATCAGAACAGTGAGAAATTTAAAATTATTTAATATTATTCTTTCATGCTTTCTCTGGTAACAGAAGAAATTATTTATTGTTAACAAAATCAAACTACTCATTTGTTTGTGGCATCTTTATAAACCTGAAAAGTTAACTCAGAAAATAAAAGGCAGGCAATTCTGCTCAGTATTATATCATTTAGAACTGCAAGCATAATTTTGGCATTCATGAGGCAACAGTCAGACCTTTCATGAATCTGTGTGCTTGTGTTGAAAGAGACATTTGTTCTTAATAAATATTTCACTAAAAGCAGATGGAAGTAAAGAGGGAGAAATTAATGCCTTGTGGTATGTTGGCCATTGGAAGGAGGTGTCATACAAACCATTGCAGTACAAAGTTAACTCTTTTTTTCCCCCCTTATTTTTAAATTCTTTTTTCAAATATGCACATAATTACAACTGTCACAAACAATGTAGCCATGGAGGAGAGGAAACAATAAAATAGAGACAGGGTAACTGTAAAACTTGAACTTGAATTGCTTCTGCAATCATGGCATTTTCCATGATACAATTTGGTTTACAAGGAAAACAGGGGAATAAAACGTAGTGGGCTGACAAATTTAGTGGAAATATAGTAGAAATTAAATTTTAATTATGGATAATATTTTCAATATTCAGTATTTTAGGATGAAAATATATTTTAACAAAACAGTTTTAGTAAAACTATCTCCCAGTAAACAGTTTCTGAAATCCAGAAAAAAGGTTATCTGACAGAGCACAGAAAGAGAATAAATAATATGTCATACACATATCAAGGCCAGTGATGTCTTTTCATGGAGGCAGCAGTTTTTCCATTTTAGTCAATATCTAATTTCCTCCAGACTAATCAGATTGATTTTTGGGATAAAATTATTGCAGAAGGAATGCCACTCTGTAGGTTCATAGGGGGAAAGGGATATTCATGTAGCCTTCAAAATACATGGGAATAATTTCACTGAATGTTTCCATCAGTCTTCCTTACACACAAAAAAACCCAATTACAATAAGGGATGCACTAAGAAAATCTGCTAGTGAAAGAGATCTGGCAGTTTTATACAGAAGGAAATGTAATCAAAGAAGAGTGAGAATATCTTGAAGACTTGAATAGAAACAAAATTAAGTATGTTAGTACAAAATGCAGTGCTAAGTACTCATGGAGTAATCCTAATCATTAACAGTCCCAAATTTTTAGAAGCTAACAATCATGACTTTAGAAGTCTGCTGGAACTGTGAAAATTTTAAATTATACATTTAAAATTAATTTTCCATGCTATTTAGGGAGAAAGTACTTAAAATGGAAGTTAAAAAGTAAGACTGTCACTATATGGCAGGTTATAGGGTCCTTAAGGGAGAAAAAAGCAAAACAGCACAACCCTGAAATGGCAATATAAATTTGGAACTTCTTGTAGATGAAAAATCATGCTAAGACAGCAGGTTGTACAACTTAGATGAAAGTTTCAGATTCTCATTAAATTTTTTATTAGAAAACTCAAACCCTTTTTTCCTTGCTTTTCACAAATTTATTGCAGTTATTTTGATATGAGAGGAGTTATTTATCCCTTCTGTTGTTTTGTGGGGAATACAAGTTTTAAACACTTTCCTCCCCTTGATCATGATGACTTGAACATCCTTATACCTTTGTGTAATCTGTCCAAAGACAAAAAATGAAACTCAGTTGTGAGGTGTGTTTTGGTTTGGTTTGTTTTGGGGAGGGTAGAGTTCTTCTTTTCTTATTTTGATTACTTTGATTTTTGGTTTGTTTCCCCTGCAGTATATCTAGAGAAAGTGCCACTTAAATCCCAGTGAACACTGAAATAGAAAAATATGAGGCACTCAGATTTAATGAAGAAATGTTAAATACTCTAGCACAAATTCAGGGCAATATATCCTGTACAAAACCCCAGAATCCTCAAAAAAATTAATCAAGAATTTTTTCTTCCAAGCTTTAATTTAGCAGGAGTTGATATTCCAGCTGTACGTCTGGCTGTGTGCAAATACATTTTGTTGTGCTTCCAAATTCAGTGATTACACAGCAGCATTAGATTGTCCAGTCAGCCCACTACCTTGAGCAGCTCTCAAGCCACCCTTCCCCAAGTCTGTAGAGATGTGTGGCATTGTTGGAACACAAGTGTAGGACCTGGCCTTATTGAACCTTATGCAGTTCTCCTCAGCCCATCCATGCAGCTTGTCCAGATCCCTCTGCAGAACCATCCTATCTTCCGTCAACACTCCCATCCCACTTGCTATCATCTGCAAACTTACTGAGGGTATACTTAAGCCCCTTGCCCAAATTGTCAATAAAAATATTAAACAGAACTGGCCCCTCAGGAACCCTACTAGTGACTGGACACCACCCGGATTTAACTCCATTCAGCATCACTTTCTGGACTCGGACACCCAGCCAGCTTTTCATCCAGCAATGAGTACACCTGTGCAAGTCATGACCAGCCATGAATTCCATCAGTCTCCAAATCCTTCACATTTTCTGCAGAACCAATTTTTCAAGGAGGAAAATTTGAAGGGAGATTGTTTCACACTTGACATCTGCAGCTCTTTGTAGTGTGGATACAAAGGATGTGAAACAATGAACTTTCAATTTGAAGGCAATTCATTTGTAGTGTTTACTCAGCTCCTGTAGTAGAGAGGGTATTCCTGCAAAGCTCAGTTGTTTAATTTTGTTTTGTTTTGTGTTGAGTTTGGGACTTTGAAGAGTTTTGCTAAGGAGAAACAAATAAACATTTATTTTGTATTGATGTAGCATTCATTTCACTTACAGACTAAGTGATTTGTCTTATTGTAAACAAGAATTCTAAGGTATGCATATGTTTGTGTAAAGCTACATTTACATGATTTCTATACTTACTAGAACATATTTTAATTCCCTTCAGAAACAGACAAACTTGCAATGGCCTTAGGATCCTAATTGCTTTTGGCTCTCATAATTTTTCAAAAAAAAATCAGTCTTTTGATTACTTTGTTAAATTGTAAAGTCTATAACCTTGATGAAAGTCAGTAGCAAGTTGTAAGAAGGGGTATTTTTTTTAAATCAAACTATTCTTACAAAATTAAATTTTTCTGCCCTCCAAAATAGTTCTATCAGTTTTTTTTAGACATCTCTACTTCTTTTGTACAGAATTGGTAAAGAAAACTGTAAAGTAGTAAAGTGATAAGGATGCTCATTGACAAAAATTACTATAGCACTATATATGTGACCTTTCAAAGATTTGGTTACCTTCCACTGGATGGTGTTTCTAAGTAAATTACATTTTGGCCTTAGTTGATTTCTCACACAGTTAATTTTATAGGAACAGAAGTGTCTTCTTTGAGCTCTGATACTAAAATTATGGAGAAAATACTTGAATTTTGTTTATTTGTTCAATATTTCTGAGATCTTTTATACACAGGAAGATCTTTTCCTTTGTGTACACAGCTTTATTCTCATACACTCATGTCTTAATGTAATTATATCAAACAGATTTTTACAATAGTTATCTTCTTATGAACATTCCTGACACAATATATTTTTTAAAATAATTTTCTAAAATTGAAACCAAAAAGACATCCATAAAGGTCTAGCTCACAAATTGCTGTGTTAAGAGTTTCCATTGAAGTAAATTGCCTAAGTGCATATAATTTTATATTAATTGTCACTCTTATAACACTGAATTGCTTTGGTTCCAACTATATATAAGTTCAACATATGCACCTACTTCACATCTTTGTTTGCTCTATTTAGTAATTTGCAGTATGTAAAAGCTGGGAGTATTGAACTGTGATGCAGCACCATGACAGCAATAGCAGCTCAACGTTTTACTACAATGAGTTTCCCAAGCAGAGGAGAGTCAAACAGATAAACTCATGTAGAAATTAATATTTTTCACAGGTTGAACTCTGACATAGAACAAATGCTTGGAGCCCATGAAAGCTCTTTTGATTGAAAGGCCAGGTCTACATTTAAGACTGACTTACCACAAAAAAAATGCATTCAATGTTTGAATATTGCAACTTGAAATTATGTAAGACTACCTGGTTTATTTTTGGTTTGTTTTGGGGTTTTAAGTAATTTTAGTCACTAAAAGGATATTGCATAATGATCAGAAGTATTTTTGAATTGTGGCAATTCTTCTATATCATCTGAAATTTTTGTTTCACCTGAAATGAAAATGAGGTAAAAAAAAAAAAAAATTCCAACTGTTGAAACAAGCTGATACTTTCATGCATTTAAAAGGGCATAAGAAAGTTTAAAAGTAGATGGTCCATCCCAAAGAAAGTACCAGGTGACCAATATTCAGAGTCTGGAGCACCTGTTGACTGAGTAGCACCAGAAGGGATGAAAATGAATAATTCAAAGTTAGGCTGGACTAGGAAGCCAATGAGTCTGTCTCACAGCAGATGAAACTACTGCAGTCAATGCCATCAGTCATCTATGAGAAGTCAGGAGACTGACAAGTGGATAGAAATCACAATAGATTTGAATCCTTTTCACCAGGCTAGTCAGACTAGTTCAGATTAAAATTCCTTATGCTAGGAGGTTTTTTTTCTTTTTTTTTTTTTTGTTTTTTTTTTTTTTTTTGTGTTTTTTTTTTTTTTTTTTGCTATTTATCCAATAGCCAAGCTGTTAGGCTCCTCAGCTAGTATCAATTATTTCTCTTGCAATGGATTTGCAGCCATATCTTTTGCTTGTTAAGTGAGATGTGCAACAAATAAAATATTGGATGCCTTGTGAGTTTCTAATTTTATACTGTTCTAATTAGTTTGTTTTACATGGCATATTTGAAAGTGCATTAAGCATGGAATTAGAATCCAGAGACTTTCCCCCAACATGCACACATAAAAATATTCCAGTTACTAGGAGATGCAGCTGAGGGCTTTTTGCTTACTTATTTGGTGTTTTTTATGCCTTGGTCTAATGAAATGATTTTTGGATAAAAGCACTTTCTTCCTTTCTTCCTATGCAGACATATGATGTAGTTCTGCATTTCTTTTGCTTCTGTTAATGCAATTCAAAAAGGACTTTTCCATTTGTGTTGAAAGAAAAAGTTTTGCTTGGTAAAAAGCAAATAGTTTTTCTTTTATAAAAATTTTATTAGAGAAATAAAACCCATTACCTGATTATTTTCCCTTCAATATTTCTGTTCATCAGTTAACTCACACTACCAGTTACTAAGACAACCTTTCGAGTGACGTATGACTCTTGAAAGAATATTCAGTGTGGTATATGAAATATGACTGCTCTTGGAACAAGAATACATGTTTTAACAAAGTTTTATTTATTGGAATTTGGAAATACTCTACTGATGGTAAAACTAAAATAATTTTTTTAAACAATACCTTAGCCTACTCCCAAGAAATGACAATATTTCCTAAGAAATGTTACAGGAGTGCAGGAGAAAGTTAAAAACTCTGTTGCAAGCTGATTATTGTCTTTCCTTAATCGATTAGTTTCTTTTTTAAGCCTTGCTATTTAGAAACATACTGAAAATTAGTATCTCTGCTATATTTTAAGGAAAGAACTTTGACTTGCTAGGGGTCTGACCCATTCAGCAAACACTTCATAGACCCTTTCACTTATACTGTGACTATTTTCAGGGAAAAGGAATGATGAAAAATTCTAATTCTGTGTCCTTCAACATTTAATAATGGTGATTCACTTTCTTCATAGGGTCTCAGTACATAAACTTAATGATGTGTAGATGGATGATTGTGGGAAATGGACTGAGCTATGAAGGATGGAAAAATCTCTAGAACTGGAATCGCCACTGCAGAAATCCTATCAAGGATCAAAAGAAGCTGAGAGGCTGTTTGCCTCTCATGTTTCACTGTAGCAAAACCCCTCCCTTGGGTTCTGTGAATCCCGCCCCCGGGGCAGTGATCTCATGGTTTGCTGGGACACTGCCAGGCTGCCCTGCCCCTATAACCAGCTCCGCCCCTGTCCTTACCCTATTGGTCATTTTACCCGTCCTTCCCCATCCCTCCCCCCATCCCTGGGTTTCCATTGGGTATGGATCCTCCCCCTCTTCCATTGGCTGCCTGGGACCCCTCACCACTCCTCTGCACCCAAACCCTTACCCAATCACAGCCCTGCGCCCTGGGCCCTCGCCAGGACCTTATAAACCCGGGTTGTTTGATTAAAGCTCTCTATGTTCCCCCTCACCTCACCGGTTGTTTGTGTGTCTCTGCTGCTTCAAGGAGCTGTGAGCCAGCCCTGGGTGTGTGTGGGTGGGGGGTGGGGGCAAAGGGCATTTCCCTCAAGCCTGACAGATGAGTAGCTGGACTATTTCATAAGCTTTTTCACTGCCTTTCTTTGTGCTGTTGATATTCTCTGCGTTCAAGTTATGCCAGCCTTGTGGATGAGCTAAATAACATAAAGTTCCTATAAATTCCAAGTTAGGAAGTTCATTGCAAGTATATTATCGTGTTCTGTTACATATTTTCAAGGCTAAGACATAATGCATGTGTAAGGTTCATTGACATTATCAAAGACATGAGCAAAACAAGGAACAACAACTATCATGATCTCTTGTGAGAGTACTGGTATTACTAAAGTCCATAGTAGCAACAGTGTCAGTAGTGTCATATGATAAAAATGATACACAAGGACAAAGATTTTAAGTTATATTTGGAGCAAAGTAATCTGGGAGCTGGTGTAAATAAGCCGTTAAAGTCAGTTCCAAACAAAAGAAATAGATCTGCTGTCTCAGTCCAGCTGGTTATGTTGACTATGTTGCAATGCAAGGCTTGTTTTCTTTCTAATGATACATCTGGAGACTGGCATCTTCTATACTTTACTGCAGTACTTAAAAAAAACCCAAAAAGCCATATTAGTACACTGTGTCAGAGTTCTAAGGGACTTGAGAGAATAGCTTATGTCCATTACTCATTGGAAATCTGGTAGATATACAGATGACTGTCAAATTTGGAATGATATTTACTTAGATTGTCTTATTTTTGCAGTTTATTTTAAGAGTAATTATTTACTACTTTTAGTAAGTTGTAACTACTAAGGTCATTTATTGCTGTTGTTCAACTCTTATGAATAAATGGCATCTTGGAGATTGCTGTAGCACCACTGTTTAGGTAGTAATAAGGCCAGTCAAATATTTAAACTAATTTCACTAAACTCTTAAGTAGCAATACATTTCATGGTGATTCCATATTTCCTCTTCATGATTGATCATTTAATGTTATTTCTTCCTCTCTCAAGAAGGATCTTAAAATTTTGATACTCTTTTTCTTGGTTTTGTTTCTCCCAGTACTCCTTCTAATTTACTAGTCAAGATATATGTATTTGTATTCCCTACATTTCTCTAGTTCTCGATTTTTCAGCTGTCTGCTACTTGAATGCCTCCCACATACAACACCTTTGCCTTTTTGGTGGTAAGTTACTCATATGCCACTGTAAAATGCTAATTTATGTGTCACATAATTTTTTCTTCTGAAAAATTATAGTATAACATATGTGGATATAATTAAACATTTCATATTAATGCATCTATTGTTTTACGATTCCAGAAACATAGATGCTCATGCTTTGTTAATATTTTATCTGCATATTTGGTTATACATTGCCCTTAAACAGGAGATTTTTGTGTTAGAAATACCATCATAATTGATACAGTTTGATTATTTATATATACCAAGTGCTAGTTACTGAAAAGCCAGTGTGATAGCCAGTATTTGCTGAGTAAACAGAGATAAATGTGGATCATTTGCTAAAGTTGAAAACTGTCACTACTTGCTGTAATGGTAATTTTGTTTCTGACAGTGCAGAGATAGCTGCCGATGGAAACGTTCTAAAAGTGTGTGGATGTGGCACAGAGGGATATGATTCGGTGGCAAATATGGTGGTGCTGGGTTAATGGTTGAACTTAATGATCTTGGAGGTCTTTTCCAACCTTAATGATTCTATGATTCCATATAACTATTTTTGTATTGTTTTTCTACTATTTTATAAAGCATATATATACTTATAGTACTTTTCTCCCTCATCTTTTATTTTCATTTGCAGTCTTTTATACAAATACGTTCCAGTGGAATCGTTATACTTATTTGATGAGGATCTAACAATTTGAAAATATTTAGACTCAAAAAGGCCATTTTTGAAAAATATTAAAAATTATTTGTTCATCTTTTATATGGTTATTTTAAAGTCACTAGAACTTTCCAAGTTTGTAATTTTAAGTGTTTCAGCTGTATTCCCTAACTCATGTACTCATAATGAAAAGGATAAATAAATTAGTGATAAATTCCCCAGCAATATTATAGCGTAACAAGACAGGAAAAAAAAAAATCTCTATTATTAACTTGCACTTAGAACCACCAGTAATTAAAAAAAAAAAATTAAATAGCTGTGTTCCACTTACTTTGAAGACATACTGAACAGGCTGAGAACACTGACAAGCTTAATTAATGCCCTGTGTCATAAAGTATGACAAACAGAGTTTTACAGTATGTAGAACCTATATGACCTTGATAGTCTTCACTATAATTACATATCTTACACAGTATTTTTTGTAAGTTCTATTAAAAACACAATGAATGCACCCCAGTGGGGTACTTATTCATTGTTAAATAAAATTAGAATATTCTGAACAGTTTCCAGATGTTGGTATGTGTTTGTATTCCTGGGTGTATGTGTGTGTGTATTCATGAAAATTTAGGTAAAAGGGAATTATTCCAGTGAATTTGATTCTGAGAAGTATGGAAGCTCCTTACATCCTTGATTTAAAGGGGAAAACAATTTTTTTACCCAGTAGAAACACCTGAGAACCTTTCCAAAACAAGTCTTCATATGTAACACTATGTAAAGAAGATTGCACTCTGTATTGGAGAAAACATATGGGGGTTTTGCTGCATAAGTAAAACCTAAAGATTATGGATATGTATATGGTAAAATTCTGGATTAGACATTGGAAGTCTATAGTTATTTCCAGACCAGAACTAGTCAGTAGTGCACAGTGCAGTCTCTGCTGGGTTCTCCAGGTTATCCTGCAACAGCTGAGAGTAGCTGTCAATTTGATTCCTGCTTAAACTGGAGGGAAGCACAGAAACAATTATTTAATGTAGTTGCTTTGTAATATATTTTGTCTTTTTAAAAAGTGCTTAAAAGGTTCAGCTACTCATTTTAATTAGAGAAAATATTTAATAATAATAATAATTTAAAACTTGATCATAGTAGATGTCCAATATTCTTAAAACTTCTGGGGCTCATTGGCAGTGGATTCAAGATTTACCTTCTAAAAATATTTGAAAATACAAAAACTACAATCAAATGTATCACCTGGAAAATAAGTAAATTTAAAAAAAATAATTTTGCCTTAATTTCAGAATGTCAGGTGTTTAAGAAGAATCTTGTTTTCAATACTTCCTTTGTATTAGTATTACCAAGACCATACCTGAAGACAAACAAATGTTTAGAATTCATAGGATGCTTATATCTGTGTAGTCAAATATAAGTCCCAGAATAATTTGTACTGCTTAAATAACAGATTATTTTAATAGTGTTGTGAGTCAAAATAAAATACACTGAATCACATAGTCTGATACAAAATTTAGCTAAGGATTAAAGATATGAGCCTATGTAAGAGTTATGGAATCTGAAACTTCCTGCTGTATGATTTTGTATGTATCAGCTTTCTATGGGCAGAATGCACAATGAAGACCAGAAACCTGTACACATTTTATCATTAGTAAAGTCAACTAAATTCCTCACAGTGTAGAGATGGTTGTGAAAGGAAGTTCACTAATATAATAACACAAAATCCTGGCTGAAAGTACTGCAAATTACATATAAGTCTTGCAAACAGCTATCAAATATAAAGAAAATTAAGAGGAGGAGGTACCTAAAAATATAAAACCAACAGTTATTACTCTTTTACTATTCCAGATGTTAATTTACACTACTTGAAGACAAAGTTTCTTCTATACAGCTTTGTTGTCCCTAAATCCATTTAAGTAGATTCCTTGAACATTTGTGACGTCCCATTATGCTTAATCCTGAGAACACTTTTCCTTTTTAATATATTTTTAATACATAAATATAATTTATATTTCAAAATAAAAAAATAATGCACATCATGCATGCATGAACACAAATATAAATTACAAGTAGCTGTAAATCTTTTTTAACTCTAATTCTATAAAAGGTAGGCATATAATTTCAGCTATTTGCCTGAATATGTTATCTAACCAATGGAATTCATCCTCAGACCAGTGCCTGAAAAAAATTAGGACAAGCTTTTCTGAAGCCTTCTTTTTCTGATCGTCTGTTGTTGTGATATAATCCTACTTTTGAGTAAATGTCCAACCTCAGACGACAGCCCAGATTTAGGCATGAACACGCTTTGAATCTATACCTTGTGCTATAACTAGCAGGGAAGACAGTTACATGAATTTTAATGTAATAATTTGACATTTTGAGATACAAATTTTTGGTTTCACTAGATGTCTTTGCTTTTTTTTTACTCTCACACAATTAATTTCCATACTGCTGTTTTATTTTTCTTTCAGTATATTTTCTGTACTTTTTAGTTCTTTTCTTATTTCCTACTTCTTTTGCCACAATTAGCCCTTCTCCTCCACTTCTGTTGAAGTGTTCTCTCTTCCCTATACTTTCTCTTCAATACAAAGCTCCACCTTTGTTCATGGGGATGTTCATGGTATGACTGTCTCTCTCTTATTTAATCTCTTTCTTATTTTAAGAAAGACTAAAAGACTAGAATTTGCTGACATTGTCATGGCTTAACACCAGCTACCAACTAGGTCCCATGCAGTTGCTCACTCACTCCCTCACCTCCCACCTCCACCTGGAGGAAAATTTAAAAAAAAAAAAAAAAAAAAAAAAAGGAAAGCAGAACTTTTGATTTGAGATAAAAATTTCTTAATAATTAAAAAAAATACTAATAATGCTAATGATATTTGTTATGATGATGGTGTTGATAATAATGATGATAATAAAGGAAACGAAAAAGAGAGAGGGTTAAACCACAAGAAACACAAGGGATGCACAGTACAATTGCTCATCATTCACCCACCAATGTCCAGCCCATCCCTGAGCAGTGATTGGCAGCTCTCAGACAACTCCCCATGGTTTATATAATAAGCGTGATGTTCTATGGCCTGGAATATCCCTTTGGTCACTTTGGGTCATCTGACCATGCTTCCTCTCAGATTCTTGTGGCAGAGCATGGGAAACTGGAAAGTTCTTGATTTAGAGTAAGAGCTACTTAGCAACAGCTAAACCATCAGTGTGTTATCAGCATTATTTTCATACCAAATCAAAAGCATAGCACTGTACCCACTACTAAGAACATTATCCTAACCAAAAGCAGGACGCAGACTATTAAACCTTATTTTAATGCAAGACTCTTGAGGCATGAACTCTAAACTGAACTGGATCTTTTAAATAGGTTTTGAATTCAGTGGAATTATGTCTTCAGCTCTTTTGAACATCTCTTATCCTTGTTTTCCATTTCAACTACCTTTCAATCCCTTATTGTGCTCTATCATGGCATATTAAGTATTAGATTTGGGAATTGTTTGAAAGATAACTCTCGGAAAAAGCAAAAAATAGTAGTTTTTCAGGTAGATCAGTTTACCCGTTGACTGTCTTGTTCAGCTATATAGAAACATCTGGTTTTGGAACAACAAAAATAAAGAAGGATAAAGAAACTTTGAAAACTGTCTTTTTTTTCTTTTTTTTCCTAAAGGAAAACATGCTCAGAGTTTGTTAAGTTTTAAATTTTCACACTGCTTTCATGTTTTGGAAAATTCTTTTATATGGAAAGAATAAGAAATGTATTTTCACAGTTAAGTGGAAAAAATTCAGACTGTCTATAATCCACTATTTGACAGTCTGTATGATTTTTAATGGAATCCTTTTCTCCTCTGTGATTAAAAAAATAAAAAAATAGTACTATATTTAAATAAGCTGTCATAAAATCTTTATTGCAATATACCTCTTAAATCATGCACTGTCATAAACTTCAGGTTTGAGTTTTATAATTACAGAAATAATATCAAGAAAAAAAGTCCTGAATATTTGGAAAGAAAAGTAAATGGATTTAATAATAAAATGTCACTCTGTCATATTGATTTCTTACAGTCAGGAGACAATGTTAAAAGGCTCCCTGAAGTCCAGATAGAAAATATCCACTGCTTTATTCTTGTCTACCAAGCTAGTAATTTAATCATTGAAGTTTATCAGGTTGGTCAAGCAAGACTTCCCCTTCATGAGTGCAAGTCAACTACTCCTCATTACCTGCCTGTCCTTCATGTGCCTGGAAATTGTTTCCAGGATTAGCTGCTCCATCACCTTCCCAGGTATAGTGGTGAGGCTGACAGGGCTATAGTTTCCTGGGTCCTCTTTCTTGCCCTTCTTGAAGACAGAAGTAACTTTTGGTTTTCTTCAGTCCTCAGGCACACTTCAATTGCCATAGTCAATCTAGGATTATGGAGAGTTGCCTTGCAATGACATCAGCCCTCTTCCCTTGGTGTTTGTGGCTGCATTTCATCAAGACCCATGGACTTATATGAGTCTGCTTGGCTTAAGTGAAACAGGATTTCATTTCAGAGTTCTTGAAGTATTTTTCAGCTGAAAGAGCAAGTAAGATAGATCTAAGAGTCCATTAATGTTTGCCATACTCAAACTGATCAGTTTAGTTTTCAGTCAGTAGTGGAAAACAATTCCACGCCATCTAAGTAATGTGTGAATGACCAGAAGTAATTATGTGATACACTTTTAATTTGTTCTGGTGCAAGTATTTCATGTCAGTATTTTCAAATTTTCTCACATCAAAGCTTTAAGAGATGTGTTTTAAAAAAATATAAGCTAGACTTATTTTCTTGCAATCCCTGGAAGATGGACATAACATTTCTTTTCTTGCCCCTAGGAAAGTAAAGAATGATGTCTCAAAGATGACAGAGAGCAACCTATTAGAAATTGTTCTGTCCTCTTGGTTCCCCTGCTATCCACTCATATGAACCTGTGCTTATCCAGTTTGGTTACATTATTCCTGAATTCATCTTCCTGTCATGAATAGTACTGTAATCCTTCAGACTCTGCCACTAGAAAACATAAACCTGAAACACTTAATATTAACCATTGCTACTAAAAACCAAGGCAGCACTGATTGCCTTACATTTTTCGGAGGTCAGTGTCATGAGTTCTCCATCTTTTCTTGCACAATAATAGAATTTATTTTACCTTTAGTTTTACTTCAGCTGTAAGTGTAGAAGCTGTATTTTAGTTCTCTGCATCTCTTCATCATTTCCAGGTTCAGCAGAGTTTTGGCTTTATTACATTTTTGAATGTCTGGGTAATGTTTCTGTATTCTTCCTGTGCTCCCTGTGCCCAGATAATTTTTTGTAAAGGTACTGATGCCTGCATTTGCTGTTCACTTAATCATTAATTAACTTTGACATGTCTTTTATTCTTTGACTGCCATTTCCTTACTAGGGTTTCAAATAGTAATGTGGAGTATATGGTAATGTGCAAAGTGTCTTAAGCTCATGCAGTGTTTTTAGTTTTAAACAACACAAAAGAAATATCCTTCTGTGTTTTCTACTTTGTTGTTTTTAATTGACAGCAACATGGCTTAATGATCCTCCATGAAAACTTGTTTGATTGATTTTTACCTTCTAATTCATCTGACAAGCAAATGAAACAAGGAACATTTCTGAAAAGGAGGATGTTTAATAATTTTCAGGGATGACTCAAAGAAATTGAGAATTACTTATAGTAAAGAAAGGGATGGTCCCTGCTATCCAAACTTCTTCTGAATCTGTCTAGACAATTATGTCCATCTTCCTCTAGCTCTACATGTATCTCTTTCTCCTGGGCACAGTTGTTATTTTTCTCACATCCATTAATGTTGTCTGTGTTTTCTGTCTGTTTTCTAGCTCCTACCATTTTCACTTACAGGTGCAATTCTACAATCTTACACATATCCGTAGTATTGTTCCCTACTTCACACCAGATGAGTAGACTCAAATATATGAAGAATTTCCCTTACACAGGAAAAATCTTGTCTATTACAAAGACAGGAGAGGATATAAAAATTTGGATCAGAAATTGCTGTTTACATTATCTTTTCTTCCCTCACTGCAATGAAAATAGGAACAGTATTTAGAAATTTTTTTTTCCAAGGTGGAAGTCAAAATGTTTGCCATGACAGAGAGAATGCAACGGTGCTTAGAAAAGTGAAATTATGGTGGTTTTCTACTTGAAAATTCCTAATGTTGTCTATACCATTGTATTGGGTTGTCCCTGGCTGCATGTCATGTACCAACTAAAGCCTCTCTCTCCCTCCCCTCTGCAACTGGACAGAGGAGAGAAAATAACCAACGAAGGATTCATGAGTTGAGATAAGAGTTGGGAGAGATCATGTACTGATCACCATCATGGGAAAAACAGACTCAAGGTGGGGATAGTAATTGAATTTATTACTAACAGAATGAGAGCAAAGGAATGAGAAGTAAAATAATCTTAAAAGCACCTTCCCCCCCCCTCCTCTTCCTTCCAAGTTTTACCTCCTTCCCCCCTCAGCGGTGCAGGGAGACAGGGAACGTGGGTTACAGTCAGTTCCTGTTTCTGCCACTGTCAGGGAGAGGAGTCCTTCCCCTGCTTCCCATAGGCTCCCTCCTACAGGAGACAGTCCTTCATGAACCTTTCTCGCATGAGTCTATCCCACAGACAACTGTTCTTCATGAAACTGCTGTCTTGTGGATCATTTCTCCATGGGGTACAGTCCATTGTGAACAAGCTGCTCCAGCGTGGGTCCTCCACAGGGTCACAAGTCCTAGCAGGGAAACTTGCTCCAGCATGGGCTCCTCTTTCCATGGGCTGCCAGTCTCTGCCAAGACCCTGCTCCATCATGGGCCTCCCACGGGATCAAAGCCTCTTTCACTCATCCACCCGCTCCAATGTGGGCTCATTGATGGGCTGCAGGGGCACAGCTACCTCACCATGCTCTGCATTACTGCAGGGGAATCTCAGCTACGGTACCAGGAGCACCTCCTTCTCCAGTGACCCTGGTGTCTATATGTTGTCACATGTTCTCGCTCCACACTTCCCTTGCTGCAATTTTCATCTGTGCAATAACTTTCTTTCCATTCTTAAATATGTTATCATATTTAAGATCATATACTATCATTCCTGATTGGCCTGACCTTGGCCAGCAGTGGAGCTGGCTGGCATTGGTTTCACCTGACATAGGGGAAGCTTCTAGCAGCCTCTAACAAAAGCTACCCCTGTAGCCCCATTGGTACCAAAAACCTGGCCACAGAAACCCAGCTATTTATTTTAAAGCCAGCAATTTAGAGAATTTCTGCAAAGGGTCTTGTCTTCTTTAGAAATCGTAATTAACTTTTATAGGGAGACACTTAAGATGATGCTTTCTAAAACAATTTGGGTATATTTAGAGATTGTGAAGTATCAAAGTGACAGAGTTGTTTTTTGAATTACTGTTGGAACAGCTGGATATACTGGCACAAACAAATTGTAATATTCTTGCAATTAAATATGTGCAACCACAGTTTTAAAGGTCAGCTTCCTTTCATATTTGGAATGGAGTTCTGAGTGCATTTATGTATTTAGTTGAAAACAAACACACTGACCTCAATCCTCAGCCACATATTTACCTTCAGGATGAAGTGTTTCATAAAATAAACATTATTTGTATACCTAACATACTAGATATTAATTCAGATACCTTGTCCATCAACTTGCAAGTGTAATCAGCAGCCATGTCTACCCTACCTGCTCAACTCTAGGTATAGTAATATTTTCCTCTTAATTGGAGGCATGGATCTTAAGCTCATGCCCATGTTGAAACTCTGAAGAAACTACTGAAAGTGTGCCTGAAGAAACTCTTGTTGCAAAAGCAACCTATGAATAAAATATATTTTGACAGTACAATCATCCACTTCAAATCACTTTAGTCTACCTGCATAACTCATCTGACTGAATATATATTTTACCTAAGAATATGAAAGTCTACTTTTTAACAGTTAATATTCTTTAAGACAAATTTTTTGGTTTAGTCAACTTCGAAAAACATCTGACTTTACTTAAGCTATTCCTTTTCACTCTTGATATTCCTTTTCCCCTCTGCATGAAAACAAGCATAATAGATTAAGGCAATATCTATTGCTTCAAGGATTCAGTCTTACAAGGAACAGGAAATGAGAAGCTTTAGTGTAAAAAGAAAAGGGAAATAGAAAAGTTTCCCCTTAGAGATCTCTGATATGCAATTGCCATATAGATGAGGATGGCAAGAATACTTTAAAGGACAACAGATATCTGAGAGGACCTCTAAGCAGCTGCTTTCCAGATTGTCCTTCGAAGTTCTTTTGCCTAGAACGTCACTATTCAATACTTTAATTCTCTAATAAGGGGGAAGATTTTAACGTCACTGCAATGGGCTATTAATGTCAATAACAATGGATTGTGACTCTGTGCAATGAAGTGTTCTTAGCTTTTATCCCTTTTTTACTGTACTATCAGCAATCTGAGTAAAAAATATATGTATTTCCTAGCTGATAAACAGAAATCTACTGAATATATTTGCTATCTTAATTTCTTTGTTCAGTACATACTTGGACAAATATTGAAAATAATTTTAAAAAAAGACCATAAGATTTTTTTCTTTAGCTGCTGATTCTTTCCTTTCAATTTGTAATGTGTGTGTGTGTGTGTGTGTGTGCAATTGTTTAAGTGTTCTTGTATGTGTGAAAAATTTAACATATATGCCTTTGATTTAATATGAAATAAATGATCAATTGGTCACACTAGTCATATAAAGTGTAAATCAAAATTCATAAATATAAAATTGCCTACAAGTAATTCCCTAATAGTAAATTTTAAAAGCCTGATTTTCATTCGTTAAATGTCAAAATTCCAAAATTTTTCACTGTTCAAGAAATCAGTCAGAGGTTAAAGAGTTTAAATTAACCCATTCAGGAAGGCAATATCTACATCTATGTAATATAACATTTTTAAGATGAGGCAGATGTATAGGAATTATGTCTTTTCAAAAATCTTAATTGTACATTATGCAAAATTAAAGGACTATTGAGGTGAAATGTAAATTTCCGTTGCCTATTCTAAAGGTTAAAGGTTCTACATTTTCCCTAACAAGTTATTTATTTCTGCTATGCAGCATTGTTAGTTCTTTGAAAAGGTTTAGGGGTTTATGTTTTTTTGGAAACAACAAAGAAGTAAAAAAAAAAAAAAAAAAAAAGAACAGATAAAAAATTATATTACCAAAAGAACTTTTTCTAAAACTGGAAATTCTGTTTAAGAAAGATGAATGGGAACAACATTCTGAGTAATCCTCTTACTAGCATATTAAGAAAGCATTCTCAAAAATCATGGCTGTCTTTAACACAGTTTGCTGGCACAATTCCCTAGTGTAGATGGCAGTTAACATACAGATTATAACAACGGGAAATAATTTTGATCGTCTTGCTAACTTTGATGCTGACCTTCAAATAAAAATTTTAGAAATGTAAAAATTCTAACAACTTCTGAACAAAATATGTTTCTGTGTAAACCAAGAAATGACAATAAAATTTTTAAATCTTGACACTTTCTGCCCAAAAAGCTGTAATGTTTCCCCCTTGTGAAGATCTAATTTAGAAGAGATAATGTGCAAAAGAAAACAAATCCTCAACTTATTTACGGACAAGTCTGTAAAACAAATGGTTGGTTTTGGTAATTCCATTTAGTCTCAAGTGACTAGTTATCATACTTCTTTTCATCAGGAGCCATTTTATTCCTCATTTATTAAGGTAAGAACTTCTACTGAGCTCAAGAAGATTTGATTGGAGAAGGATCACTGAATTTGAACCCAGGTGTTTGGGCTCCTGTTTTAAAATATACCCATGATATGCACTTTTTGGACCAGCCACAGATAGGGTGTACACATATAGACTCAGAAAAAGAGATCTCTGTTGATTTCATTTAACCTTCAAACAGTGTCAGTGGGAACATGCTGACTTGTTATGATTAGCCGTCCTGTTCCACAATATCCTAACTTTATATATCCCTATTGATAATAAGTTGGAAAAGAAGTTATTATTTTAAATCTTCACTCTCCTACCACCTACTGCCAAATTTAGGGGTTTAATGTAAAAATGTATCCTTTCATTGTGTTCTTATGCACAGGGAGTACAAGAGCCAGTAAAGATATCAATGCTGAATCTGTGATAATAAATAAGCATATGTACATTTATTTCAATGTTGATTAAGAAATTATTCTAGTATTTACTATGTGTCTTAATACAATCGATTATTAAATATCCAAACAAATAAACAGAGAAGAGCATTTTCTAATTTCATTATGATGAACACTTGGTAGTTAAGAAAAACTTTCCTTCTTTAGATATTTCTTCCATTTTCCTGCCCCCTAAAGTTCATTTCACTGGTACAGTTGAACTTAGGGCTGTAAAATGTGTTTTTATCCAGACCATGCTGTTAAGCATATAAACTTCTTTGTATACGGATGTGTTAATTTTGTTTGTATTTGTAGAATACTGTTCTTGTAATACACAAGGCTAATAAAAAAAACATAATTTGGTTTAAAATTTTAAAGCGTACTTACAGAATTTGTTCCACTCTCAAATACAAATTAATTCAGATGCCGTGCTGCTTTAATACACACTGTCATTCAGGATTATAGGGGCCAATAGACCAGCTATGTCCTGAGGGTGTGAACTGGGACAGGTCAATCAATTTACAGAGCTTTGGCAAAGGTTGAACAGCTGGTGCTGAAAATCTTTGTTGGAGAAATGACCAACCCACGAGAGATTACAGATTTAAGCCAAGATTGATGGTTAAACCTTGCAAATAAAATCCTCTTCAAATGTGTTCTGACTGATTATAAAGCTAATTTAAAGGCATCACTCCACAGCACTTTCTTAGAACAAGATAGTCATTAAACTTCTGGTGTTAAAAAAAATTCTCTCTGAGGTCTGTTGCTAGTAGCAAATACATTAGTGTTTTCATTTGCAGATTATTTTTAAAAGGTCTCTGTTGACCAGTTTCTTTTTATTTAAGGGTTCACTAGGGTGAACTTAAGTTATCAATAATTACATTCAAATACTTAGCACAACAGAGGGTAAAATTTTTTTGCCCTTTGGGCACTTGGCAGAAGCTCTCTCCTAAATCAGCAACTTTCTAAAGGGTTCATGGGAAAGCTTTGATGATGTAATAAAGAAAGTTATTTTAAAGAAGAAGATGTGATTTTCAGTTCAGTTTAAATTAGTTTACAGCTAAAAGGGGACTTGAAAAGAAATAGAAATATCAGGAGAAAGTGGAGGTAATAAACAAGCTTAGGTGTTGTGGTTTAACCCCAACTGACAGCTGAGAACCATGCAGCTGCTCATTCACTTCCCCTCTGCTCCAGTGAGGAGGAGAAGAAGGGAAGGGAAGGGAAGGGAAGGGAAGGGAAGGGAAGGGAAGGGAAGGGAAGGGAAGGGAAGGGACGGGAAGGGA
>JAWWEU010000125.1:54648025-54661173 GCA_035583155.1 Acropternis orthonyx
AAAAATATGGTAAGGGTAGAAGGATAAGATATAACTCGTGCATGTGGCATGGAGGAGGGGGGTGGGGGGTGGGGGCGGGGGGGCGGCGGCGATCTCAGTTCTCTCCAGGTGGCAGAGTTTCAGCCTCTGGTGGCAGGTAAGCAGCAGATGGTGATGTATAAGAAAGGGAGAAGGTAAGGGGAGAGGTGGAGAGAGATTTTTGGCTACAATAAGCTGTTCTCACTCTGCTCACACCCTCTGATTTTCTAAAATATTCACTTTTATAGTGTTTAATGGAGGGTGTATGTGGGTTTCTTGGCATGTAGCTCTATTCAGATGTTTCGAAGAGATCACAATAGCAGGATCTTTTGGCATGAAGACACCAGCAGGAAGCTTTTGTGAGAACTTCTGGCAACAAGTTGAGAGAGAATTTTTTGGTAGGAAGTTTTGACAGGCAGAAACAATGTCCAAACATTTTTTTATGATATTTCTATATTATCTGTGTGTCACAGTCATATATGGTAGCCTTTCCTCATCTATTCCTTTATGGTTACAAGTGGCTTCTCAGTCTGTTTCAGAACCTGAGGACTGGAAAGACTTTTTGCTGCAGTTCTTGAAGTTATTCTTCCAGTTCCTTTAACATGAAATCATTTCTCACTTCCAAATTGCTTTTTGCAATAGTTAGCTATAAACTTGTCTACAAATATCTTGGGAGTTACCTGAAGAGGTAATAGAGTCGTATTACTGTTGAGCATTAAAGAAACCTCATTAAGAAACAGTTTCTACCAAAAACCCCCCTAAAACAAAACAAAAAAATTTAACTACTAGGTATCCATTTATACTCTTATTTTTCCTTTAAGGTAAATTTCTCAAAGAACCAGGTCATATCAAAACAAAAAATAGAGCATTTTATCTGAGTTCCCACAACAAAAAAATGTACCTTATAAATGAACTATGAAAATCTATGAATGTAATATGAGATTATCCTCAATCCAATCTACTGCATTCAGCACACAAAAGGGACTTATAGAAATGAGGTGGGCAAAACAAAGCAGCTAAGTGTCCAAAAAAAAATTGTTACAGAGGAAAAGTTTATCCATGCTCTTTCAAACTAGATATGTAATATGTACTTGTTATCTGTTTTCTGTATGATTTCAAGAGAAAAAAAAAAAACCAATTGAAATTTATCATATCTGTAATTTTTTGTTCTTTTTCTCTGCGTAGTTTTCTCTTCTTTCCTGCCCTGCATAGGAAAAGTGGTGGAACATGGGGGACTTTGGAGTGCTGATGCTCAGAATTCCCTAAAGATAATTTGTGTGTTAGACAGGGATGAAGGGCACTGCACAGATAATACTATGTGTAAATGTGTAAACATATGCTTAAGGCAATTCTTCAGTTTGGTAGGTAAACTGCAACACCAGACACAGAGTTTAAATACAATTCTTTGTACTGTCCAAGAAAGGGGAAACTGTTGTCTATGAAGTACTATGAGAAAGCTGTCGTTACTGATGAGTTTTCAAAAATAAGACTAATTTCTGCTCAGCAGAGCCACAGAAACTCAATTTCATGAAACGAATCAGACTCTACCACAAAAATACCAACAAAGACATACGGTTCTAAGTTTGACTTTGGTCCAAAACATAGAATCATAATAATGAAAGATGAAAAATCTAGCTTTCTATTGCTCTCTTTAGCAAAATTAACACCTCATTGCAACAAAGTTTCATTATTGAAAAATACCTCTAAAGCAAAAGACCAGACTTCCATGAGATAAAACAAGACTGACATTTTATGCTCAACTTTAATATGTACTTCTGTCTATAGCACCCTTATGCCTAGAAGAAACTTAAGAAGGATTACAGTGCTTAGAAAATAAACCTATAACATGTGGTAGAATTAACATTTCTGATGCCTTTTAAAATAAATCACATGGCGTGTTTAAAATGACAAAATTAGAGATGATGATTGATGATTAGATTTCAAGTATCCTCAAACCTGCAACTTCTTCTGACCTCATGACTCTTTTAAAAGTAGCTTAAAATCTGTGGTGTTCTAGTGCTACAAAGATAAACCCAGAGAGAAAGAAAGCAACCCTGAATTGTTTCCCTTATTTTATTAAATATTATAAAAGCATAATGTGGTGTGAGAATGAAATTGTAGTTTAACTGAGGGCATACATAAATGAAAAATAAAATAATTTTTTTCTTTGGAAAATGAATAGATATATTATTCTAATTTTCACCAATGCAATTTTTAATTTTCTAGAAGACTTCTTCATCAATTTGTTTGGGAGAATTTTTTTTTTTTTTGGTAGACTATGTAATGAAATGCTGGTTTCGCTGTTCCTTACCACAAACACAGCTTAACATGTGGAGACTTACATTAAACATGTATATACACATATTATGCACACATACACACACCTTGTATGGGCCATAGAATTTGAGTTATCATTTCTAGAAGAGATGCAGAGGAACCTTTTTTTATATCCAAAAAGGATGCACACTTTAACTTGAACAAGTATCTCCATCTGACAGCCAACCATTTCTGTTGATGAGTGTCACAGAGGAGTAAAGCCATGTCTTTTACTGATGGCAATATCTGGCAGTACACTTAACTCACTTGTTCATTTTAGTTGTTCCTACATTCCTCTCAAAACACCATCTTTAGTAAACTTCTGTGATTCAACATTACATGGCTTGTCAAAACGTAGCTTTGGGATTCTAATTAAAATGCAGAGATAGGCTTAGAATGACATTTTATGTAGTTACAAAAGAATGGATGTATTTACGTTCTCTGAATCCCTTTCATGTCATATACAGTCTTACTAAACATTCTTCATGCAAGCAGCTTATAAATGATTTTCAATTTGACTCGGCAACCTTTGTTGTGACCTATCTGTATTGTTGAATTACTTTTCCATTCTCTTGCTGCCAAAAAAAGTGATAACAATAATAACAGCAAAAATAATATTCAGAGTAGTATATAGAATTTTTATCTGTAGATCTCTGCACTTTGACTGGTGATAAGATGCTAATAATTGTGTTGTACCTCACTATCTCCTTTGTAAAGTGGAAAGTATTTAATGTTCATCCTTCACATTCTCTCTCCAGCTTATTATTTCTGCTCTGGGTGGTTTTATGTTATGTTAAATTGTGTTGATGTAATGAGACACTCATACTGTGCTCATGATTATACCAGTAGGGTACAGTAGCCCTCTTTGTAGCAAGAGTCAAATCATGCTATTATTGAAGCGCCTTCTTTAGTTTTCTATGCTTTGGTATTCTAAACATGACTCATATAAAACAGTAAAATATCTTTCATATATTATGACCAGAAGTATAACTTGAGTGTTAAAATACAATAATTAATTCAAGTTATATTTGTATGTAAATGTATACCTTGTTTATACATAGATATACATGCATGTGCATATGTAATTACATTCATTGTTATTTGATGAACTACATCATCATCATTATGATGAATTACATTCATCATTATTTGTCATCATCATATTTTATGATCTATGTGTGGTTTAGTTTCAAACTGAAGACAATGCTTATGTGTATGTTTAGCTCTACTGTGAGTTAAGACAATGCTGAAATATATGCTTAAGTTTGAATCAGTTATTGACTCAATGGCTTCAAGCAAATATTTTTGTTAATTTACAATGGAAAAGAAGAAATTCAATGCTCCTCAGAATGAAATCGTTAAGGTCCTCAATTAACCTTACCTTTTTTTTTTTTCTTTGAATGTATTTGGTACTTGTTCTATTCATAAAAGTGTGACATGAAAATACAAGACCTAATACCTTATAGATATAGCTAGGAAAAAGCCAAGGAAAACTATTTTCATGCTTCAGTCTTGATCCAGGTATTTGTATATGCTTCTCCTATGTGCTTATTGTTATATATTTTGAGTGTGTATGAAGAATTACTGCTACCTGAATTTTTTTCAAATTTCTTATGTTTCCCTGAAAAGCACTGTACACAGGTCAAAACTGTTCAGTTGATAGGAAATTCTAAATGATTTAAAAATTATGGATATAAAAGGGAAAAACACTGCCATTAGATAAAAAATGGATGGCAGTAGTGGCAAAGAACTATATATATTCTTGCTTTATAGACTGTGAAAAACTTTCGACTGTACTGAACATAAAACATGCTGGATATATAAAATATATAATAAATTATGTGTATGAAAAACAATGCCATATATACTTTTCCTAGTTGTGGAGAGGGATGTGAAGCCTAGAGCCGTGTGGGCATGGCTAGGTTACTATTCTATACCACCCTGGCATCACTGGTGGATGTGGTTTTGGGGGAAGAAAAGGGTGAACGTACACCAGAAGCACACCATTTTCTTCCATTTCCTCCTCAGGGAAATTGCCAGTGATTAGGGCTGTGGATTCTGTCCCTCTTTCACCACTGCCTGTCCCTTCCCATGTCTCAGGGGAGCATAGCCAAATCCTGGGAACTGAGCTGAATCTGCAAACAGACGTGAGGAGTGGGCAGCACAGTTAGGAGTTGAACTCAGGCAGCCTGATGGAGTGGTCTGGGAGCAGACAGCATGGAACAAGATGGACAATTCAGCTTTCTGGGAGTCTGTCATTGTTTTGTGCTGTCTCAGACTTAGGAATGTGGAACACCAGAGAGCATCCACTGTCCTGTCTTTGTCTTGGAAGGCCATGTGGAACTGAGTTGAGGTGGTGAACACATTTCGTGTGTAAATCACCCTCTTTTGTATACTTTTCTTGTTAATACTGTTGCTGTTACTGTGCATTTCTTATTTCATTGCTGTTTGTTTTCACTAATTTTTTTTATCTCAACCCGTAATCTCTGTCTTTGTCCCTTTCTCACTGGAAGGGGGCAGAGGGGAAGGGGAATGGCTTGTTTAGAGTTTTTTCCCAGCTGGTTTTAAACCACCACAATACTGACTGCAAATGTAACGTGAAGAGTGATTTCTTTCTCCTTGCAATTCAACTAATGTTACGTGTACAGAGACAAAAAGGTACAAACAGTAGACCATTTCTTGTAAGCAGTCTTTGGCAAGACAAAAACTTGTTTTATGACTCTGTTGCCCTTGACATATGTTTTCTAAGCACACTTCCAAACTTTTTGTGTAAATACATAGAGTGAAACATTAAGGGGACAGAGTCTGCTAGAAAAGTGAATTGCAAAGTTCATCTCAACATTTCATATATAGAGACTTACAATAAATAGTTGAATAAAAGTCTGCTCATGATACCAGAGATAAGTATAATATATAATATGTCATATGCTAAATGCTGAAAACTCTAAAAATTTCAAATCTGGAGGTGGGGGAGGGGTAGAGCTGTCTAAACAATAAGAGGAAAAATATTGGGGTTTTTTGGGTTTTTAACCAGATGAATACTGAAGCTGTAAGATTTTATCCAAGGTCACATAGATATCTGGCAAAGTTAAGAAATAACTCTCTTGTGATCTTATCTGGTGTTCAAATACTAAGATCATCCCTCTTTCCAAATTATACTTTCAGATAAATCCCACAGTGAAGTAAAACTAAGTCTCTGTAAGAAAAATCTAAAACTATAATTATGACAGTCTAAAATGCAATATGGTCCTTTGGTAAAACTCTGTAATATCAGAAAATTTAACACAGTTAATTGAAAAAAATATAGGCAATAAAAGTATACAAAGAATATGAGTTTTTGAAAGTTTTTATTTTTAGTTTGTAAGTTATTTTGTATGTTATTTACTAAGTCAGCCTGACTGATATTTCACATAAATATTCACTCAAAAAACATTTTGAAAACCCAGAGAAATCACTTAAGTAACAAACTTTTGCTTTCCTAAGCTCTTTCTATACCTTACCTAAACTTGGAATTGTGTGTATCTATGCCTAAAACTTTGATCCAGTTATCTTTAGCTACTAAAGCTAAAAAACTTTTATGCAATCACTACTAATAAATATTTTCTGAATTTAGTGGTCCTTAATCCCATAGAACAATCAAAGGCGTCATTGACAGTTTCAGTTAACATACAAACTTTCTGAACAATGATTTCTCAAATTATTTTGATTTTAACCTGGTGCCTCAAGCTATGGAAAGACAATGTTGCTCTCTTATCTGTTCTTCCCTTTATTCTCCTTGTTTCTGCTAAGGAATGTTGCAAAGCCTCTGACCTGTAAAGCAGGCTCTGGGGCCTGGAAATTCTTCTGTCCCAGCTGCTGGAGTCCAGCTGAGGGACATGACTGCTGCTTTCTCACTTTTTGGTCCAGCCAGTAGTGAGGCTAAGTGTGTATATGAGGTACAGAGGTCAACAGCACTGACATGGTTGACTACACTGACTACAATAAACAGGACACTGCCTTGGAGCAGTAGTGTCACTAGTACTCATGGGAAAACACAAGCACAGAGAGTCAAGTTGCGTTCTTCATCTGCAGCTGGTACAGATTGAAGCACACTACTCAAAGTACTCCCTTGACATTATAGATTGACAAGCACATACACAGTCATGGATTCTCTGGTCCATTTGACACCTCTGCCTGGATCCTGGGTCCATCATACCTGCTTCACAGGTCTACTCACCAGCTGGTCCAACTTGGTACTTACTAGCAAACACTCAAGCACTGAGTCTTACACACCCCCTGCACTCACAGGTATCCTCAATTATGTCCAGAGGCCCTCTGCCTTCTCGATGCCTCTGTCCAGACCGGGGGTATCTTCCCAAATAATGGATCCAGTTTGATGTTCCCTATTGAACAGATGCACACTCTCACACTCATCTCACAAGAACCCAGCACCCTGGGGTACATCATCCACCACAGAGAAAGGATCTACTCTCACATGCTGACAAGTTCAAGTTAGATAATGAATTAAACATGTGCACCTATACACATTGGGTTAGGTAAAATAACTCTCTGGTTACACTCAAGCACTTTGCCTAGGACCTCTGATCCCACATCAATTGTTGACACTAGAGTAGAATAAGAAAGAATAAGAATAGTGGAAAGAATAGAATAGAATAGAATAGAATAGAATAGAATAGAATAGAATAGAATAGAATAGAATAGAATATGAGTAGAATATAATATTTCAGTTGAAACGGATCTGCAATGATCACCTAGCCTAGCTGCCTGACCAACTTGGGTCTAACAAAAAGTTAAAGCACGTTATTAAGTGTATTGTCAAAATGCCATTAAACACTGACAGGCCTGGGATACTGACCACCTCTCAAGTAAACCTGATCCAGTGTTAGACCACCAGACCTGTCACAGACACACCAACCTTGTCAAGCTTGATCTGACTCCAGATACTGGCCCTGCATTCACTCTTTATTGGTCTTTCAGTTGCAAAACACCCCCTCATAAATTTTGCATAGTTCAAAAGGCCCCTCTCAAATACCCATGATGCATGCAGTCATTTTGTTTTCACCATCTTACTGATTACAAATTCCATGTGGAGTTTTCTAATAGCCCATCAATTAATTACTGAAGAGTATTGGTCCTTGCTGTTGTCCCTTTTATCACTTGTCTATCAGTTGTGTGTTTCTGTGTGTTTTGTCTATCACCTTCCTTTTTACTTTGAACTGGAAATGTCCTTGAACTGATAACCTTAATGAAACAGGTGTTCTCACAGTCCACTTGCATTTACAATTTGCACAACTGAAAACAAACTCTAGACACACTTCAAGGAACAAAAGAGTGCAAAGGAGACCAGTGCCCAAGCCATTTTCCCTTTATTCATCTAATGTGTTATCACTGTGCAAGACTTACCCTAAAAAAAGACTGTTCTGAAAAGGGACAACTCCATAGTCAATTTTTGTAACTTTTCTTTCTTGGTTGCTTAAGGCAAGAGCCTAAGAACTAGGAAAATATACACTGATTAATCTTTTCTTACTTGGAACCAGAACCACAGTCAGAGTATCATTTTTAGTAGCCCTTTTTTCATAGAATACAAGCTGCAGTTTGGGCTTACTGGTATTTTGTGGACAGTATAGTTCTTAGTCACATGCTTTCCCAAGAAACCCACTCTTTATGGATTTCTGGGCAGCTTAATCACAAATAGCTGTCAATTAATTGCACACTTATCTGTGCATGCAAACAGAGTAGTTGCATATTTAATTTTGCCTTTTGTTCACTTTTATCTGTTTTCAGAACAATATATGCTATAGTTGTCAGAGAATTTAACAAATTATAAACCATTGTTTAATTGTTAAATTTTGTTTTAATGCCAATGTCCTCTTTTTCCATTTTACACTTTCATCTACTGATTTACTCTGAATAAATCTAGGTTTAACGTGAGTTTATTTACGTGCTACTTTTATCATCTGCTTCAATAATTCACTGCATGTATTTATTGCTCTCCTCGTGAAGTACAAAGTAATTCAATCTTTTTTTCTGACTTCTAATGTTAGATCTCCTGGTTTTAGTATTTCATCACATTTCTGTTTAAGAAGGGCAGTAGTTTGATGAATGATCAAATCAGAAATTTACTCTTTTGCAGTTATGTACGTCCATTACTCTCAGAACTTCACTGATACGATACTGAAGCAACAGAGATGAGAATCCTGTGCTGGATTTTTAAAGGAACTTTGTTGAGTGAACTTTATTTCTGGTATTTTGACAAAGTAATCAGTTCATTTATTTATATTTTCCAGTACTTTTGCTCATTTATTTAAATAATCTTTCTGCACAGCAATCAGAATAATTTTTTTCATAGCAGATGAAACCAGCATTACCTGATTTCCTAAAAACTTTTCAAATCTAAAATCTTTTTAATGTTTAATACAATCACAAGCTCTCAGTTCACAAATTCCGCCTTCAGTGGTTTCCTAGGATACAAACACACAAGCACAAACAGAAAGCAGCACAGAAAAACAAGGTAGAAAGCCTGCAGCACTTCCACTTCTTTGAATCCTTTCAAATGCTTTTCATTCTCACAAATATATCAATGTTAAGAGCATGATAAACCTCCAACAAAACAGCTGGTGATGGGCTTAAGCTATAACTCATATCTTTGTCATTTGCAAAGGTAGAAAAAGTTCTCCTGAGAATTCTGAAAAGAACAGTTGAAACAAAAAATAAGAGCTTTTGCACAAGTGCATCATGAGTTTGGAAGAATGAAGCAGGAACAATTAGTTTCAGGGCACTGCTTTAAAAGCAACTGAAATAAAAGGGGAGATATTAACTGACTCCAGCTGCTAAAGTGGTAGCCAACACAAAAAAGGCAATTACAGCATGCATTATGGATGCTTCATGGGGGATATATTCAAATAAAATGCATTTTTGGTCAAAGGCAATGTTAACATTTATCTCTCACTTTTCAAATTCCCAGTGCATACATGAATATATGAACACATGTATAAAAATTTAGGCAATAGTTACATTATTTTCAAAGAAGAAGTTGATACCAAAAAGTGGCCGAAAAAAACTTAACACCAATTTGTGGATGTATAAAAGGGCATTTTTCTTTATTCATCATGCTGGATGTTTGGAAGATAGCTCTTCTAATCGAACATGCCAAATGACAGATGGACAGGGCTTCTTATTACTCATACTGTTTACATAATAATTAGGTATTGTCTCCTACTTAATACATATTCATTAATTTACTTTACATAGTCACACCCTTATTGGAAGTTTTTTTTTTTTTCCTTCCAGGTCTTCTTCATCATCCTAACCTCAGTTCTTAAGCAGGCACAGCATCATTGTATTTCACCACCAAAAACTGTTATGTTTGTTCTTTATTTTATCTTGTTTGGGTACACAGAACTGAGTTTGCATTCTGTTTGTTTGAGTACATCCCTTATCTAATTCTCTAGAACTTCTCTAAGCTTATATTGTTCCTTATTTGGGCATTTTGGGATATTGTGAGTAAAGTTGCTATTTTTGCTATCAAAGTGGAACTCCAAAAAATTATTAAGAAGTCAGAGTCAATAACACAGTTAAAAAGTTGGAGTGCAATGATAAAGGAAAGAGAGTGAGAGTATTAGGCATGCAAACCCGGTGATACCAATGCTGGAATGTTTTATTCAATTTTATTATTGTCTTCTGAAGAGGAGGTAGACACCTAGAAGACAATGCAGAAATAAACCCCAAAACAACAAAACAATGTAAGAGCTAGAAACAACATTTCCACAGAAAGAAATGAAATGTATTAAGTCTTGTCGTTTTTCCTAAGGAAGCCAAGTGAAGACCAAAAGGTGAGGTGACACAATTACAGTATAAAAGCCATCATAGGTAGAGACGTATACTTAAACAGGAAGGTTTAGCAATAACCAAAAGTGAAAAACTAAAGTTTGAAAAATTAAATAAGAAATAAAGCAAAAAAATATTATAAACCAACATTTTAGTATTAACGACTGAAACAAGGTCATAAAGAAAGTCTCAATACTCCTGACAACAAGATTTGTGGGACTTCATTCTGGCCTATAATTATCCTTATATTTGACTGTGACATAAGTGAAATTGAGAAATAGTGACATTTAAGATCATTAGATAAGATTTTTGTTTTTCCAGGACTGAATGCTATAAACCTCTGACTTAATGGAGACCTGATTGTACCTGTACCTGTACCTGTGTTACAACATCAGTAATTTTGATGGTGGTTCAGTTTAAGAAACTTTAACCATACTTGTTATTTACAGCTGCCCTCAGTGTTTAAGGGTAATTTCAAAGCTAGTTACTTGTTATCAGTTTACTGGAACTTTCATAATGCAGGAAATAACTTTGATAAACAGGGTGGCTTTATAAAAATGGAATCTGTGACTGACATACAGGCATAGGGAAGTTAATGGATATTTTAATGTTGATTTATTTAGAATAGCATTTCACCCATCTTTTGGATAAGTAGGCAGAACTAAGTTGAGAAAAACCTGTGTGAGAGAAATGAATAAAAACTTCCTTAAGAAAGGCTAGTATTAAATGTGAACAGCATACAAAACAACAGGAATTTTATCACAATGGACTTTTAATGAAATCATAAAATCGTAGAATGGTTCAGGACAGAAGGCACCTTTAAAGATCACCTAGACTAAACCCTCTGTCATAGGCAAGGACATCTTCCACTGGATCAGGTTGCTCAAAGACCCATCTAACCTTACCTTGAAGACTTCTAGGAATGGGTCCCATCAATCTCTTCTCTGGGCAACCTGTTCCAGTGTCTCACTACTCACATCATGAAAAAATTCTTCATTTACATCTTTCCATTTAAAACTTTTCCTCTTGTCCTATCACTGCAGACCTTTGTGAAAAGTCTCTCCATCTTTCTTATAAGCCCCCTTGAAGTACTGAAAGGCTGCAAAAAGGTTTCCCCAAGACTTTTCTTCTCCTGGCAGAACTCCAACTCCCTAAATATTTTTTCACAAGTAATATGTTCCAGTCCTCTGGTAGTTTTATGGCCTTTCTCTGGACCTGTTTTAACAGATATTGTGACTTTCTTGTGCTGAGGGTGCCATAGCTGGATGCAGTATGCCCAGATGGATCTCACAAGAGTGAAATATAAAGGCAGACTCACCTCTCTTCACCTGCTGGCCATACTTCTTTTGACGCAGCCCAGGATGCAATTGACTTTCTGGACCACAAATGCACATTGCTGATTCAAATCCAATATTTCATCTGTCAGTATTGCAAAGTCCTTATCCACAGGGCTGCTCTCAGTCCAATCATTACTCAATCTTGTGATTGCCTCGGTTCAGGTGCATGACGTTGCACTTGACCTTGTTGAGTCACATGAGGTTCACACTGGCCCATCTCTCAAGCCTGTTGAATCCCTCTGGACAGCATTCCTTTCATCTAGAGCATCAACTGCACTAGTCATCTTGGTGTTAATAAGGAGCAAGGATTCTGAACACTCCTTGGTATGAATAGCAAGAGCTGGCAACACATGGGGAAAAAATAACTTATTATTTCACAGTTTCTACCAAACAATCAACAGGAAACAACAACTTTTTGTAAACAAAACAAGACTGCAGATCCATCTTTAGGGTTACTAAATGCCAATCAAAAGTGGAGTGGTTCATACCACAGTGTAAAGCTGTCAGCTGTTTTGAAACACAAAAATGTATCTTTGAAAGTATAGTGACAACATAAGTGTTTATGTAAGTCAAGCTTCCAGGCCATTTAACTTGATTCTTACTCGTATGGGTCCAGTCTGCAGGAAATCTTTCTGTTGAAATTCCAGATGTTACCAAAAAGCATAGATTTTATGCCCTTAAAAACAGTTCAAGTAGTAAGAGATTCTGAGATGGTAGCACAGTAATAATCAGAAAGGAGACTCTAATCTGACTATCTTCATGTTATTCAATGATAACACAATGTTTTTTAAGTAAAACCCAGCTGATAGTTTTCTTCCAGTGTCTCTCATTTTCCCAAGTCTCCTTGGATTAAAGAGATTGACAAAAATGTTGTATGTTGATATCAAATTTTACCCAAGTATGCCAACTGAAAATACCTTACGTGTTTGAAATTTGTGTGATTGAAGAACATAAATGTGCATGTATGTATTAATGTCACTCTCTACACTTCTGCATTTAGAATGTGAGGTAGGTCACATAGATGTTTCTAGATACTTTCTGATATTAAACAGATCAGTTAAATTTGCCATCTCTATTACGTAGTTAGAATTTAGAATATACAAAAAAGATACAGTTGGTGAATACAGTACTAATTACATATTTTATTCTTGCAATTATAGTATAACACTAGATATTGACCAGTAAAAAAAAAGAAAAAAATTCCATGTGTATTCATTTATACCATTCCTAAATGTTGGAAACAAAATTGTGATGTCTGTATATGAAATTATATTGCTGAGGTGCACATTTGCTAGAAGTAGCAGCTCTAGGTAGCGAAAAAAAATAATCATATAATACTGTAGGTAGTTTTGAACATGTGAGTATTTCTTTAGCCCCATGAGAATTATACAGAGCAGACATGATGAATTAAGAAATGAGAAAAACCTTCATATGAAATATTTGCTTTTGAATTGCATAGCATATAGGATAATCAGCATATATACATATAGATTTATTTAAATTAACTGGCTCCATTACTGAAACTGCTGTTTAAGTTTAGTGAACTTCTTTTCCAGCAAGAGGAATGAAGAGATTTAGGTTGTATTTCTTTTAGGGTTTTTTTTGTTTTGTTTTGTGATTCCGCCCCCCACTCACCCCATCCCTCCCGCC
>JAWWEU010000125.1:54677574-54698153 GCA_035583155.1 Acropternis orthonyx
TTTTTCCTCTGTACCCTTGTACTTATTGTGATCTTTTTACTAAACTGTAATTCTGACTTGTAATGTGTTTGTGAGTTGGATTTATTCCTCCTGCTGGTTTACCTTTAAACCAGCACAATGTCTACTTTAGCAAGTAAGGCAGAACAGCAGGACTCAACTTGTAAATCAAAGCAGTTGTCAATAACATCCCCCATTAGCATGTTTCATGTGAGGTTACTTCAGATTGTCTTCAATCTGCTTTTGTGAACCAAATGACAGTAGTGACTGGAAGTCTTTTGGTGTATTTTTGGTGTGCATCTTCAGATTAATTACAGTTGAAATTAACCCTGTTGTGCTCTGAGACTGTCTGACAAAGTGACTCAAAGCATGTTATATGAGGATGGTTAGCGTTAAAAACACTCTCCTGCTCCAGACTGAAACTGTAACACAGAGATACTCTCAACCACTCCCTAAAACTAAAAGCAATTTCAAGGACTATAGAGATCTGAAGGTGATGAGAACTTCATTAGATCATTGACTACTGAAACTGAAATAAAGAAAGAAGAAATTTCTCTTGTTGAATGGACAGCTGGTTGAGGCTTTTTTGACTACTTTTATGTAGCTTTTCTAGTCCTGCTGGCCACACTATTTCTGATATAGTCCGGGGTGCAATTGGCCTTGGCCACCAGGACACACTGCTGGCTCATGTTCTGTCAGTTGTTGACCAGCATGCCCAGGGTCTTTTCTAACGGGAAACTTTCCAGCCACTCTGCCCCAAGCCTGTAGTGCTTGTGAGACCCAGGTGCAGAACCTGGTACTTGGCTTTATAGAACCTTATACTGTTGGCCCCATCCTGTCAATCAGCCTGCCCAGATCCCTCTGCAGATCCCTTCTACCCTTCAGCAGATCAACATTCCCAGCCAACTTGGTGTTGTCTCAAACTGAGGGTACACTTGATCCCCTCATTCAGATTATTGACAAAGATGTTAAACAGGACTGACCCCAATACTGAGTCCTGGGCAATACCACTTGCAACTGACCCCCAACTGGATTTAATTGGATTTAAAGCATTAGATTTAACTTTCTAACAATTTGCACTATGCTGATGTGCAGCTCCTGATACACTTAAAGTACTGATATGATTACATTTCCATTAGTAAGTTCCATTTGATGCCAGCATATCTACTACTGGTAATGTCGTGCATATGAGACACATATTCTGCTGGAGTTTCAAGCTACACATCCACAATTTCAGATCATAACAAAGTCTGAGTAAAGGAGAGATGAGGTCAAACTATTGATAATATATTTGATGATTGGTAGCCATATATTTAAATTAGTGATGTATGCAGTCCTTCTCCATTTGATTTCTGGAAAAGATTTTTTGACTTCCCAGTGACCTGACGTCACATCTGCAAAGACATTCTCAGACTTAGAAGAACTTCAGTGCTTTACCTATCCAACCCTGGAATGTCCTTCTTAATTCCAGCTCTTTCCAAGATGAAAGTTTTCTCTCTGTGCACTTCAGACATGTAATTTTTTTTTTTTTTTTAAACAGGAATATGGGCATATTTGTTTGAGGAAAAGTCTATGATAAATGCCTAATTCATCTTTCCTTTTATTTTTCAACTTGAAACTATAGAATATAACTACCTTTTGTTTCTTGACAAAGACAGTTCATTTCACAATTAACTGTAATTCATTAAATTTATTGCCACATTGAATATTTAAGAAGGATTTCACTGGGTAGGGCTTTTAAATGTATGATATTGCAACACTAAATATACATCTCCTTTCACCAATGAAGTCACTATATTTTTAAAGTAATCAATCAAGATGATGCCTATATGAAATGAAAATAAGTCATCATGATTTTACAGACCTAGCAGTCTGATGAAATATACTGATCTAATACAAATTGCTGTAATGATCTTACTTTTTGTTTTAGTTGACATATCATGATTTATAGTAACAAAATTTTGTCAACTATTTAACTAATACCATTAATTTTCCTTAAAGAAAACAGGTAGAAATTTTAGATGATAAAAAGAAATTTGTTTGTAATATATATAAGGTGGGTTGTTGTTTTTGTTTTTTTCTTTAGTATTTGGGTAGAGGGTTTGTCACTAGTACAGTGCACCATGTTTTCACTATTATTCATCCTCAGTGGTTTGGGGTGGGGAGTATTGTTTGGTTTTTTTTTTTTTTTGGTTTTTTTTTTTTTTTGTTTGTTTGTTTTTTTGTGGTTTTTTTTTTTTTTTTTTTTGTTTGTTTGTTGGGTTTTTCCTCCTTTTGAACCAAACTCAGAGAGAGAAGTCTCTTTCTGGATGTAGACACATATTTCTTTCCTCCAGATCTTTATACCATGCTATCCTGGTCCTTATTGTTGTACAGTATGTTATAAGCAAGACAGAAAACAAGTTTTTTTAACAGTGTAGCTGTTTGCCCCTGGAGAATGCACTATTCCATGAGATGATATAGATGGAATCTCTTTGGCCAGCTGAGGCCAGCTGTCCCAGCTCTGTCTCTCCCAGCTTCTTGTGCGATGCCAGTCTTCTGGCTGGAGAGGTAGTATGAGAGGCTGAAAGGGCCTTGATGCTGTATAACCACCACTCAGCAATATTGAAAACATTTCTGTGTTATTGTCACTGCCTTGGACACAGAGCAGATCTCCTCTTTAGCACCATTAAGGCTTCTATGCAGAAAATTAACTTCAACCCTGTCAGACTCAATGCAATGTTATATCAAATAACACAGGTTTCACATCACCGATTTGCTGGAAATTCACAATTTGTCATTTGAATTAGGGTAATAAATTTATGGCAAGGTTTCCAGTGGAGTTCTCCATAACACCTAAACAGCAGCTGACCTCCCATCTATCAACAAATACGGCCATAAGTTTTAAAGCTGATTATGAGTATTCATTTCTTCCAGCACCTCTTTCTGCCCACACTGTCTGTGAAATTCAACGGGGAATAACCAATGATATTTGAAACCTGTATTTAGTGAAAAATAAGTATATTAAAAAAATGCTGTTCTATAAAATGATTGTCTGTGTTTTAATTTTTTTCACCTTTTTTAGTAATCATAGCTGCAAATTTAACATTTCAACAGCAATGTGAGTCTCAGAATCAAAGGAACAATTTTTATTATAGCTTAATTTTTAAACTAATTCTATACTTTATCATTATCTTGATTACATTGCTTTCTACAATCACCCAAAAAGCTGCAAGTTTGTGATTGGTTGTTTTTTTTGTTTTTTTTTTTTCCTATATTCACTGAATAAAGGGAACTTCAGGAAACATGTGCTATGACTAATAATTCCAGTTAAGAAATTGGTTCTAAAACAATTATTTTGTGTCTGTGTGCGTGTCTGTGTGTGTCTGTGTCTGTGTGTGTAGGTAATAGAGTTTGTAAAAAGCCTGAGCTTACTTCCAAAACTCATAGGAATTTGCAATGTACCATATGAAATATAGATCTTAACTAGTGAATTTTTGTTTCAATTTTTTACGGTAATGAAATGGGGCTTTAGACAAAAAATGTGGTGTCTTTCTGTTTGAAAATATTATTTTTTTCTTATTTCCTTTAAAAACACAGTTATGTCAATGGAATTAAAAAGTTATTTACTGTTTTATTTCTCTTCCACACCATTCAGTTTACAATTCCACATTGGTTTTTTTTTTTTCCCAGTTTCTTGCATTTTCTCCACCAATTTATCCCTGCTTCTTTTCTCCCTGCAATAACTTAGCAATCTTTGTACAATTATTTAGAATTTCTTTGTGATACCTTTGGGATGGGGGAAAAATACTTCATTCAGCATAGTCAGTGGAACTACAGATGAAACTGATACAGCAGGACTAGTAAAAACATTTTGCAAAATAAAATTAACAGACTTGTAGCACTTTGTTCTATAGTTACTGATAGAAGGTCCATCTCGAGACTCAGGATCACTTCATGGCCCCCAGGAAGGTAGAAACTGCAACAGCTGCAAAAGCACCATTTTTAGCTTCTGGAGGGAGCAAGAAAGCCTCTTGTAGTTTTCAATCTTTTGTAGTTTCCAGTTCTTGCAGTTCTTTTCTTCCCAGTCAAAACTCAGATTAACAGACTCTGAAGGAACAGGTTTTGTACTCCAAGCTGGGGTCACAGATTCAGAAAGAATGATGTAGAACTTTCTGACTCCTGCATGACTCCATGAAGGGAGATTTTGTGCTTTGATTATCACTTGTCACTGTCATCACTGTTTAAATTGGCCTATATACCTTCTAAAGCAGTAGAACTGCTAACCTTTTGAATATTCTGAAGGCATCATTTCAATTGGCCTATGTACATTCTAAAGCAGTAGAACCTTTTGAATATTCTGAAGTAATATTGAAAGCCTTTATAATTTTTGTACATTAATCTCATTCTCTAAACACTGAAATCGGGGGATGAAAAGTGAGTTGCAACAGAACATACATGTTTACCTGTGTGCCTGGGAATCAGGGGCTGCTCAATGTTTAGAAGACTGACAAATCAAGCCAACTTCAGTCTTTAAAACATAACATTGTTCAATTCATTCACTGCTCATGCTAATGATGAGTTCTTATACATTACCAATCGCTACCACTACACACACAAAACAGTCACTTCTTAAGAGTCATCCCCTAAACAATCGCCCCAACTGACACTGTGCCAATAGTGCTCATGGCTGTGGTGCTTGATCACAGTCCTGAAGGTTGAGGTGATGAACTCAAGGCCTCTTTGGCAAAAGAAGATGGAAATTTCTTTGTGTCTGGGTGTACCCCTTGCGTTGTCAGAGATTGTGCCTTTCTGCTTATCCTCCAGTTCACTTGACATTAATTAGAATTATGAATTCAAAATATGTGACAAGAAATTTCTTCCTTGGATTTCCCCTATGAGTTCAATTCAGATTCTTACCCTATTGTTATGAGAAGCTACATGAGATGGCAAAGTTAACCTCACAAATCAAAGCTACCTTGAGAAGGAGTGAGCTTCCCTCCCACTGCTCTGGTCTTCCCTATTGTTCACCCTGATTCCTATTCATCTGATTCCAGTTCATCTTTTGTTCTGACTTCAGTGTTCTCTGGAACTACAGTTTGGTTTTATTCTCTAATTCCTGTAGAATTTTGGAAAATGTTTTTTGTAAATTCCTTATAAAATTATGCCTTCTTTTTTTATGAGACACTCACTGCACTCCTGTATGCTACCAAGATTGCAGAGTCAATTTTTTTCCAGTTCAGTTCTTTTTTACATTAACCATGTAGTCCAGCTGATGAGAATGTGCGATAAGAAACTCCTGGACAGAGCTGGCCAAGTTGATGAGAATGTAGAAGGCCAGCAGCCTTAACTTTTAATGATTGCCAATCAGAGAGAGAAGCATATGTAAATAGTGAACCACAGCTCAAAGCAAAAAGCTGAGATGTCATGACCATGGACTAAACAGATGGATGCCCTGTTCATTGAGATTGAGAGGAAATGTAAAAATATACATGCATGTAAAATTAACTTTCTCATTACAAAGGTCTTGCATACTAAATTCCAGATAAAAGCAATCCCTTTTTTATGTTTTGATACAGTACTGCAGGAATTCAGTCTGTAGGAATGAGCACTGAAGGCTAAAAGCATACAGACAATATTAACAGGAATGAAGCCAGTGGACTTTGAAAAGTGGTTATTTCCCTTTACTTGGTAGTCATTGGATTGCATCTAGAATAAAACATCTAGTTTTTCGCCTTGCAATGCAAGAAAAGCATTGACAGATGAGAGTAAATTCAGCAAAAGGCCATCAGAATAGTTGGGGTTGAAGCCTGTGAGGAGAATCTGAGGAAGTTTGGGTTGTTCAGCCTGGAGAGGCCAGCTTCAGGGTGCTGAGCAGCAGCTCTCCTTGAGATGACTGAACATCTTCCTGCCATTTAAAGCAGTGAATTAATTCCTTGTTTTCCTTAAACTTTCTTTATTTACACCCATGAGTTTTCTAGCTTTTACCCTTCTGATTCTCTCCCTGATCCCATGGGTGGGGTAGTGAGGGACCATCTGTGTGGTGCTTCATTGCTGGTTGGGGTTAAACCAGAACAACTGGTTATGAATTTTCAGGTTATGGCTAAAGGCGATACAAAGAGAAATTTCTTCATTTCAAGTATAATTAAGCATTGGAGCAAGTCATTCAGGTAGACTTCACAGTCTTCACACTTGATGGCTTTAAAAACAGAGTTGGACTAATCCCATCATTTCAGTGTTGACTTTGTGGTGAACAGAATGCTGGGCTAGATGACCAGTGAATGATTCTGTGATACTGATTTTTTTTTTTTTTTTTTTTTTTAAATGTTCTCTTTGAACACCTGCATGCGACTGTTTTCAGAAAACAAGTCAACAGTGTGCAAGAATTTTCTGGATGAGAAGTTTGTCTATATATTAGAGGTGAAAACAACTACTTTCCTTTAAAACTTCCATGGCTCTTTTTAATGAGTATTATATCAAGACTTTGGAACACACTCTTTCCAGCTGTAGAATGACCCCTTGAACCGTGATAGGATTCACTTTCATAGCTCACTAGAGGGAAAAAATTCAGTTGCTGAACTAGTAACATATGTACCTGAAGCTCTTTGGCTCTTCATCTTTCATTTTCCTATACAGATTCAGATTTGGCCTGATATGCTACTTAGCCTGTGAGATCTGAAGTCAACACAGCAAGAGGCCACATGAATATAATTTGTTTCTTGCTGGATGTGCAATTCCTATTGGCAGAACATAGGGTTCTTGTGCATTCAGCAAAGTGAAAAATAGGCACTTTTTAGTTCATATTCTATCAATAATGTTATGGATTGACTTCTGTCTTGAAATATTTATGAAGAAAATCCAGATGCCTACCTATTAATAAGAACCATTTCCATTATTTGTATTTGCAGTTTTTGATCAATGTCGGACAAATCAAATTGCTGTGTGAAAATGGCTTTGATTAAAGGAAAATTAAAAATCTAACCAGTTTACAGTAGTGGAATTTTAATTAATTTGAATATGAAATAAATTTCAGTGAACATTATTTCATTAATCTTTTCATGTGAATTTTACCTAGATTATCGTTCAATCAGATTTTGTTTTCATCTCTGGGACTACCAAATTTGCTGCTTTCCTTCACTTTATGCTCAGTAAAAATTGTTACAACTTGAAGTTATATGGAATCATCACTAAGACAACTAAAGGAGAAAATATATTTATTTAACATACCTTTCAGCATCCTGGAAAATGAAAGGGAATTTTAATGTGAAATACTATAGCATAACACTTGGCAAGGCACATACTTTCACTGACAGGTGGATTAAGTATTGACGAATTTGGAAATAGCTGGAGAGAACTGTATAAAAATATTTCCGTGAAGTTATTTCACTGTAACTCCATAATTTGTTGTCTGAACATTATAGTATGATTTGAAATAAGGCTGGAAAATGAAGCTAAAATTGTTGTTTAGGGGTTTTTAGGGGATTTTTTCCTATTCCATAGTATGTATTGAACAGAGTGTGTATGTACTGTGCTTGTTTTGGTAGTTTGTATTCTGAGTACAAAGGACAAAATTAATCACTTGAGTTTATTTATAACAAACAAAGCAATCTAGATGGGCTTCTTAAACTGTTATGAAGATTATGAAGATTAGATCAGTAGTTTTTTCCTTCCTTTCTTCAGTAGGACTCCCTTCTATTTTTTAAATACATTTATTTGGAAAACAATGCCCAAGGAGTCTTCACACCAGGCTTTGCAGTCTGAAAGTAAAGTTTTGACATCTTCTCATTATGAGTGATGCATACTACGCTTATTGACAATTTCATCTGTAAATGAAGGCATATGTCATCTTCCTAGATCCAGTCCAATGATCATTACTTTTCTGCTGAAAGAGCTGACACTGGGGATTGCCCAAGTGAAAAAGAAAACTGAACTCTAAGAAAAATAAATACTGTGTAGCATCTTATTCTTCCTTCTTTACTATATATGTAAAAATTATTATTCACAAGAAGTGAAACTGGTTTTACAGTAATTAACCATGGAAAAAGTTCACATATGCCACTACAAAAATTGAACAGCGGTTTTAGAATGTGTACAGTGGTAAATCGTGAATACAATGAGTAAATAGCACAATAGCAAATGCAAAAAGCATGACATTTTTCTAGGAAATCTAAGTACAAAATCTAAATATAATTTTAATAACATTAAATGCAATCATTTGAATTATGCATTTCCCAATTACAGTCCATGGCAACAAACATAATATGTTGCATTATAAAACTGGAATAGAAAATTACTTTCTTGGATAGCAAGATTAATATTATCATTTGATTAGCAAATGCCCAATACTATTTTGGATGAGATTAGTTTCCCTTTAATTACCCATGTGTTCACAATTTAAGGTGCTTTATTACATGCACAGTTCTAACCACATCCATCTCTCCCATTACACCTTTTCAATTACAATGAAAGTAGTATGAAATTACATTATTATATTCACATTTTAATTTTTACTATAACTATTAATCTTTTACAAGCCTTTAAACATCTGGATGAATATGATGACATAGATTTTTTTTCTCCCTTCCTTCTGACTAGAACTTTTTGTTCTTTTTTTTGGGATGAGAGTCAAAACTACTTTAGAATCCATCACAAATTTATATGTGTACTATCAAGGTAGAACTGTGTTTATTATTTAATAGCTTTCAGTGCGCTTTGAATACATCAAGCTTTATTCCATTTTTTATCAAATCAGAACTCAGTAGACATTTCAGATGTGATACATAAAAATTAATGTAATCATTTGGAAAATATACAGTAATGTCAAGAGACTAAGATTATCATATGATGAAGCAACAATGGCCACATTCATCTTATTGAATTACTTCTGATCTATAATGTCTTTATATATTGCATTCCTTCTTCTAGACCTTGTGAAAATTTTAGACTTTTGAATAAGACTTTCTATCAACTGTTTAATGGAAATATTCTTATATTCTGTAGGTAACTTTAAAGCACTTTATTACAATGGGACTGAGTTTAGCTGTGAAACATTTTGTCAAAACATGTTCACCAAGAAAAGTAGGTGGTTAATTCTTACTGAAATAGGATCATAATGTTTAAAATACTATTCAGTTTTGATACCCACAAGCAGTTCAAACACAGAAAAATGCCTTGACGTCTTTAGAACAGGTGAACTTTAATGGGTGTTTGCATACCTAAATAGCAATTATGTGACTAATTAACCTTCACATAGCCATAGATGTCCAAATCCGGATCATTTATTATCTTACATCTGTGATAATTTTCATGTCAGATTCGTGCCCTCACAGTTTCTGGGCATGTAGGCAGTCTGACTAGAACTGTGATCTGAAAATAAGAAGAAATGGAGCCTTAATTTGTGATTGGAGGTAGTCCTATTACATATACTTCATCAGCACTGAAAAATTAATGCTAAGCAATGTTGGATTTAATTAACTGCCTTGGCCACTAATGTTTCTATTCATTGGCTAAATACATAAATATTACTGATTAGGGGAATCCCCTGCTAATGTAATCTAAATAACATGATTTCTTCTGTATGAGGGGAAAACCTCTGACAAAATCTCAGACAAAATCTCTGGCTTTCTCTTTGACAGCAGTTCCACATTGTAGAAATAGTACATATTTACTGAGCCTGCAATTGTCTGTACATCCCACACAGCATTTAAATCTTGAGCCCATGTTCTTTGTCCAGTGAGTATTTGGAAAAGACAGCACCAGACAGGCAAACAGCAAAGAAATTGTCCTAGAATAGTTGGTAGCCTGTGATTAAGGCTGAATATAAACCTGAACAAAACCTGAGCCTACATGTTAATCTCACCTATTTGTGAATGTTCCACATATAGGCTAATTGGTTTTAATTCTGATGCATAAGAGTAATCTTTAAAAATAATGAGTACTTGTGTGAAACTGGAAAAAAACTCATATACACCAAATAAAAATGAAAAAACCAGTCAGTCAAATTTGATTATTTTTTTAATCTTGGCTTCTAAATTCAAGTAGATAACTAAATGCATAGAAACTAATAAGATCTTTAGATCCTTGTAAACAAAAACAGAAAATGAGATAGATGTTTATCAGATTCAATATTTTGTCAGATTACAGTATGCCCAGCCAAAAAGGTTTTCCATTTGTTTTCTTCATTGCCATATCAGAAAATCAGATATGAGATGCAGTTTTCTGGGTTACAAAAGCTAGAATATGCAATTTATTTAGCTTATTAACAATAGATCATGAAAAATTCTCCCTGATATAACTTAATTTCCAGTAAATAAAATCACTACTTTGGTTCAAAGACACCAGATATTTTTCTATGTAAACCTTATTACTATCTAATACAGTATTTCATATACACTGTTACCAGATAATGGAGAGTCCACAGAAAACTAAGATGTCAGAAACAGAGCAGTGGTTTGGGGGTGGGTTCTTTTTCTTTTTTTTTTTTTTCCTTTTTCTTTTTTTTTCCTTCTTTTCTTTGTTGTGGTATGGTTTTTTGGGGTTAGTTTTGTTTTTATTTTTTATTTTTAGACTTGAAGTGTGCAGAGTCTTTGTACATAGTCAAAAGACAGGAAATCATTTGGAAGGTTATCATATCATAGAATAACCACTGAAAGAGTGAGTTAGGATGGTGGTTTCATCACAACAGACTAATATACAAATAGATGAGGACATGTGGATGGAAAACCTTTTTTACAGCTTATTCTTTCAGAGTTGTGATAAGCAAGCATGTCTTCAGACCCTGAAATGTGACTGTAAAAGAAGAGGAAATATGCCACAGCAACCCTTCTAGAGGTAAAGTGGCCAAATATTCTCCTTCCTTCCCTCCCCTCTGAAGACATCAAGTTGTCACAGGAAGACAGTAACAAATTAGCTTTCATTCAATATCTTAGACAAGTCTTCAATGCATTCAGCACTAGCTTTATTTGTTTATCTTCAAATATGATTTACTGGCGCAGTTAATCTGAAAACAAAATATATATTTTTCCCCACACTTTTTGATTTAAATAACACAATAAAATCTGTTCCTTCTCTTGATAATCTCTGAGATAGTCTTTGATCCATGCTTCAGATATCCTCTGTCCTTTCAACATGCCTATACATTTTGCCTTTTCATGTGAGCAAGAGAAAATAATTTCTTCCCTGCTATTAGACTGAATATAGTTTGTGAGAATAATCTAGTGGGTCTGGTAGACTAATTGTTCTTGATGGAAATTCAGAACAAACCCCTTTTCTGTGCTATTCTTCTATGAAGTTAAGTCTCAGTGATTCTTCTTTACTTTTATTCTGTCACTCTTGTTTTTCCATTGCACTGTATAAAAGAGTTTCTTGCTGTATAAAAGAATTGAAGGTTTTGAAGTATGATATCCAAATTTGGGTCAAAAAAGTAAAGCTCCCCAATGCACAGACAGCTAGAATATAAGAACATATGTCTAAGATCCCCACAAGGCATCACTGAAAGCAGGACTTTCACTTTTAGTGGTGTAGTTTTTAGTCTTGTAATTTTTAGTCTTATGAAGCATGCTTAAAACCTGGTTGCCTGCTCTAAAAGTCTCCAGCATAGGAAGGTAGAGTGCCCAATCATATATACTTCCAAGTACACACAGGTGATTCTTATCTGATGATATAATAAGACCCTGTGAAAACACCAGAAGTTCTGCTGCTTAGTGTCATTTAAAGCAAATAATACATCTTAATTTGAAGTCCTGCCAGAATGTCAAAGTACTGGGGGGAAAAAAAAAGTGACAAAAAGTAATAATAATAATATAGAAAACTAAATTAAAGAGGTCTCAGTAGGATACTCAGTAATACTGACTAGCAGAAGTGAGACTGAGACTAAAGACTGAGACTGAGACTGAGACTAGCCTGAGACTTGCTATTTAGTGATTCTTGTTCACATCATGAGTTTTACAAGTTACCTGTGTCAAAATGTTCAAGATATTCTAATTTTTGCATGTTGAAGTCACTGTAGTACAATTCTATTAAAAGCTTTTGTTTTAGCACCTTATTTTTAAAATTCTGAAAGGCAAAAAAGTCATAAGAATCAAGTGCATAAAATACACTAAGAAGTTGCCACCTTCATCTTGTAAAGTGGTTTAAATGTTATCCAGCTTTCCCTAACTCTATGTGCTTTGAGACATGAAAATAACAGGATTTTCCTTACATGGAAAGAAAAGGAAAAGAAGGGAAAATTCCACAAGGCTAGCTTTCCTAAACTTAACTTCTCTTAGATAAAATGAAATTAGTAATTCCTTTTTAGCTGGACAATTTCTGCTTTGAATGAAGTTACAGTATTCCTATGTAAATTTTGTAGTATTGACACAATCAGAATGATAAAAAGATATTTAAATAAATCAGCTTAAAATCAGAAAAAATAAAGAAGACATTTCTTAGGATGTGCAGTTGCACATATTAATTCTGTTTAAAAGTTCTTCAATTTTTAGCTGAAAAAAATAATCTATTTGCTTGAAGCTACTCAGTGAAGGAGAGCATTTGGACTAAAAGTCTAGTGACAACTCTATAATTGCATGGTTTTAAATAGCAAGAAGAATTTAGGCTAGGCAGCATTTTTTGTGCTTTTTTAAAAGTATGTAACAGTATGCAAGAGAATGAAACAGATGAAGATTAGGTCTTATATTTAGACAAATGTGAAGAACAGATATTAACAGATAGAAGAAGTTATATTTATTTCTCCAAATAAAAATAATCTGATTTAACATATTGTGTATCACACTGCTAATTCAAAATTAATCTTTATTATACCTAATAAATTGAGGGGCCTTTATTTGACCTTTTCTTTTGCAGATACTTATGTGAACATGCAGCACGTCCTGAAACCTATGGGATTTCTATGTGAGGGGCATGAATGTAGTCTTTTAAATCAATATACGAGGCTGGAATCAAACCATAAGAATAAACTTGGAAATGTTTGAAAAATTCCATAAAGGTAGTATCAAATGCTTCCTTTTGAAAATTACAACTCTAATATTTTTTAGTTACAGTACAGCCACCACTGGAATCTCTGAGAACCTTGTGTTATTTACATTAGATATGGTAGTAGTCCTACATTGGTTTAGAGAACAGGCCTTGGAAGCAACTCGAAATCTTATGTATAAATAAAAAGTGTCCCATAAGTGAATACAGTTAACTTGGGCCCTGAAAAGCCCAACTAGGACAATATCCTGAAAATGGAGCCAGTGCAAAGTATATCAGCAATGGACAAACAACACATACAGGATTTGGATGAAGCAGGCAATTTTCTGCAAATTTATTCCTATAGGTAACCAGTGCTAACTGCAGCTTGCTAGCATCCATTTTCAGCTGTATTTCTTGTGTTCATTTTATGCAACTTCTCTATTCTTAACACTAAGCTAACAAACCAATGAAATTTATATGTTGTTTAAAAAAATTAAAACCCCCTTAGCTGGCACCTTTTAATTCTTGGAATTAAAAAGTTGAATTTTTAAGCACTAATGTGTTCTAATGAGCATCTGATAAACAGGAAAGTTGACACAGTTCTGGTTTATGCAGGACAGATTCATACAGATTTCTGGCTTATCTCTTTTCTTTTTGTTTTTTTTTAGTTAATTTGATTAATATAAATTTTTTTTTTTTTAAAAAGATAAGTTTAGCATAGTCACATGGCCATTTTGATTAGATGCTCTAAAATAGCAATAAAAAGGAACTTAAAATATGGAAGTGGGATTGACATGGGGGAGAAAAATCACTTTCTAGTTTGAGATTACCTTTACTTTTTCATTTGTAGCAGAAATTAAAACAAATGAAAATAAAACCAAGGAGGGTTTGAACATTTTTGAAAGTTGATGTATAAAATATATCATCCTACAATACATTTCCTCAGACTCTCCCATAGAATTTTTGAAGTTATGTCCAGTTTCATATTCATAGAGAGGTCATATATGGGCACATTTATCTGAGAATTTACGCAAGTCAATGATATTTTAAAAATATTTACTGCAGACATGCTATCTTTCAGATATTCTACCAAGTTTTGCTAAAAAAGCTTTCACCTAGCCTAGCTTCTCTACTGTATTTTCTGTTGTGCATGAGATGAATATTCTAAATTTAATAGTCTGTTCTGAAATTCCCTTTAATTTTTCAATTAATACTGTAAGATGATACAGAACAAATATGTCTGAAACAGTAAATTTCTTTTATTTTGATCTTTCTCATCCTGTGACATATCCTATTATAGCAGGTCCAAATGGCTTTAGAAAAAATGTATACATAGCATTTTCCAGGATTGCTAAGTTTCACTTCTGTGCTCTCTGCTCATAAGGACAGATGAATTTTGGCATATTGCTGTGCAAATATGCAAACGTAACCTCAATACCAAAGCTACTTGTACATTTGGCCAGCTGACTCTGTGCTCATGTGTAGTCATGCCTGCAGGCACCTGCATGCCTCTGTGGGTTTTAGCTTTTGTCTTCAAATTATCTAACTCTTCAGTGGGATCGTGTCTTATTTTAATGTCCTCCTGGAGTTTACATACCTTTATGGAATAAAAATGTAAGTCTATATGTATTATAAAGTACATTGCAAACAGTCTTAGCCAACTTTGTCTGAATAAATTTATTATGCATGTTCCTGACTTTGTCTTTCAGAAGGTCCTTTTTGGACCCACAAACTGGTTATAGGCAAGCAATCAAGTTGTCAAGTCAAACAAGTTAATTCATTTCAGCTTCTTTGCTCTGACTGTATACCTAAACTAAGCCTAAAATAAATTCAAGCTAGATTGCTCAGTGAAATATAATAACCTGTCTGAAATTTGTCATTAAATAACGTGGGCAATTAGCACAGAATTCATGCATGGTAATTTCATACTCTAGCATGTCCTACAGTAATTAGCACATGCATTCAGATGCTGGAACATTCTTATGATGACTGCAAACAATGTAAGATTCTGAATTTTGTTAGAATTAAAACATCCAGATCACAGTGTTCATTTTGATAATCAGGAAGACAAATTTTATTCCTGTGACTCTCCTGAGGCTACAGAATCACAAAAACACAAGATGATTGGTGTTGGAAAGAACCTCTGGAAGTCATCTGGTTCAACATACCTGCTCAAGCAGGGACACCAGGAGCACATTACCCAGTAGTATGTCCAGACATCTTTTGAATATCTCCAAAGAGGGACGTTTCACAACCTTTACGGGCAACCTGTGTCTGTGTTCAATCACCCTCATAGCAAAGAAGTGTCTCCTTCCACTTAGAGGAAATCTCTTGTGTTTCAGTTTGTGCCCATTGCCTCTGGTTCTGTTACTGCTGAATAGTTAAACAAAGGTGCATTTGTAGCTGAAGAAGGTTAAGTCCTTTAGCATACAATTTAAAATGTAGAATTTGAGTCAATTCTTGGTTTTTGTACTAAGTACATATCATGGGACTATTTCAAGCCATATTTAAAATGCACATTTAAGATGCATGGGAGTTAAGATGTGATATACGTCTGTCTCTTCTATTTCATATCACAAAGACATAAGACATTTGACTGATTGAGTAGGAAAAACTTAACTGCATATTTTTTCTCTCTTTTAAACTCAAACTCAATTTTGCATGACAGTTAAGAACAAAATTATCACAGTTTTGGAAAATGTTTTGTAACACCTGAAAACTAAGACCAGTATTACAGTGATCCACTTTTACAGTTCCTTTTATGTAGTCATCTACTGCTTCTTGTACATTAGAACTTGTCTGTTTTCTTCCTTGTCAATGAATAAAGCAAAATGAAGTCATTAGCATGCATACCATAATTTAGTATCAATAAGTTTATTTCATGCACTGCAAAAAAAATGAAAAAAGCATTCTGATCATGCTATGGTAGTTGAAGTCTAAAAGTCAGAATACTTGCATAAAACAAATAAATTGTGCTATGTACTATTTTTCTTTTTTTTATTGTGGTTCTGGAAGATCTGGATATGCCATATGTTAACAGGTAGATCCCTGTAAGTTAAACAATTTGTATAGAGACCAAAAAAACCACATTTTTTTTAATCACATCTACTTAATTGCACACTGAATGGACACCTTGAATTCAAGAGACAGGCAGAATGTCAGAGGGTACCTGAGCAAGTTCAGTATAATAAAGTCTGCTTGTTATGTTTAAAATATTCAGTCTTAGAGTAGATTAATTGCCTCACTTGAAACATAAGTTAATAAAAATATCACTTCAGCCTATGTTAACATTCTTTGCTACCTGTAATAATGTTATTTGCTGTTTGCATTAATCTCTGTTGTATTTCTTCAGACAACATGTTTACTATGCTTTAATCCTTACTTACTAGAAACACTTTCTTTTTTCAAATACATATTTTATAAGAATTTACTACCTGCCTTCCAAACTTCTCTTTTTTGCCTGTAATTTTTATAGTTACTTGAAAAGACACTATAATAATTTACATATTGATATCTTATTTATTCTATAATAAACATTCATAGCAAAGAAAAAGAAATAAAAAATACCAAGGGTCACACTTCTATGTATGAAATAGGACCACAGAAGTAAAAAGACTGGGAGAAATGAAGTCACCATTATGACTTCTTTGGGAAATAATTACAGGGTCATCTATAGCAGTCTAAGGAGATTGTTTGCACAGTTTGATTAGTGTAAATGGACGAATATATCACTATAAATAAGGTAATGTTTATTTTTAGTGCAATATGCATAGCAACTCTACAACAGACACCAGTTTTTATATTTTATTTTTTTTCATTCTGATTTTCAGTAGACAGGTTACTTGAGAGCTTTCTGCAGCAAGCATGTCGTACTTATAAAGTGAAATATGAGTTATCTAAGCTCAATAAGCAGCCGATGATGTTTTCTGTTAAAAGACCAAGCTTTCTGGGAAGTCCTATACTGTCAAGGAGTTGGAGCCAGCAATGGAAAAAAGCCAAAGTTAATAAATAAACTTAATATGATAGTACTGTAAAGACCTGAAAAAGGAAAAGATATCATTATACTTCTGCATATACATTCTAAAATATCATGAACATCAGGTTGTTTATGTTGCTTGATTAGTGTTTGATTATGCTTTTATTATTTAGTGTCAGTAAACAGAAGTACAGACACCTCCTTTATGCTAAACTCCTTTTTACTTAATTTTTTGTTAGTGTAGAAGTGCCCCAATCATTATAACCCTGCTTGCCAGATAAGTTCTGCCAGCAAGCTGGAAATGAAAAACTAACTGTGAACACTATATTGTACTGCAGGAAACATCTGAATTGTCAAGTATATGTCTTTTGAAACTACTTTACCATGGGGGAAGGAATCAGATATACCATTCAAGTACCTTATTATAAATTCTATCATTCTATATTGTAATCGCCCCTCAAAGCAGAATAGAAAAGAAGTACTCCTGAAACTGTCCTTCCTAAATTGGGAACATTTATATTCATCCCTTAAAGTCCATGAGGAAAGAGGACAAAAGGAACTGAAAACCAGCTTTCCTTATTTGCTTACAGAATAAGGCCCATGAAAGTAAAACTAATTAATTGATTAGAATGTTTATATAGTGAGGATCATCTTATCTTCCTATGAGAAGGGAAAACAGAGCTTTGGCACTTAGAATTTTTATTAATTTTAAGGATGTAGTAAATTCTATACCTGTAAATAAAAACAAATGAAACAAAGCTCAAACTATAACTCCTTTTAAAAGATAAATATTTTTTAATATAAATGCTGATGAATACCATAATACATATTTGCATTAGTGATTTTACATATAGATTTAAAATGGCATCTAATTTCAGCATTCACAGTTCAAATTAATTTTACTGTGAATTTTAATTATAAAAAGCAACAATAAAAATTCTATAGGCAATCATGGTAGTTTCCATTATTTATGCCATGTTTATGCCATCTTTCTCCTTAGGAAAGCAAATAATGATTATTACATTTTGACTAACATGAAAAGAATGAACATTACACTAAGTAGTTTCAAAATATTTTTGCAAGGAAATGGACTCATTAATTTATAAAATATGCCTTGGCTGTCTTGAGGTTTTACTGTGTCTTTTCCTAGCATAACAGGAAACTCATCAAGTTCATCAAAGGGAAATGTCAAATCCTGCATCCAGGATTTGACAACTTCATGCTGCAGGAGAGTCTAGTGACCAATGAATTGGAAAACAGAAAAAGACCTGGCAGTTCTGATGAGCAACAAGATGAACAGGAGCTAGCAATGTGCCCTTGTAGCAAAACCCCCCACCAGACTACAGCTTCATGAGGAAGATGGTTGTCCAGCAGATGGAGGGAGTGATCCTACTCTTCTAATTAGCACAAGTAAAACATATCTGGAGTGCTGAGTAGAGCTCTGGGCTCCTCAATACAAGACACACATGGATCTACTGTACAGAAAGTACAGCAAGAGACCAGAGTCCACAGAAATTCTTAAGAGACTGAAGCGTCTGAAATATGAGGAAATGTTAAGAAAGATGAGACTATTCAGCCTGGGGAAAAGAAATCAGAGATATCTTATAAAAATGTATAAATATTTGATGGAAAGCAACAATGAAGATAGAGCCTTTTCTCAGTGTGGCCCAGTGACAGGGAAAGAAGAAATGAACACAGGTTTTTTGTTTTGCTTTGGTGTGGGGGGGTTTTCTGTTTGTTTTCTTATTTTGGTTGGGAGTTTATTTATTTATTTATTTATTTTTATTGTAAAGTACAGGAATTTCCATTTAAAAGTTTCAAAACCAACCAACCAAACCAACCCAAAACCCCAAATGCCATTCAAACAAAATGAAACTTTTTTTTTTTTAATGTTAAGTATGATCATACATGGAAACAAACTGCTCAGAGTGACTGTTGAGTCTTCATTCCTGTATTGCCTTAAATGGAGGGAAAAAACTTTCGAGACAATATGAGTATTGGTAAAGTAGAGAACAGTTCTGCTTTAGATTTTCCTGCTTTAAGCAGGATGGTTGGACCAGATGATCTCCACAGGAATCCTCCTACCTCAACTATTCTGCAATTCTGTGACACAGATCTTTCTGAGAACACAAAGCCCAAGTTTTATATCCGCTAATGCTGTTGTTGTTCACAACATTAGATTGCTGACACTTGTGCATTAACAAATGTATACTGTAATTTATGATAGTTAGCATATATATTAGCTAGTCTTAGCTCATTATATGATGAGAGACTTGAAGATTTCTATAGGTTTAGGTATTCCCTCATACTTTAACCATATCTTTGTGTCTTTCTTCCTTTCATTGAAGGCTATCTTTTCAGTCCCAAACATTATATCCTAGGCATTATTTTTTTGTTTGTTTTGAAAACCAAGAATTATAACAATTATTCAGTTTAGAAACTGAAAGTAAGATACTTCAAATCTATAGTCATATGGTACATGATCTGAGAGTGTAAACCCTATTATTCATTTATCAAATATTGTCTCTCAGCTAATAACCTCAATTTCAATATGAAATAAACACCTATTTCCCACAGAATGTAGAGCTTTCAAAATGCATTTGACCTTTGGAATCCCTTTATTTGTGATGTTCTTCCCATTTTTGTCTGCACAATTACAGCTTTACTACATTCAGTGAGCTATGTGGAACAGGACAAATAGTTTGTCTTGCATAGTGATTTCGAAACACTTACTGAGAGAAATTAATTTTCTACTAGAGACTATTATGTAGCAAATAGGCTTTACCAGCTATGAACAATGAACATGCTGAGCTATCCATATGGTGGAGAATCTGAACTTTATAATCTATAGGATAACTATGCATCTTGTTCTTTCTTTCAGAGTAAAAGGGAAAATGACACATCAACCTTCATAAGAAGTGTCTTACTGGATGTGCTGCTGAGGACTTGAAAAGCATGAACCATGTCCATGATGGGACATTGTTGTTTACAGAGCATGTATTAAAAGAAGATTGAGAAAAAAGTCTTTCTGCACTATATTGGGGGAAAACAGTGGGATCCAAAGTTATAAGCTCTATATTATAAATATACAATCATACAAATGTTGTGTTATCAGAAGAAGAGCATTTTGCTGTAGCTTTCTTGTCAAACAACCTCCACCAGTTTTGAATTATTTTAGAGACACATGGGCAGCACTAGATTCCTAAACTAAAAAATCTCCAAATTCAGCTGACCATAAAGAAAAAAAATTCCCCCAAGACACACAGTTCAAGCCTTAAAGCTTGTTTGAAGTACTATTTTGATGAAAAGTGCAAATATATGAGATTGCATTGAGAACTTATGTTGAAGTCACTACTACCTTCAGTCATCTTTAAGTCCTTTCTGAATGTCAGTTTTAAATAAACTAAATATTTTGCTTTATTATTAGGATATTTAAAGGCATTTTTGATACATTTCTACATTCCATTTCCAGAACAGAACTTGGAACTACACTCTGGTCTGACTTGTTTCTGGAGTTTTTGGTTTTCTTTTCACCTTGGGGGAAGAATTTGCAACAAATAGTTAATGTTGCAGGAGATATGTATCTTCAGCAAGATTCAAGCTGTTATTGTTTTGGTTTGACTCTTGGCAAAATGCCAACCACCTCCCAATGCGACAGAGTTTCAGTTAAAAGAAG
>JAWWEU010000125.1:54698253-54733241 GCA_035583155.1 Acropternis orthonyx
AGTCAGCTGATACCTGTCCCTAATCACATGACCCACAAAACTGGGGCCTAGCTAAAACTAAAACCTTAATCTGAGTTGTTTGGGATTTATCAAACCCATCACAAAAGCTTTTTGTTTCAAACTTCTTTGAGTGCTTTTTGACCTTGCTTCCTTCATATTACATTTTTGTGCATTTTCTGTGTGACCACTTCTTTAAAAGAGTGTTTTTTCAAATATCCAACTTGGTTGTAATGCTGCTGCTCATCTGAAACTATTTTACAACACTTCCAGAACTGTGCTCAGCAACAGAAGATTTTGGTAATTCCAGTGGTTTAAAAAATTTTACTACTATTTTTTTACAGCAAATAACATATCCACTCCTTTAAAACTTAAAACTTATTTTAGGCAGAGAATATCATGCAGGACAGAGCATACTAAGCTGCTTTCTGTTACTATTTTACAACTAGTAAGCATATAGTGATTTTTTTAGATTAGTATTAAAGTTATTGACTGAAAGATTTAATATTTACAGTATTTAGCCAGAATCAATATGATGACCTTAAGGAGAGAAAGAAAATGTGTTTCAGTCAACCAAATAACAATGTTTTCTCTTTGTGTCAGAAGCTTGATGATATTTAAATATATTTATGGTGAAAAATTTGGAATGTAGTTACAGTTAAGACCTCGTCATTCTTTGTCTCCTGGAATTCCATATTTTGTAAACACACACACACACACAAAAGTATTTTTGAAAAAAACTATGGTACTTGGCAGTATATCTGATGTTACAAGTCCTTTCTTTTTAAGAGACAACTGATGTCCCATGTGACTCAACAGACTTCAATTTCAGATAAATTGTATTTCATTTTATGCTTTTTAAATGTAAAGACTGCCCTTCACTTTTTTGCTAGCCATTAGTGCAAATTATGGACACCTCAAAGTGGATGGAATTTGTTCATATTAATTTAGTTATAGTGGCTTTAAAATGCTTTAGTGCTGCTATGCAGTTTAGACTTTTTGTAATGTGGATGATCAGAAAATTCCAGAAGAATCCTGTGACTTTTTGTATTTGAAATCCCTGTTACTACAGAACACAACACAATACAGCACAGTAATATGCTTTACTGCACTGTACTATACAATGCTATGCTACATCATAGTCTACATACTATACTATAATGTTGATGACTGATTTTTAATTCCCAGCTTCTGTCATATTGTTTTCTATGTTCTGCTTTAGGGAATATGGTTACTGTTTATCACTCCAGTTATTATAAATATAAAAGTACAATAACAACTAAATATTATAAATTTTACCAAACAGGTTATCTTGCCCTGATCGGTTCACACTGTCTTCCAGACACATAAAAAAGCAGCAAAGTGATTATGCCATACTTAAAAATATTTGTATGCTTGTGTAAAAATAAATCTAAATAATGTAGGTTTTATGTTTATTGGTATATGATATATTTTCTTAAGAAAGTAAGTCTATATTTTCGAGTTTTATTTTTACTGTCTTTGCATTATTCACATCTTTCACCCTTTCTTTCAGAGATTCTGGACATTACAAATGCCAGTGGAAGTCCATCCATAAAGCACAAACTGAGGAACTAAAGTGATTTAATTTTTCTTTTAAAATTTAGTCCATACAAGTTTAAATATCAGAACTAGTTATAGATCAGATTATTCTGGCTGTTCCTGACAAAACTGTACTCAGACTTCAGCTTATTTTGGGAAGAAAATCTGGAAACAGAAAGTGAGAAAACAAGCACTAAAATGTGTAAGACAGCATATCCACTCCACCCCTCAAAGGAATTTGAAAAATATTTTTCCAAAGTGAAAACTTATCATTCTTACATGAAAAATAAAGGGTCTTCCTTCCATTTTCAGAGATGTCAAAATCTAAATTTTTTTTAAAGCATGTGTATACAACTATTCATACCTGATGTATTCATGAAGACATTCATAAACAAATATACAACATCAAAATTTCTAGGATAATTGCTTATTTTTGATGTATATGAAAAATTTGGCTATGGTACTCCCACCATTGTAAAATAACTGACATATTGGTGTACTGGATGAAACACCTTTAGGGAACAAGGGACCCAAAAAAAAAAAAAAAAAAATTACCTTTTTAAGCTGAAAATGCCAATTTGTCTAGTAAGAACCTTAAAATCTCCTGGGATGAAAATGGAAACAAAAGAGCTACAGAAATGTCAAAAGGAGCACTTGGTGATGTCCTAAAAGCTTATTTACTCTAAGAGAAAAATAGAAGGAAAGAAGAGAGAAAGTGGCTGTAACAATCCACAGTACATGTGCTGTTGCTGAGATACCGTGTATTTCTTAGCGAAAAAAACTTTGGCTGTGTGCAATATGAATTCTTGCTCTGTGTTACAAGGGAAAAAAATAGCATTTACACATAGAAAGAAAAAAACCCCAAACCCCCCAACATTCCTCTTTCTTAAAGTTTTACTTCAGTTTGTTTTTGTTTTCTTCCTTCCCTGATGCAAATATACTTGTCCTTGTATTTTTATCTAAATGACACCAAAAGTAATTGAAAGACACATTTGATTTCATATTAGTATGCAATAAAGAGTGAAAACATAATCAGAATCTGTGTCTTTCTAGGGTCTAAACATACAGATTTCGTGCTTTTCACCTTCTTGCCTGTTCCCCTTTTTAACTTTTCTTCTACCTAAAGTCTTTGTTTAAGTACAGACTATTAGTTTTTCTCACCTTTTCAGCAAACATAGCATGAATAATGACAAAAGTAAAAACAGAAGACCTGTACAATGTCAGGCAAAAGGTTAATCCAGAAAAAGGTACATTTATGATGACTCTAGCAATAGCCAAAAGCAGATGTCTAACAAAGAGTAACAGAGTGGGGCAGCAGTCACACAATAATCTCCTAGGCTACTTCCTAGACTCCAAATATTTAACACAGAAATACTTTTTGAGACAGAGGTATTTTCTTCATATTTGAAACTCTTGAATGGTTTCCTCTCCCATATTTTCCCAATCTGACTTTTGATCCCATGTAATGTAAATCACTATAAGGCAGATTGTGATTAATACTACTCTGTGTTTGTTTCAGCTGTTCTGCAAATCCTCTACACACCTCTCAACATAATAAACCAAACACTTATTAAAGTGAATAGATTTTTTAAAAAATATTTATTTTTATTTATTCTTAATATTACACAGATGACACTGCACTTGCTGTTTCATGGTTGCTATAAAAGAAGTTCCCAAAATAATTCTCAAATTGCCTTGTCTTAGGCAGTTTCCCTGATCTTTTAAGCTGTCATATTTTCCATTTAATAGAGAGCAAACACTTTCTTCTTATTTTATTGAGTTCTTCCCCTGAAAAGTTGCAATATACCTGTCAAGTGGAAGTATATTAATTTTCACATTTGATATATTTTCCGTAAAATATGAAATATTTTCAGACAAATGCTAACACTGTCAACAGAGAACACCATCTATTATAAGGAAAAATATTGTTAGGAAAAATTATACTTTGAATGTTTTTCACCGACTGAACATATCTTCTTTTAAGTTAAAACTTGCAACAATAGTATTAAATGTGTAACATAATCATGTGTCAAATTACAGGGTATTTATGGAGACATCTCTCCAATTACATTCAAACTGAGATCTTCTGTAAATAATAGCCAAGTTACATAGCAAATGGACCTTCCATTCAGTTTTAAAACTACACTCTCATGTCATACATCTTTTCCTACATTTACATGCAGAGAAGTATAGAGAAAAACATGCATAAATAATTGATAAATATATAAAATGCTAGCATAGGTTAAAGAAAAACTTCCTGGGTGTAATAAACAGGTATGTAAGTCTCTCTGTGCTTGTTTTTTAGAAGAATAGAAAAAAAATCAACCAACCAAACAAACAAAAAGGAAAACCCCACTGTTTCTGAATATTATTTAAAAATTAATTATAAAAAAAGAATATTTCTTTTTTAAAGGAAATGCAAAATAATTAAGGAAGATGACTTTTACCTCTGAGCCCAGTTCTGACCAATGTGCCTAAGATTATCTGGGTCAGTCAAACCCATATAGTGCAGTATTCCCTATTCATGGCATTACGTGTCATCTATCATGTTGATGTTTTGTAACTAAATAAATGTGAAAAGATATTTTCACTAAATACTGTGATCCAAACAAAATGTGCATTACAGCTATGTTGTATTTACACCAGTAGCTCTGCCTTGTGGTGCAATACAGTCCAAGTATACACTGAAGAATTATCTTTCAAAATACTTGTTTCATATTTGTATTTGTTGCATATGTTTGTTTTCTGATAACCTGAAATTTAAAAGCCTATATTTGCAAGTCTAAGCATGACTAATGAAATGAAATTTTTCAAACTTATTAACATAAACTTGATGCAAACAAATGAGTAGAAAGGATGTTAACATATCTTAAATCTATGTAGGAGTTTTGTTGTGGTTTTGGTTAATTTTTTTTCCCTTATTGTATTAAGACAAGATTAGTTGAAAAACAAGATATAAATATTTATGTTTATCATATTCTCACTTGCTTAATACAGACTATCTATGATTCCTGATAAAGTTAGGAGTTACTGAAAGATACTTAACAGCTCTTGTGAACAACCTGAATTTGATAGAAGAAATGTAATTGCTTCTCAGCCTACAGTTTATTTAAGACTATTACCCAATATGCCAAAGTTAGCCACAAGCAGAAGTTTGTTTTGGAACTAATTAACAATTGCCTGATTTGAAAGTGTGTAAAATGTGGGTACAGGAACTTGTCCAGGCTATCTGCATTAGTGCTATCTGCACTTTTCACCACTTGCAAATATCTAATTTTAGCAGTTTGACTTTTCTCATTTATTTTTATTGATTTTAAAACATTGTTATTGATTTTAAAACATTGCCATTAAAATATTGCCTAAAAGGACTGATTAAGATAAAAAAGAACCTTGACAAACAAATTAAAAACACCAGAATAATCTGCAAGAAGAAAATAAGCCACAACCACCACAAACCAAGCAGCTGCATAAGGAAGAGAATGAAGGAAAATATGCAAACTAAATTTCATTAATGGATATCCGTATATTTTTTCCATTATATTATACAAAAAGTCACTAAAATTTCACTGATTAAAAATGTTTATTTTTGAAAATAATCTTTGTTTAGAGTTCAACAAAGAAGTAATAGAAATATAGTAACTGCTTCCCTTTATATCTTTAAAATAAACAGAGAGCAAACTTGTAAATTTTTATAAATTATATGTGTGACAACTATAAAAAAGGAAGCTGATGTAATTAGAAAGACAAAAAAAAAGTGCTTGAATATAGTCCTTTTAATAGAGATGAAGATTGAGCCTTCATTAAAAGAGTATGAACAGCTGCAAAATACAAGTTATACGACTTGATTAAGGGAACAGTTGCAGGTTCTTCAGTGAATTTTGAGTTAGTTTTAGATGTTATATTTGGACTGGACTATTTAAGATAACTTTTTTAGTTTCTCAGCCATAAAGCCTGACCTTTATGATATTTTGACTGGGAATATCATTCACCTCTGATCTCAACACTGAGATACTGGAGATAATGAGATGGTTGGGTTATAGTTGATATTCAGAAAGTAACTTAATGAATAAGAAGATATTTACAGAAGCAACAAATAAATGAATGTGAATCGAAGGAAGGGAGTTAGTATTTGCCATGGTGTTTTTTGCAGAACACAGTATTATGGTAGGTAATCAGTATTCTCTGTTCAAATAAGGTGATAGGAAAACCTCTGTGTTTTTGGTTTGGTGGGTTTTCTTGTTTGTTTGGTTTGGGGTTTTTTTGGTTTTTTTTATGCTTAAATGATGGTTGTAAAGATGAATTTTAACGTTTATCAGATGATGGGAGAAATTTTCAGATTCTTCTAGTGTGAATTATACAGCACTCATGAAATATTTGAAAATCTAGACTAAATGTTAGCTTTAACATTAAGAAATTAGATTTTATTTTTTTTAAACCTCACTGTCAGTTCTTCTCAAGAAATTTGTTTTATTTTATTGTTTGCAGAGAGTTGCAGATGGATAAGCAAAAGGAAAGTCTATCTGTTGGTTCCAAACATTTCCCATTGTGGCTATGAATTCTCTATCAAAAACCTGACAAAAGCTTGTGCCATTCTGTGAACTCTATGCAAGCGGTACTGCTTCATTTATTCTTTACCTTAAGTCCTGTATATTGCATGACTGCACTCACATTCATTCTGCAGTCTAACAAACTTTGAGATTCTCCCAAAATAATTTTGAGTTGCATACTTGCAATTTGTCTGCTTAAGCATGATTTGGCTCAGTGGCAAAACACAAGGAAGCACAAGAAATGCACAGCACAGAGTACAAGGTGATCATAGTAGCATAGTTCAAAATATTAACCCAGAAAGGACAGACTACCTCTACAAAACAGAATTAAACTTTTGTTCCTGCTTCAGCCAAATCTTAAATTTTTTTCTCCTACAGCGATAAGCCAAAATAACAGAAAACCAAAAACAGTTCCTAAAATAGATAACTGCATGGTGAGATTTCATAGACAATTAAGGTCTCTGAAAGAGATATAAGTGGGTGTTGACGGATTGGTAGTTGTAGGGATGAGGCCTAAAACTGTAATATATATGGTGAAAACAATTCCATGAGAAAGGAAGTAAAACACAGCTGTGATAGTCTGCTGATAGGGGTGATGGGTGGCCTTCCCACTGGCTTATCTGGGGGGAAGAGAAAGACTGACATGTCATGGTTCTGTTCCACCCTTGCATATGAGCCACAGTTTTGTAGTTGAAACTCTCACTGTCCCTCATTTACATGTAAAGTGGCTGACCCCCTCCCATTTATGACAGCAGCAACAGGACATTTGACTACAGTCTCACATCCACTTCTCCCCAAAAATATAAATTTGGCACTTGAAATCCTCCATCTTAGAGGATGAGAATACAACCCCACCCCACAGACAAGTCAATGGGCTTGTTCCTTTCTCCTCCCCAAAGCAGTGATGAGTCTTCTATAGCATTTGCACCTCCAAACTTATTGAAATATCTGGATAAAACACCTGAGTGAAATTAAACTTAATTGATGGTAAAGTTAAACTTAATGAATTACCAGCATTATTTTTTTTAAATGTTTTTAACAGTAATGCAGTAAGTGTATTAATCAATAACAGTTCCAAATCTGTGTTTCTGTTGCTCCAACAAATCCATGACAGTGGAAATTCCTATTGAACACAATCAGACTTACAATGCCAAATTGGTTATAATCAGAGATTAAGCCAAACTGCTCCCAGACCCTCTGGATTCTGAGAAGCACTTGGAATGCAAAGGGATTTATTTTCTGCCAAATTTTGTACTCTTAATGCAACAGTAGTAAAAAAGGGAGGTTGAGATAGAACACAATTTTGAAAATCTCTCCACTTGTAGACTGCTGAAACTTCAATTCTTCACATACTATTTAGGATTTAAATGCCATATTGAACTGCACATACAGTACTATTTCATAAATTAAATTCAATATATTGTTTCACATTAGCCACATACTTAAAATTATAAAATTGTAACTTCACTGTGTGAGTGACTGAGCACTGGAACAGATTGCCCAGAGAAGTTGTGGAATCTCCTACACTGGAGGTATTCAAGAACTGTCTGGAAGAAATCCTGTGCAATGTGCTCTAGGATGACCCTGCTTGTGCAGGGAGGGTGGATCAGATGGCCCACTGCAGTTCCTTCCAACCTTATCGATTCTGTGATTCTGTAATGAACTGAAATAAGTAAATATGGGAGTTCATTTCAAATATGGCTGAGTCAAATAAAGTTTTATTCTCTGTCTTCTGGTTATTGACTATTTGCAGTAGATGTAAATCAAGCAGTAAAGGGAGTTCAAATAAGTTCTCTTTTGGATTTGACGTTCATTGGGGGCAGACTTTTTTTTCATTCTTAAACACATTAGAAGAAAAAAGACCTCCAAACTACAGTTTCCTCATCCTCTTGCTACAGAATATATCTGTCTCTGGGAATCCTATTTTCAGCAATAAATTCTTTCTTCTTTCTTCCAACATGAGACCTTAGCTTATATGGGGAAGATGGAAAACAAAACTGCTGTTTGCCTAAAAGTTTCATGTGTAAACCCCTGGAATTTACTGAGAGCTTTGTATGTAATCAGTTGAGTACCGAAATTGAAAATGTCAGACCATTCCTTAATTCCAACAATTGCTGTGTGTCATAATTCCATCTTAGTATATTTGGGAATGTTGATATATTTTCTCTTTTTTATTTTTTTTAACCTTGCCATATTACAGAATAGAAAATTGGAACATTACAGAGAATATTACAAATAAATCCTGAGACCTTCGGCATACCAGAAGTATCTTGATCTCTTCTAAAATATGAATGCTTTCATCTTACTGTTTGTACACATCCATTTACATATGGTAAATGAGAGGAACAGTTAAAACATAGTGATATAGTTCGTACATTAAAAACTTTTATAGAAACTAAAAAATTCATGAGCAGCAATCGCAATAGTTTTCTATACTGTGCATTAGATCTAATTCAAAATTTTATTAAAAAACCATGTTGTTCCATAAAAGAAAAAAAAAAAAAAGGCAATTAATTGAGTTCTTCTTCCTCTGTATTTAGACACCTTTCTTTTAAAATTAAAATGTTTTCTTGGTCTTACGCTTCATGAGTGTGTAGCAATGTCCTATTTCCTATGTCATGGGGAAAATATACTGTAGAAAACAATGAAATATACTGAAGATAGAAAATTCTTCGCTGTTGAGTTATATAATAGAAAACAAACAGTATTCTTCCTGACTGCAAAACTGTTGCTGATATTTCCCCACTGATTCAATACTACATAGTGGCTTCAAATGGCTCTTTTTTTTTTTTTTTTTTTTTTGAACAATCTATTTACATTGAGAATACATCTATGTCATATTTGCACTTAGATTGCATATTTTGTGAAAATTACTGTGAAATGTATAAGCAAGGACTTGGTTGCAAATTATTGATGTCAGTTGTCTAGCAACTGTTCTATTTTGGAAATGACCAAGGGGATATTTCACTTCTGTTTTAACCATTGATAGCTTAACAAGTAATGTCAAAGACAGGTAATCTGTGCCTGAAACATTGTTTAAATGGAAGAGTCTGTGTCTTTTTATCATTTAAAGGGTTTGCATACTTCTTATTTCAAACAATATTTCACATGTGGTGAAATATTGTAGTGGAGTCACCATCCCTGAAATATTTAAAGAACCTATAGATGTGGCACTTGGGGTCCTGGTGGACTTGATGATCTTAGAGGTCTTTTCCAAACCAAATGATTCTATGATCCTAAAAGTCTGCGTAGAAGTTGGACAGATATAATTATTCTAAAGAAATATTTAAGAATATGAGGAGAAAATGAACTTTGACTTAACAATTGTAAATTCAGTTATTAAAACATTTCTCTCATCAGAGAGCAAAAACATACAAATTAGCTAGTTTCATGGCATCCTAAAACTCTATGTTATTATGCTGAAGCTAAGAAATTTTCTTACTGAAGGTGAGAAAAAAACCCACATCAGTGACATTTAAAGAAAGGGTTTATCCATGGTCAAGGCATCCACCAAAACATATGAGTTTGTATCAAGTATACTTGAAAGTAATGAGCAAAGACACATAAACATAGTTTTTACAAATTTAAATTTTTGCTGCATTTTTTACTGTATTTCTGTTCAGGACATTATGTTAATATAACTGCTATAGAGCATAAGATTTAATTTAGCTTTTTTAAATAATCTGTGGGAAGCTCATAGGTCTTCTAAGTCTTCTGTTTCAGATTTTACCAGATTATAATAGATGAGAAAATTCATTATGCTTCTAAGCCTGGTGGAGGATCAGATCTAAGCAAGTTTTCTCTCAAACATTCTGAGTATTGCCACAGGAAAGGTGATTGGCGGAGAGGGTCCTGTGGAGGTGGGGCAGCACTGTTATGAGCCAACTCTGCTCCACTTGAGACTCATGCTAAGTTCCCCTCCCCATAGATCACTTTCTGCATGCACAAACAGTGTGAAAAATCTAGTTTACATAAGAGACGTGCACCAGGTTAACTATAAAAGGGAACAGATAGGGCACTCCCCTCTCTTTTTCTTCCCTTTCTCTTTTGCTTTCTTTGACTTGAAACCCCAGTGCCAGATCATCCAAGTGGGATCTAAGGACTTGTGATATTCTTTGTTTTCTTCCCTTGTTTGCCTGGACACACCTATCATATTCTACCCCATGCTGGGGTTTGTTGTGGGATGGGGGAGCTTGTGAAAGTGTTTTGTGGCTTGTGAGCTAACACCTTTGAAAAATGGTCTTGTGGTCTGTTAGCCATCACCTTCTGAGGAATTTGTTATGGAGTTGAGAACTTACTGAAGCATATTGTACAAAATTAAGGGCTTCCAAGCCTACACTCTTGTGGAAATCTGTTGTAGACTTTAAGGACTTGTTAACCATATCCTTTTCAGTCTAAACAGTAGTCTGGTTGCTGGAGTTATGGTGACTGTACAATAAAACATCAGAGTTCCTTGACACGTGGTCTGGTGTCTTTGCTCACTGACAAGAATTTGCCATGAATATCATTCTCCCTGCCAAGGGTCGTGACAGCCATGGATATTTAAAACTAACTTTCATGGTTATTTCATAGCTTGGTTGTGTCCTTGACATTCCTTATCTTCTTTCATACTTTTTATGAAATCACTCCTTATAGAGAAAGAACACAACAATTGCACCATTTTAGAAAAGACAAAGAAGTTATCAATAAACTCTTAAAATTTATAATTACTAGAAGCAATGAAAATGTAAAGTTATAAAAGCTGTAGTGTTGACTTATTGCCATATCCAAATAATACCACTAGAGAAAGTTGCAATTATGTTGTAAAACTGAATGAAACTAAACAAAACAAATTGACAAAAACATTTGATATATGTATGCGTCACTGATCCTTGTGTCCACATTAGTGCAAAAAAGATCATGATCCTCATTCACAAGAATTGAAAAAGGCAAAGTGAAAATGGAGAAACACTGTAATCGAGGTAAATATGGTATAATTAAAGTAAATTACAAAATAAAGTTAAGCACTTTGAATAGTAACCACTGAACTACAAAATGTCACTTTTAGTCTGAAAGCATTTACTGAATCTTTGTTTTGTTTTAGAGCTAATGAAATCTATTGGAAATAAGAATAAACAGAATTATTTTTCAATCAGTAGTTTGTGCTATTACAGGTTTATACATAAATATAAATCTCAAAAAAGAAAGACATTCTACAGTTGCTAGAATTATACTATAAATGTCATCCCACAAATAAATTCAGGCAAAGAAAATTTTCAGCACTATATTTCATAACACCTTTATCTTTCCAAAGCTTGCATTTGTCCCTGCAACTAAACAGTAGAACAGAAAAAAATATTGCAAATCTGGCAAAGGAGGTTTGTTATTTGTAAGAGAAGAAAACAGGGACAACCCTACTTATTTCCAGCTGTTGCATTGACTCAATATGTCTAATCTAAACCTACTCTTTCTGTTTTTAAAACCATTCCCCCTTGTTCTGTCACTGCAAAAAGTTCCTCACCATCTTTCTTGTGGCTCCTTTCAGGTACTGGAAGGTCACAATTAGGTCACCCCAAGGTCTTCGCCAAGCTGAATAAACCCAGTTCTCTCAGCTTTGCCTTACGGGAAAGGATCTCCATCTCTTTAATCAACTTTATGGCCATCCTCTGGACTCACTTGGAGTGTCTCTTCTGATAAGAAAGCATAGTATGTATTTCATTAAAAAAAAAAACAAGCACAAAAATTCAAATGTATTGCTTAGCCTAAAGAAGTGAAGACTGAGAAAGGCATATAATGGTCCTTAATTATACAGAGGAGTTTTAGAAAAAAACAATGTAATAATTTAGTCTTTATGTTTGTGGTAGATAAGTCAAAGGCTGATGGGTTTGAATTGTTGGATAGAAGAGTTATATTAAACACAAGAAGAACTGTATTGAAACAGGAGTGGTGTGTTTCTCATCTATAGTCCTTAAGAGCAAAATAAACTATCGGGATCTAAATAAACTGGTCCTCTTCTAGTGCAAGATTAATGCTCAAGATGCAGCACATTTCCCTTTGAAGACAAAAGGGAAAAACTGTTGCTGAGACTGTTTAAAATTGTCAAGTAGTAGCTTAATTTCTGCAAGAAACAAACCAAAGGAAAAGGCAGAAATACTAGGGAAAAAAAATGTTTAGAATTTTCTTGTGAAAACTAAATTTTTTCGGGGAAACACTGACTGGTCCAAAACAAGTTGTTTGCTCTTTTGTTTCATGGTGAAACTGGTCTTATGCTAATCCAGAAGATATCCTGGTTTTCTTTACACTTTGTTTGGGTTTTTTGTTTGTTTGTTTGTTTGTTTGTTTTAAGGAAACAAAAATAACCAGTACCATTTGTACTGTTCTAGCCTTCTCTGCCTTTAAGATGTCACTGGGATATGTAGACATTAAACGTGACAAGCCCTTGCATCCCAGCACTTTTTGTTACTCATGTGAGGGACAACATATATTTTACTTAAGATACAGTTTAGTCATCATCAAAATCACATTGACTTTAAAAGATAGACTATTTCTGATTTCTCCTTTGCTTTGGATGAGAGTTTTTGTGAAATATCACATTTCCTTTGGAAAGCTGCAAGTAGAATAATTTTGTATACTGTAGTAGGCCACCATTGTTGACTGTGCTGTACAAATGAGTAGGGCATCCAGATGAAGTGCCAGACGTAACTTAAGGCCACTCCAATCAATAGCAAACCATTTCTACATACCGTATGCAGCTATGTGAATTTCTGGCTCTTTACTAAAGCCTTCTTCAAAAGTCATGTTATTTTTCACTAAGTGAATAGGCTTTATCTTCAACCAGGTGCCCTAAAGATGAGCAATATCAATTTAACATATATGAACATCAACCTCCATGGAAATTATAAAAAAGCAGGTATTTCAAAACCTAAAAAATATTACCTACCTAGAATTGTGTAAGAAGGTCTCATTTAGAAGGTTTCTCTCTTCTTAGAAAACTAGTAGTTAATTTTAATATTTAATAATTCTTATTAACATAATTAGTGTTTGATGGCAGAAGAACTCTAGAATAATTTGACTTGTCAGAAAATAAAGATGTCTAAAGCATGTTTCAACATGTAAATAATGCTTTAGTTGAAATATGTTGTTTGCCACAACAAAAAATTTACAATCAAAAAAATTATATGCTATAAAAATGTAGGTATAAATCAAGTCCAAATTTAAGACACTGGAAAGGTATTTTACTCTAAATGCCCATGACTGAGATACCGTATTATGATTTACAAAATTAAATCTATGTTCTATTCTGCATTTGTGTAATACTGAATTATTCATCTCTGTAAAGAACATAATAATTAAAATAGAGAATACCTTGCTTTTGCCTGAGGCATGAAGTTATATCACCACTTACTATGTAATGTGATTATGTTCTTGGTAATACCAACAATTTAAAGACTGAGTTTTTGAGAAACTAAAGCCCTACTGCTAGTAATTTATTTCTTGCACACTACTGTTCCCTTCAAACTCTGTTTCTGATGCTCCCCACAAGTGTTTACACTTGCCTACATGTCAAAATTTTACACCAGCAGACAATATTGGTGTAACAGACTATTAATAGATTTAATTTGTGTATTATCAATAGCTCAGTATTTTTATTTGAACAAGTAAATCTTTTTAAAATGTGTTAATTTTTTTCTGTAGACAAAAAATTTATACAGACAGTTAAGACCATAGTGGTCATAGGCTGAAAGAAGAAAAAGGAAATTAATTTCTGTTATTTCTATCTAACGTATGTTACTGAAGATGAAAAACTACAAGATTATTGATTCAAATGACAAAACAAAAACATGAATATGTGGTTTATTTGCAGTGCTTTCACTGACACCCACTGAAAGAAAATCTTGAAATGGTCCATTCACCTTTTCTCTTCTCTCAGAGTGTGCTTTTCAGCTGGGCTCCTGCTGGTCTATCTTTGAGCTACATTGCAGCTACACAAAGGCAGAGCCACATCCTATGTTGATCCAGACCCTGTATCTGGTATGACTTCACACCAGCCCTGTCATTACGGACTCACTGATGGTCACAGGACTGTGGTTAACTCTGGCTACCACCACCAGGCCTGAAACTCTTACTTGTGGAATTTCTGTGTCACCTTCATATCATAACCTTCCTGACCACTATTAACTTGTAATGTGCTCTGGATTCTTAGGTGACACTCCTGCTCTACTTGCTGGGGTGCACTGGGTCATGGCCAACTCCTCCTATTCCCCAATAAAATCCCTGTTCAAAAATCATTAAACTATCTTTCCACAAAAAAAGATAAATCAATATTAATTGCTGAGTAAGTTGGAGATAACATCCTTGGGCAACTCACCTCTTTTCTGAGTAAGCTGTCCAATGATTCTACACTATCACAAGAAAGGGAAACACAGCCTCCTAAAGGAAAATGGAGCAGCTACTGCCAGAAATCTTGTAATTGTATTTGTGAGTGTCCACTGTTGCTAGAGAATTAGATACATTTTACAAACACCTAATTGAAAATTTTGAATGGAAGACTGCAGTCTTTACACTTCCCTATTACTTCAGTAATGATAAAATTCAAATTTATAACACGAACCAACTACTGAAAACGTACCTCAGTTCTCTACTGACACTTTAAGGCTACAAACTGCCATGACTCTGAAGCTGCTATAGCAGATGAATAAGTTTTAGGCTGAATTACTTAAATGCTATGGAAGTTCTACATTAAAAGAAGATCATGTACAGTGTACCCTGTATAATGGAATATGCTATAGAAATATCACCTCCAGATACATAGCAGTATATCTGCATAATTTTTGGGATATGTCTATTTTAATTAGGCATGTTGAGAAATAGGGCTGATTAGTCCGGGCATTGTGTCACCCTCCAATGACTATCCTGCTTTTGGGATCTGAGTTCCCCATTCCTTATGGCATGTCACAGCATGATGCAAATGCTCAGACTCATGATACTAGCTAGGGGTTGTCTCGTGAAATAATCCTTCACTTTTGCATTATATAAATTATGAAATCTATGTAGTTTGACTTGAAAAAGATCAAAACTGGAAAAAAAAAGGAATCAAATCTAGAATAAAAAGGATATAAGATATAGTCAAAAAATTTCTGACATAGCTGTGATTCTTTTTACATATAGGGAACAATATTTTTATCTTACAGTATCATAGTTCCTAACAAATAGGGTCAATGATAATAAAATAGTGTAAATTGCTGATAAGAACTTGAAGAAAGAGGGGAGAGTCTAGATTGTTCACAACTTCTAAGACTTTATTTGAACTATCACCTTTCAATATACTAAAATTTAGGCTATTTTGTTTCATATTGGAAGATTCTGGTTTGTTCATACTTTCTATTCCACTTTTAAAGAAACCGGTTAAAGATGATTGGCTATTGTTATTTCTGGACAAACTTGTGAAGAATTTCTAATGTGAATATTCAGTTTGCACAGATGTTTACATATAAGCTTTAAGTAGACTTGCAGATTGAATAGTTTATATATCACCCATCTGTTCAATCCCTGCATGGCAAAATGAACATCTAAATATCAAATAAATATATTTTTGTAGACTTTGGCAAGTTTTTCAATATTTTATAAATCTGCTTTTTATCAGAAGCATTTTTTGTATCTCCTTTTGATGCATGCAGGCTGTGATACGTTTCTTGTTGTGAACCTTTTCCTACATGAGTGACTGAAGAGCATCATTTATTACAAAATCAATTTTATCTTTTTCTTGGAAACCAGACAAACAAAAAAGCGTTTCTAAGGTGTCTAAATGGATCAGTCATCAGGCTATACTTTAAGAGCTGAGTTGAAACAACCTTTCACCTCCTCAGATGCAAAGAATATATGTGAAGTGAAGAAATTTTTTTCAATGTGACAGAAAAGTATAAGGTCAAAGATGATCATTAAACATCATGAAGAAAGCAATTTCTGCTCTGTAGTTCTCATTTGAATAGACATTTATATTAAAATTCAAATCCATACATTAAATTAAAGAAAAATGTAATGTAAAGTATTTGTTTCATGAGTTTCTTTGGACTTATTCCACAAAACAAAGAATAGCAGAACTGTTTCGTATTTGTTGTCTGATGATTTTGTTTTCATACAGAAAGGTGAAACAGGAAAATTGCTTGATATATGTCACATATATATGAAGACATTTTGTCTGGTCTGTAAGAACACATACATTTGGTTATTTCAATACACACAGAAAAAAAATAGAATCAGTGTGAAAGTGAACTTCTGTAACCCTAAATTTTTACCTTCTTGCCAAAAGCATCAATAATTCCAACTATATAATTAATAAAAGATTTACTGTAGGGATGCCACTAGAATGGCAGCAGATAGAGACATTTTTCAGAGATCCAGTTACATTCCTTGTCTTTTGTTACGTGTTGTGTTACCATTTGACATAATGTTACCATGCAGAGACATGATCTTTTACCTTGCTTTGAAAAAATAGTCCTAATGAGGTCACAAAAAACCAAAACAAAACCAAACCAACCAAACAAACAAAAACCAACCAACCAACGAAAAACAAACAAAAAACAAAAAACCCACCAAAACCAAAAACAGAAATCTATCTTAAATAAACTTTTATTTGATTTACATGTAAAAATTCTCAAAATATTTTCAAATTGAAACCCTCCCTTACTTCTGGTTGTTCCATGAATATTCTATTGCCAGATTTGTGCCTTATTTCCCTGTATTGTACATCCAAAATAAGAACACATTGCACCTCAGTTCTAAGGTTACCCTCAGTGATAAGAGAAACAACTTTATTTTTATTTGAAAATTACTGTTGTCTTGGAAAGAGTGACAAAATGGGAAAAACATTAAGAGCTTCACTTTGATGGTATGGCTTTTTTTCTTAAAATATTCATAATTTAATCAAAATGAAAGTAATATTAAAATTCTGTTTGAAAAGTTTGAAACTTCACATTGCTCAATTTCCAGGCAAGCTATTAGAACAATTCTCAGAAGTCTAAAAGAGAATTTAGCAGCAAAACTATTCTGTTGCAGTGACTTCCCTAAGTTCTGCTGAAATAATTACTGATTTGCTATATGTTGGAATAGTTCAGACAAACCCTCAGCACATCATCTTCCTGTCAGACTGTCAATTTTATGTATCCAGATGATTTTAGGAATAAGCTAGATTTCTATACCAAATTAAAGCAATTGGATAGCTTTTTGTGGATGACAACTTTGGAATAAGACACCTGAAACCCACCTGAATTGTGTTTTCCATCATTAAGCTGTATTCAGAACCTGATTAATTCTGTATCTAACCCTTGGATCATACAGAGCATGCTGTATTGTAAAATCACTTACATATGTATAAGGTTAAGTACTTGTTTGTGTGCTGAAGAGGTCTCAGCTGCTATGATGGTCAGGATCTTGTAATAGTGATTCTGCTGAATGTTATGGCTTTTATAGTCCATTTCTTTAGCTTACCAGAATGAGTATCTTTATGTAAGAAAATACATGGAATTACTGCCTTTTTTGAGTTAATTGCCATGATACAAGGATGAGCTTTCTGCCTCCTAGCTGATCAGCACTCTTCCTGACTCCTTCCTTGTTCATGTTTTTAGGTCCATACTCACACACATGTAGACACACTTTGCATCCAAACTCAGCCAAACATGATGAGTGAATATATCAAATATCCAGCACAATATCTGTGGGCTACATAAACACATCTTATGAACGTATATAAAATGTGAAAGGATTATAAATGCTTTCAAATTCCCTCTGTGTAAGAGTGCAGATTCTGAGATCTCTAGATGCAGCTGTCATCATCAGAACAATGACACTGAGACAAGTACTTGGAAACTTATCAAACAAACAAACAAACAAAAAAACAAAAAAACCACTTAAACCCCATTTCTGTTTCAACAAATAGTATTTTTCATAAACAATTGTTCAATGCAAAATTCCTGTAAGTTTGAAGAGTTCTGTCACAGGATGGCAAAAAAATGGAGATGAGCCCTCTTACTCATTTATTGCTCTATGATTATAATCTTGTCAACAATAAAAGAGGAAAAGCATAGAAAAGGACCCAGTGCTACCTCTTTTTCCTTGTCTAGTAAATTGGTGAACTTACCAGGGAAAAGTTTGGGGGTTTTTCTGGTAAAAATTACCATTTATATGTATTTCATAATATTTTCCAGTCATTGTCATGCCTGAACTTTATTTTTTTAAATTATTTTCTTTTATTTCCCTTACACCGTAGAAGTCGAATGAATGGACCTCTGTTTGCCTATATCACTTTTTCCTGTCCTCTTTTTCTTAAATGCAGATAATAAATTTACCAGCCTACTGACAATTTTTTCCTTGGGTTTAACCTAGCTACATATATTCATTTAAGCCTAATTTCTGATATGGATCTGATCTGAAAAGTCCAAGATGGACAGAATTTATGATTATTCTTTGGCATCAATTCCAAAAATTCATTACCTCACTGTTAAAAATGTGCATATTTCTGCTTTTAATTTGTCCAATTTCACTGAAAGACACTGATTGCTTGTGTATTTTTCTATGCCAAATTAAAGCACGTTTTAGTACATGGTATTTTCTTCACTTGAAGGGCTTTAATTCTGTGGCAAGATTTATAAACAATAAAGAGTTCATTAAAGAATAAAGCTAATTGGCTAAGATTCAGTGTATATAGGTAATTACAAAATGTGTGCATGCAGTCTTTTCCTATGTTGATTAAATAAGTCAGACCTGCCCTCAGCTTTGAATGCATTTCGTGCTAGCTTAATGTTTTTAATAATCCTGTCCAACAGAGGTCTTAGATACAGTGAAATTGTCCTGATATGCCTGGTATTTATCTGTGTTTTTGAAAGAGAAATGTTACTTATTTTAATCTTTACTCTTTAGTGCCTGTTCCTATTTAGAGGTATTGAAAAACAATATTTTTATGTGACCCTAACTGTGTGATACACTCACTACAGTATTGCTTTAAAATAGTCATCTTTAGGAATGGTTGAATTATTTAGATATTGCTATTCCAAATTTGCATACATAGGATTTATTCATTCTAACATTGCGGGGTTTTTATAACTACTTTTTATTTTATGCATCCAAGCGAGCAACTGGCTTCTATAACTCACTTTTTGTTCATTTTTTCCATGAACAATTGCTAAAAACCTTTCAGATTTTTGTATGTGGACTATGGACAACAAAGATAACAAAAAGAAAAGGTATTGGAAAAAAAACCCCAAACCCACAGGAAAAAAAGAAAAGGAGAAACATCTGTGCTTGGCTTTATTCTGCAAGGTTTATAAAAAATGATTTCACATTTTGCAGTCAGAAGCAGTGATTATTGAACAAAGTCTTCCCCAAAGCAGTCTGATTTTCCTTTACAATGACACTTCTATCCCGAGTTGAGCACTTTCATATTTGGAATATACACTGAACTGTGACAATAGGCATTCTGATATTCAGCTGATGAGAACTATAGAAAATCCTAATACTAATATGGCTTTCCATGGAGATTATTCAAGGGTATAAAGAAAAAAAAGAAGAAAAGGAAAAAGGAAAAAGAAAGAAAAGTAATATTAAAAATTATTTTTTCTGTTTCTAGGTTGTGCTTTTAGGGTAACACAAGAATTGAATGGTTGTAGTTCGGAGACTGACTGCCCAGAGGACTACAAGGCAAACAAAATCTAGAAATTATCTTTTTGCATTTTTAGCCTGTGTTTTCATTACTTCTGTAGGACTACAGGGCACAGAGAAACTCAGTGGATTAGACTTTGTACATGATGTTGGAGATTTGAATCTCTTGTTTGGAATGAATTGTTATTACTTTTCAGACTTTTATGCTTTTTATAGAAGTTGGGGGCTTTTTTATTTTATTTTTCTTTTTTAAATTCCATTAACTTCTTTTGCCAAATTTGCCAATTAAGAATTTTAAATTGTTTTACTGGTAGTAAACTTTCACAGGTTCATGTAAGATTGCTTTCTGCCTCCCTGTTTTTTGTTTTTTGTTAGTTCTGGGGTTTTTTTTCCCTAGAACTAAATGATACAGAGCTAAGGTGTATAGCTAAGAATAACTGGCATGAATCTATGGGATAGATTGTGGTCTGAAATCTGCCCTGGAGCTTGCTTGACTGATAATGACCTTTTTGTCCCCCACATCTTTGAGCCTTCCTCTAAACCAGCAACCATTTTCCTAAGAGACCATAAAATCTTCAGTTTGAAGCAAGTATAACATTTCTTATGTTGTGAATGATTTCCACATTTCTCAGTTAGATCACTGCACTATCAGCTGCCCTGGGCATTTCCACTGGCTCATATTGCAGCAAGGTCATAGAGGCCAAGGGCAAAAAGAGAGGCTGAAAACATATGTAGAACCTTCCAAACAGGAGTCAAGGTGAAGATGCTGGCATCTTTGCCCTGCATGACTCTGCTGTAGGTGACTTTTCATGCTGTTGGAAACAGCTTTCTCGATTACTACTATTCTCAACAGCATAGGGCCTAAGAAATACCTATATTGTATTCCTTTTGACTCACAGTATTCACTTGAAGTCAACCTCTGCCTCATACTGTTACTCATTTAGTCAAGGTCAAAACAGGATAAATAGTAAAAATATACTTAAGAGTAACTGAGCCAGTGTCAGCAACAAAGGAATATCATAAAGCTCTTCCCTGCAAGTTATGAACTGATGTGGCAGAACAGCTTATCAGTCCATGTGGGAGAATGAATGCTCCTTAGAAACAAAGGTGGTAGTGGGAGGAAACACCTTATATTAGACCAAATGGTGCAGCAATGGAATTTTTATTACTATGTCATAAGGAGATGAACAAGAAAACTAGAATGTCTATGAAAAGTGTTATTTCACAAACTGGAAGTGAGAATCTTTAAAATCTAGTCATGGAAAGAAGCATTGTTTTGGTACTGTTGTTTTTAATAATGGTACTCATTTGGAAAACAATAAGGAAAAGTTTTCACTGGATGATGAATAGGTTTGGAGACAGGATGATAAGGACTTTTATGGCCTCTGAGATAACCTACCATTTGTATTGGTTTTCTTCAGGTTTTGTAAAATACAAATGTAAATACTTCAAAAAGTTTTTTTACTATGTGAGTATTTTAAGGATATGTGTTTTATTTTTGTTTCTGTCAACTTTCACTGCAAAGGCAAGCTTTTTAAACTCTTTACCTCGACCATATTGGCCACCATCAGTGGTCTGCTCTGGCCTCCAATCTGCAGGCATGGAGACACACCATTCATAATGCTGCTTTCTTTGAGAACTCACACAGGATCAGTCTTGAAAAGAAAAGACAATGCAGAAAAGATCGTGCCTAGCCAATACCACCTGTGGAGATTTTCTGCTGTGCCTTTTGCAACTGGACTTGCCTGTCTCGCACTGGCCTTTTTAGCCATCAGCGCGCTTGCAGCAAGCATGGGTAGAACCCTTCCCAAATCTTCGTTCACGAAGCCTAGCCATGACATATATATATATATAAAGCAATTATATATGGTTATGGCTGATTTATTTGAGGAAAACTTCTTATAACTACTTTTATTTCCAGGGTCTTTTTTAAAGGTAAATTGTAAAAAGTTAATTAATGGTAGACTAAGACATATACAGCTTTGCTATTCAGCTTAATAATTGAATAGCAAATTTATAAACAAGTTCTGATTATTAAGAAAATTAGAAAAGAGGTAAAAGAATTTTTAATCCAATTCTAAGTTAAGGAAAAGTTCAGCTACTACATATATACACAATATGCTATATATATGTATATACCTCCATAAACACAAACACTTTTAAAGCTCCATGGAGGAGTAGGTAAACAATTAAAAAATGAAACTATTTTAACAGTTTAATGAGTGAAAGTTTATATAAGTGGAACAGAATTTTGTTGAAACATAAAAGTATTTGCATACAATATAATTTTTAGCTATCCATATAAGGCATAATTTTGAATAACCAGGTAAAATATGAAAGAAGTGTAAAGTTTAATGTGTATGTGAGAAAAAAATGCTAGGAAATTTTAGCATCTTTTCTGCCTTGACTCTTGGATGTTATTATTCTATTCTTGTTTCTTCTGTGGCACTTAATGTAAGCATCATTTCATGTCAGCATGTCACACATTTTTTGATGTCCTTAATATTTTTATCTTAATTTTTTCTAGAACAGTCAAATAAGGCATTAGTATCAGACATAATTGCACAGGTCACAGCAGGGGAAAAAGCAAATTGATAATATATATACTGATATCCCAGTATTCCAATAAAAATGCAATTTTCTCAATATAGATATTTACATTATTCTTGAATGATGATCTGTAAACACTCTGAGATCCAGTAGGTTCTGTAAATTGTTGAGGACAGACACATTTTTCAGCCATAACATGCTGGAATGAGAGATTAGTATTTCTCTTGTGCGTAACATAACTGTAGAGTATGTATTATATCTTTAAAAAAAAGAGAAAGATTTAATGAATAATACTCCAAATGAACAATTTATAACTAAAATCTGAATATTCCCAAGGAAAATTAGTTCTCTGTGTGGTCCAGGAACACCCCAGCCAGACATCATATATGAGATAATGAACAGGTTTAAGACAATTGAGCAATTTGGTACAGGGTGACTAAATGAGCTCTTAGCAACCCTCACAACTTATAAGTGCAAGAGTTCTCTAGGTGAGAATTTCAGACTGTCCTGAAAAATCCCTCCAGACTGCTCCTTCTCTGCAAGGACAAAGTCATGCATTAACTATGTTAGCTAATGTCATGAGTGAAGGATCTAGCCTTGCCTTCCAGAGACTCCACCAAGTAGTTCATGCTACAGAGTTGATCAAATTGTATATAGACAAAAGACTTGCAATGAAGAAATAAAAACTTCCTGAAAATGCAGAAATGGTCACATATGATGGTCTTTGGACATACTTAAGAAAGGTAGGAGTTTCTTTACATGTGTATTAAGAAAATCTATGACAGTGATATACATACTATACACATAATGAGCTGGTCGCAAAGACTATGGTCATCTGTATCATGAGACTTCAGCAGAAGAGTTGGACCCCATCCAGCTGATCTTGCAACAGAGAACCCATATCCATCTGCACACTAACAGTCCTGTTTTAGACATTACCCACATCAGAGTTACCACATTCAAGGGGCCAAAGAAATCAACTTTTTTTTTTGCCTGCTTGCTTTCTTTCAGACGAACTGTCCAAAGTGTGTGCAACATGGAGAGAAACTATCTGCCCACTCCATACTGATGTCAGTTTAGTCATAGGTAAGTTGCATGGGAATACTTTTCATAATTACTGTAATGTTTACAAGCAAATCCACAGTGACCAGTCTGTATCTTAGTGTTATCACTGCAGAGCTACATAGTAACCCTGTTCTCTGTATTTTGTCTATGTGTAATAGTCACTCAGATTCTAAACCTTGTTCTTAGATGTTTCTACAATGCTTAACGTAACATAGTTTTCGTCTATATTTCTTAAATGCTGAAACAGCAACACAAATCATTTTATAGTGATTAAAACTGAACAAAGAACTTGAAACATCATGAAATGAACCTTCATGAAACAATGGTCTGTTCACCTATTTGCTTTTCAAATACAATTCAAACATTCTTTACACAATAATTACTTTAAAAATGAGAGGTGTAAAAGGGCACTTTCTCATAAAATTGCGTGATTTCCAGAAAATAAAACCAAAATGCAAATGAAATTGAAAATAAATCACCAAAGATGGGCATATTACAAATATCAGTCCCTAGACACCTGGAAAAGAGTGCAATATTACACCTGCAATTTTTTGTGCAAGACACCTGCTTTAATAAATATAGTTACAACAGAAAGAAGCTTGCAGACATTAGTGGGAGTTATGTTAGGGTTTTTTCATTAAATACGGAACAGACCACAAAATATACAACGTTCACTTAGTTCTATTTTTCTTAAAAATAAATATGCTTGAAAAGGACCCATAGGACTAATTTTGAAAGCCAAATAGGAAGCTTATTTTACATGTCTGTCAAGAAAATATTTGAATGGGAAGGTAAGCAAAATCTGAGATTGCTTTTGGAAAGGAAGAGTAACATCTGTCATTTTAGTCACAGTAATCAAGAGTAGTCTTCTAAGGGACTCTAAATAGCATGTACCTGTTAAACTTTCAGAGTAATCCATCTGTCTTGTTACATAAAAAAAAATCTATAAATATTTCACTCCAAAAAAAAAGAAAAAAAATTCTTTTATTAATGAAGCCAAAACATAATTTTTGCAAACAAGTAATAAACATTTATGTTAGTTGAACCCTTGGAATAATTAATCTAAATATTTAATGTTAATTCTATATTACAATTAATATTATTATTCAATAAAAATTTCAACACGAATAAATTTATTTCAAGAAAATGTAATATAGTTTTATAAGATTATATCACATACACCAAAGTGCTGAAATAACACAATAGTTTCAGTTGGTGGAATTTTTAGATGTCCAGAATTTAAGAGTGTTGCAACTTCAATTCCTCTCTTGCTTCCTGTTTCAGGCTTTAAAAATCTGACACTATTCAAGCACTGTCAGTTTTCACAGGCAATGCCTGAGAACAATGTGATGGCAATTTAAGTCAGCACCACCTCATGCATTTGCTGTTTTATTGAAGTCATTTGTTTATTTGATAGATCCTGCTGACTGTATCATAAGGATTCTAGACCTACACACTAGATATTCTAGTTGATAAAAAGTGTGAGCCTTGCAGTGTTAAGTGTTGGTAATATTTAACTTCAATGTTGTTCTGATGGAAATTAAAAACCTGAAAATTATTGTTTCAGTAAATCAGTAAAGTACAATGTGTGAATTAATAGACTGAGAAGGTTGGTGCTCAAATTACTAATGCTCCTCTCGAGGAGTGGAGTTCTGTTTGTCCTGTTCTGGCAGGGAGTGAGAAGCTTTAAGGAGTGAGATACGGTTTGCCTGGTGCCAAATACATCTAATACACAGTTGGCTTGCAGCACTGTAAAGTAAAGATACCTGATAAACTTTTCATTTCTTGACTCTGGACTCTTGTATGAAGAACTACACTTATCTTTTATCTTTCTCAAGGAGGAAACAACAAATTAGTGTCTCCATCACTATTCTTCTACTATTCTTCCCCTTGTTTTTTATTGCATGGCTGTCTGGTACCTGATGACCAAACAAGCTCCCAGCTATGACTTTGGACTATGTGCAAGGTGATATAGTGGAAGGGTGTTAGTCAGTTGAGCAACTGCAGCAGCAATGCTGGGAGGATATTTTAAAGGAACTTATGAGAGTCATCCTTTCTCTTAGGGAACAGGTATTTGAAGAAGTTTAAGTCATTGCTGTTTTTTCACATTTGGCTTAAGGACAGTAGGAAGTATCTTCATACTTTCCTGCAAAGGAGTTCACTTACGATCAGCCATGCCTTTTGGACATACGTAGTTGCTATGACTGTTCCCCCTGTACAGTCTGTGCCATTTCCTGTGAATTGACAGGAAGCTTTGGTTCATATATCTTCATCCCCTAAGAAAATATTATTTTTTTACTTCTTAAGCTGTGGCTGATCACTGCACAGGCCTTTACTACAGTGGGTTTGGCTAGCAAAATGTTACAGTCAGTGACAGTAGAAGGTTGGTAAAGGTTTTGACAGAAGAATGTGAAGTTCCATAGAAGAAAAACAGCAAAGAAGTTATGGATGTAAGGTACATGTGCAGATCATTAGCCCATGGTGTCTAGAACACAAACCAAGAAGGGTGTTCCCTCTTCCTCCCATTATTACTAGGACAAGAGCTTTTATCCTTTTGAGTTCTATGGAATTTTTTATCCTTTCTGCTGTTAATCCTTTATCTTTTTTAGTTGTCTGGAGACATAACCCATCGCTCCTGTTCCTAGATTCTGGCTGTTCCTTGGCTTTTGGTAGTAGCACTCTATTCAAATAACCATGGTGACTCATCAATACCCCTTGGGTGGTGCTCTTGACTCAGAGGGTCCCCACAGTTGAACTTCTTCATTCTAGGAGCTATTCTTATTCTGCTGCAAGCAACGCCTTTGCAACAGAAAGCCTGTTCTATCTCTTGCCCTTTTGATGAGCTTTCCATGCAACTCTCTGCTGTAATTTTCCTCCTGTAAACCCAAGAACCTATATGCAAAAAAGCTTATAGCTTTAAGCGAAAATCAAGGATGGGATGAACTCAAGATGAACAGAAAAGTGACACAAAATATTTTCAAACAGTAAAATAATGATTTCCTAAGAAGCTAATAGAACCAATCATTGTATGTGTGATTTGGTGCTTTGGGTATGGATGTCTGAGAAGGAAGAATTAGGAAATCTTTTGTGATCAAAGTAATATTCAAAGTCTGTATGTTCATACCAAAAAAAAAAAAAAAAAAGAAAAAGTGTTGATGAATCAACATTTTATAAAGAAAAAAATTGCTAGCCTATTTCTGATTAGCTGTGATGGGGGTTTTTTTGTAGGCCTTCCTTGGTAACTGGGGTCAAAACATAGGAAGTATTGTATTCCACCCCATGTCTTTATGTAATCAGGTGTATAAAAACTGAAGGAGGAGATGTTCATTCTCTCCTTTTTTCCTTCTTGGGCCAGCTCAGTGACAGACCTCTGTGTTTTGGCCTTGCTTATCTGCATTGATCCAGGCCTGGTCCAAGAGCTGTTTGTCTGAGCTGGTGGCGGAGGTTAAGAATCTGCTTTTCCGAAGGAAAGTAGTGAGTTTACTATTGTGTTTGTTACTTATTGAGTTAATTCCTAAATTTAGATTGTATATATTTGTTTGTCTTTTCCTTTTTTTGTCTCCTTTTCCCCTTTCCCTTTCCCTTGTCCTGCTTGGGGTTGTTTGGGGGTCCCTGTTGCTTTGTACATAGTATTTAACTGTATATAAATGTAATATATGTAAATCTATATATATATAGAGATTTCTCTACAATTTTCTCTTTCTACTTTTGGCCATTTCAGGAGAGGGAGGGGAGACTCTTTCCTTGTGGAGTTTGGCTTTTGGCAGAGAGCCAGGTCAAACTTTCACAATAGCAAGCCTTTCTACTATTGTATCTGGAACAGATCAGTAATGAGGGCACCTTACTTAAAAATTGCAAAAATTCAGGTGGAAGTCACATAGATCTAATACAATATTTGGACAGCTCCTAATTTCATATGTTAGCACTTTATTTTTGTATTGCACTTTAGGGATAATTAACAGCAAAGAGGTGCTTAAATCCTAAAGTGTATATATATGCTATTTCAATATAAAGTAATAAAAGTATTTGCAGAATTTTGGCATCAGGATTGACTTTCTCCTGTTCTGCAGAAGGTTAAATAACAGATCAGTCCCATGAAATGTTGATACACTACATTTATTTGAGACAACTTTTTGTTTGTTCTTATTTGTCATATGATCTAGAAGAGTGCATCCTTAATGATAAATTTAATAAGACTTTTATCTACTGAACTGATTATATAAGATCTATTTCAAAGTTCATATTTTTTAAAAAGCATCATCTTTGACGTCCTCTTGGAATCCTCACTTAAGTAATGCATCAAGAACAGTTTTTAGTAATTGATATTATTTTATAAAGTAGAGCTAATAGAGACACCAAACATATGTCTGAACATAACCCTTGTCATTGTCCCTTATGATTATTTATGAGGCCTGTGCCTTTTCAACATAATAGTCATACATCAGTGTTATGATGGCATCTTATCTAGTCAGATTTTAAATAATTACTGTAGTAATCAAATAGTTCTGATATCTCTAGTATTTCTGTGCAGTTACTACAATCCACTGCTTAAGTATGACATTCATGTCTGCAGATTCAAATTATGGGTTTTTTTTGTTTGTTTGTTTTGTTTTGTTTTGTTTTTACCAATCAGTGTTCATAACTACATATTTCACACATGTATTTTCGTGTAGTGGGTTGTATAGAAGAAGCAATTGAAAATTTTCCCTGTGAGCCTATTAGCTGTACTTGTGATTGTCATATAATTCTTTCCATAATTCAGATACTTGTCCACTGACTGGCTGAACTGATTCTTGTAGATTTATGCCTGTAATTTTAGGTATTAGTAATCTTATCTTGACAACAGAATTGGAAACCATCTTCTTGACACATTGTTGTGGAATGCATACTAATAGTAGGTCAATCATTGACCATTTGTAGTTATGCTGTTAACTGAGATGATGAACAGCATGCTCTTGGCACATATTCCTTTTACAGGATGCTCAGTAAAATATGTACTCTTCCACGGAGTCTACAAATAGTGTCTCAGCCAATATGAAGTTGTGGATATCAAACTTTTGTCTTCCTTCCTTCTTTCCTTCCTTTCTTCCTTCCTTCCATACAATTTTTAAAATTTTATTTAGAAATTATCTTCTTCCCCACACAGTACATGTGATGCAGAGAAATAGGAGACTGCAGAACCTCAAGTACATAGCCTCTTACATTTGGTTGCCTAGAACAAGCTGAACTGTAGTTCACAAGCAGCAGCATTCTCTGAATGGTGCCAAAAGCACAAAATAGCTCATTTTTTCTTGTTCTGGGATTCAGGTAAGAGCAGAGCTATGGCCTTTCACACTTTCTGACAGGATAGTGGGTTTTTTATTAATAATGAAATACTTTCTGTGAGCACAGTTCATCATCATTTATTCACTATGTGAAACACATAATGATGACAATGTAAAAAGGCTAATAAATTGCTCGTCCTTCCACTGCTGTAAAGTAACATAAAAATAGTGATGGAATATTTATATTTCTTGTCATGATGTAACATGTGGAGAATATTACTATCAAAGATTAATTTTATTTGGAAGAAGTTACCAAGGGCAAGTACATCATTAAAAACAATTGCATTTTAAACTAGATATTAAAAAAAAAAGGCAGACAATTCCTTTGTCTTAAATGAATTGACCACATAACCTTGTATGAAAAAAAAAAAAAATTACTAGGCATCTAAAGGATTAAGACAGGCACTGATAAATTGATGGAAATCTATCAATGAATCACACAAAATCTGTCATTGAAGAACTCTGGATTGTTTAACGGATTAAAGTGTTCTAACAATGTAATCCTTTAGCAGTTTTCACAGATCTAAAATGTATTTTGCATATTTAAGAGATCAGCTGAGACAATCTTATAACTTTTTGCCTCTGAGCACCTTTTCCAAGTTCCAAAGAGACTTTGTAGGAAGTTTATATATTTTAAGATTACAAAGCATTTATTTCTTTCTGCAAATATATTTAATAGATGGTTAAAACTATTTAACTCCAGATAAACATCTAATATGCTTGCTACTTGAGATAAGACCCGTCAAGTATCTTTGATGGTAGACAGTCATTAGTCAGAGGTGGAAGGGTGGCTTCTTTTGCTCCTTAGAATAGGTTGATCCCTGATGTTGTTAAATCATCATATTTACACATAATTCTTTTTCTTGGGGTTTTATCTATTTCCACATCAGTACTTTCCATCTTTAATCCCTGAGGTACTGGGTGTCCTATCTCAATTATCCTACCTCTTCCTTAATTTTTAGCCTTGTGATCTTTTATGGTTCTTTCCTATGCACTTTCTTGCTAATTAGATTATGTTAACACTTATTTTATAAAAGACAATAAGTTTGAATTTTATTTAAGGTCCTAAGAAGCACAATATTGTGGATAAATGAGAAAGAAAAAACAAAATCAAGAATTTTCTCTATGTAGTATCTGTAGTACATTAGGAATAAATGAAAAGAAGAACTGGAAATCTAAATTTAACTAAAGGAATTTTCATCCAGACTGAACATTTCCCACATTTTTTTATTCCCACATTATTTTATTCCAAGGCCTGTTATTTCAGAGAAGCAAAGGCTAGGCATACATGTTTACATTTACTTGTCTTTTATTATAATTTCATATCAAACCTCTCTGACAGTAAATGTTTCATCTTTTTTCACAAGAGGACATGCAAACAGAAACAAAAACAGTAATAACAGATTGTTAAAATAATAAATTTCACCTTCATTTTTTCCGAAATGGGAATGAACTGTGTTGTCTACACTCTCCTTCCCTAACAAGAGATATCTATTAAAGTCCCTATCTTAAGGTGAAGATATGTTCAAGCCTGGTGAAGATAATTTTTTCAGTCATGCTAACAGAATTCCATTATGACTTTACTCTAATCCTCTGGAAAGGTTCTGCTCAAGGCACATCCAACACTTCCTAAAAAAAAAAAAAAGGAAAGAATGTCTGGTGCTTTTTTGTTTGTTTTGGTTTTGGTTTTGGGTTTGTTTTTTGTTTTTTGTTTTTGTTTGTTTTTTTTTTTTTGGTGGGGGGAGTGTGGTGTTTTTGTTTTTTATTGCCTTGGTCTTTTTGTCAGATAGTAAAATCTAGATCCTATACATTGCCTACCCAGAGGAACTGGGGATTTAATTTTCTACATTATACTATAGTCTTTCCATGAAAAGCCAGCTGGCAGGTACTGACACCTGCTTTCTGTATTGATAGAAAGGAGAGAGAAAATAAGTAATAGGAAGTGTAGCATCAGAGGACTGTAGATTTCAGAGTGATCCTTTGAATGCATGACTTTCTTACAATTGATCTAAAATAAAAATAAAAGTACACTTCAGCACAGTTTGATTTTTTAAGACTTGGTTTGTATTTGGAATTGCTATTGGGTAAATATGTAACACACAGAAAATGCAGTCCACTTAAAAGAAGTTCAGTGCTGCTCTGAGGTAGGAAATAGTCAGATATCCTCTCTGAACCCCTACCACTAGCCTTCCATGAGGTCTCAAAAGAACCAGTCCTTGCTGCCCTTAACAGCTGTTTTTAGTTGATGTTAAAGACTAATTCATGTGAATGAAGCTAAGAAGCAACATAACAGTGTACTTATGTATTAAATAAATAAATAAATAGTATTTTCTAACTCTTTTCATATTGTTCAAATAAAACGCTGAATTAGTTTAAGGAGTTTAAGACTTAACTAATTTTTTTAAAAAATGGACATTTTACTTTTGACTTTATAAGTTCTGGGTCTTAAAACAAGAGCAACAAAACATTGCAAGAGTGAAGGAGACTAAGTCTTTTTTACAAAAGAGTAAAGAAATGCTAAGTGCAAAATGCTGTAAAGCTGGCTGAGTAATCATGGTAGGTGGAAGTTCTAGGAGAGTGGCAACCTTGCATTCTGTAAATATTTGCAGGGTATGGATGTCATGAGTGACATCTTGACTCCTTTTAAATCCATGATAAAAACCTAATTGATTAGAGTTAGAACGGAGTTTCAGCCACAGCAAAAGAGAGGAATTAGATAGTTGAGAAGAGGCACAAAAAGAAATAATTTAGATGGAAGTAAAAATTTGAGAATAACAACTCCACCTATTCAAAAGTTGTATATTTGTATATTAAAACTAACATATGCAAAACATATATGGACACATTCATACACTAATCAAAATATAAGCCTATGAATTAATAAATCTCTCAATGAGCCAACGGGAGTTCATCTTTTTTTCTGAGATCCAGGAGGTTTCATTTAGAGTAGGAGACATCAGGCTGTGCTATGACACAGAGCTTCATAAACCATTTATTTTACACATTATGTTATTTTAAATGGTGAGCACTTAAGTGTGTATATTTTTAAGATACAATATAGATATGCAATCCTGAGGGGTAACGGGGGGGGGCAGAGAGACAGGACACGTGCACCGGGGAGTGAGGTAGAAGCAAGAGAGCTTTATACAAAATGGTTGCCATGTATATAGAGTCAAGGGGCAGGGTCTTGGAACGGGATGCAACCTGGGAGATTTGGGGAAGGGTCTTGGTCAAAGAAGGTATGAATCCCCAAAACCGAGGGGAAAGGGGCAGGAAGCTGCCGTATAGGGGCTGTAACACTGCTGCCAGCAGGAGTCAGTAAGGAGCGGGTTGCAGGCTATGTGAGTGGGAAATTCCAACCAGGCACATGAGAGAAACAAAGGGAAAAAAATATATAACATTGTAGTGTCTTCAAATAGAGTGAAATTCTCAAGTCACAAACAGTTCTCTGGTCCCATTCAGCATCCAGAGCCCAAGCATTCACAGATTAGTGCTGCTAAAGGTGTTCTTCCACTGCTGATAGAGGTTCCCTCCAACATAGATAGAATTCCAATATTATGAAAAATGAACTTGACAGATAACAGAGACTTCAGTCTCTTCTCTGAGTCAAATATTTAAAGGCAAAATTTGACTGCAATGATACAGCAATACACAGGCTAATATTTCCAGAAAGAGGTGTTTTAATTGGAGCTCCTAGATGCCTCTGAACCAAACCACTTGTAGCTTTATTTAGCAAGATTTCCTGTACAGGAAAGACTTCTACACTACTAAAACAGAATATCAAGAAAACAGATTCTGATTAGTTGATAAGTTATCCAGCTTGAAATATATTACAACTATAATTAAAATCCAGATAAATATTTTCTTGCATCCAGAAGACTGCCTATTACTTTTACCAAAATCACACATATTCTTACATATTTGTAAAATTGTCATATCTCTTACATTTAATTTTCTTACAAGTGCTTGTAAGAAGCAATAATTCTGGCCAAGGATACTTATTTTGCTTGATTTTATTTCAGTCTTACGCAGATAGGAAACAGTTCCCCACTGTTTCTGTTTCTGAAAGTCTTTTGATTGACATCTATAAAGGAAATAACTCTAAGAGTACATACTCTGCTTCATTGATTTTTTTTCCTGCTGGGAAGTCAATGACAGGCCTCAAACATCTCACAAGTCTCAGAGTAGATGTAATGGTGGTATCATCATCAGGAAACTACTGTCAGAAGAAAGGGCAACACTTTTGAACTTGGTGATAACAGCAAACTCTGTAAGAACCTTTGAAACTCATTTGTTAGGCTTTGATATTTAAACAAATTATTCTAGAATTCTCCTAATAGAACATCTGTGTCAACAGTAATTCAAATAGAAACAATAATTAATAATATCAAAACAAAGATAACAGGAAATTAGTTCAACAATACATATTTTAACATGTTGACAGTAGTTTCAGTGAAGGTATTTCCTTCTCCTACACGAGATAGAGTGTCAGCAAAAAAAAAAAAAAATAAAATAGCATTTTCAGATAAAAAATAAACCCTGTTTAGTTTTATCTGCGTGTGGTGTCTCCTGTAAAGCTATTAACGTCTTATGTTCCCAAGAAAACTACTTTTGTTTCTTTCTAAAGCTCTAAAGCATCTCTGAATCATCAGTCTATGATTCTGTGGCAGATTTAATAATTTTTTCACCTGTGTTTTCATCTGCTATGCCTTGATATTTCACAGATGTATATTAAAATGTAGGTTGTCAAAGATATTAACAGACTACATTGTTATCTGTTTAGAAAGAGACATGTCTAAGTATTTTCTGGATGAAATACTATTCTGTATTCAAGTTTTGCAAATTTCCAAGTAGTAAATAAACAAACTATGAAATGGACTAATGAATAATACCATGTGAGAAATATTGCATTGGAAATATAAAGTAACTTTTTGAGTAGTACACACTTCTGAGCAGTCACACATCTTATTTTTTATTGTCTAAATTACTCAGGGTTAGTTGATTAAACTAGTCTTATAGAACTGTTTTAGAAGTTAAACATCTCTGAACAGTTTGAACAGTATTTTGCTTCAGTCATTGTAAAGATTTGTTTTCTGCACAAAGCCTACTGGTGTTTAGCTCACAATTTCCAAGGGTTGGGATGTAAGCATGTAGACTACGTGGCTCATTAGCACACTGTATCTGTATAATAGGGATTTATTTCCTCTCTCTGTCAGCTAGTGACTGGTATTGCCTGTCATGTCACAATTTTGTGAATTGCGATTTACAATCACAATGAAAGGGATATGAAGAGCCTGAGCTTTATAGATGTGGCAGACCATTAATAGTGGTCTTTCCATTTGCTTAATGTATGGTAATATAAGGCTTTCTAAGATTCTAGGGTGTCAGAATTTAGACAAGTCTTCAGTATCTGATAAATTCCAAGTGAACTGCTATTAGGAAAAACATAAGGAAAAACATCCTTAGAGAGGCAGCAAATATTAATACAGACTCAATACTCTCAGCAACATGTTCTAAACTTTCCAATGAGTAAAATACCATACAACAGCAACACAGGTCCCCTATGGTATCTTCTTGGGAAAAGGTATTATTTCCTAGAATAGTGGATAAATAAGTCAGATACAGATTAATAGGCATAATATTTCATGTGGCACTGTGATTATGAAAATTAACATTGTGAATATGAAAATTAACATTTTTAATGTGAATTAGAGAGATGGCATGGTAAGCAGCAAGAAATCTTGTTATCTGCCTCAGTCTTCCTAAATAATGTTGATAATTACAGCAAAATCTAAGCTCCCTTCACCATGAGCAGTGAAAGTCAGGCACATCTAAAGGTGTATCTGCCTATCTTGGTATCTATTTGTAAAGGAAAATAAATTACCTTCCAGAGGCTTCTTTAAGATGCCCAAACACCTTCTATTAAATCTAGCCCTCTTGTTTCTTAAAATCAACAGAAAGAACAGAGCCTAAAAATCCACCATTTATTTATATGTCAATTAAACATGTTCTAACTCTATGACTTTAATAGTGTTGTAGACCATTAATAGAAACACTTGATTTGCTGCAGATTTATTTTAAAGTAGAAACAAACCTCAAGCCACCTGAGTAACTGCAGAGGGTTGTGTATCATATTTGAGGAGTATTTTTTGACATAAACTTCATAAGTAGTTCATAGACCATACATTTTTACTTTGAAAAAGCATGTGAAGTGTTTCAACAGGACGAGGGGGCAAGGGCTTAAGCTCAGCCAGGGGCAGTTCAGGTTGGATATTAGAAAAAAATTCTTTACAGAGAGAGTAATCAGGCATTG
>JAWWEU010000125.1:54733341-54751402 GCA_035583155.1 Acropternis orthonyx
GAGATTGGACATGGCACTGAGTGCCATGATCTAGTAAACAGACGGGAGTTGGACGAAGGGTTGGACTCGATGATCTCGGAGGTATTTTCCAACCCAATCAATTCTATGATTCTATGATATTATAAAAGTCAACACATGAATTCCAAATATTGTGAGATAGTATACAATGTGTCTATATGAAGTAGATTCTTAGACTCACTCACTGATTTATTGTCAGCAGTATGTCAAAATTATAAGGGATAATAGCATACTATTTACAGCTTCTTTCAGCTTCCTACTTTGTCCCTGAGTTGCTAGCTATAATACAATATAAGTTTATCCTATCTATATCTATCTATATCTATCTATATCTATCTATCTATCTATCTATCTATCTATCTATCTATCTATCTATCTATCTATATCTTTCATACTGCGCTGGAAAGGGGTGAACCTCTGGAACACCTGGTATACACTGATGATATTTCTGTGTGGGGCAATACAGCAGTTTCTTGAAAACAAAAAAAACCTTTGAAAAATTCAAACTGGTGATAATTCATGCATCAACCCTTGGGCCAGTATGGACTGGCCAAGAGTTTAAAAGATGTGCCCTACTCTGCAGCTGGGGAGAACAGCCCTACCTGGAGCCTCTGGCAAAAACCACCAGGGGAGATTAGAAGTCAACCCCAAGGCATCTGGAGTGAGAGATACAGAGGATGTGAGGTCTGCTATACTCCAGCTGAAAAAATACTGGCAACCTCTTTGCTATGGAGGATGATGGCTGAAACATAAATATGGAGATGTCTGGCTGATTGACCATACCACATCTACAAACCTGCCAAGATGAGTGCCATGTGCTTACAACTGTAGAAGCAACCAATGGCTTGCTACAGGCATATTCCCCACCTCCATGCCACCACCTGGAACATTATCCTGGGCCTTGAAAGCAAGTCTTGAAGGCTCAGAGGGAATCTTCTCAATCTCTATAGGTACCTGAACCTGTCTCTTCTCATTAGTATCCAGGACACGAGGAACAAGTTGGACACATGAGATTATATCCGAACACATGAAAACACCTTTTTTTTTTTCTTTATTGTGAAGGTGCTCAACACAGTAACATATCCAGAGAGGCTGTGAAGGCTCAATCCATGGAAATGTTCAAAACACAAATGGACATCAACAAATGGATCCAGGGCAACCTGCCCTAGGTAGCCCTGCTTGTGCAGTGAGGTTGGACCAATTTAAATGATTTTGTGATTCTGTGGCTTACTTTTAAATTATTTAAAACTTTCTATCAAATTATGTTTTAGCTACCATCATAAACCACTTGGAAACTAGAATGTACAAAAACATTTACAAATTTTTCTGAATTATGCTGGAATACATATATTTTGTAATGTCTATTTTATTAAGCATTTATAAATATCAGCTGCATTTAACACATTGCTACTACATATCAACTTGTAGGCTCCAAATTTATTTTTTTTAAGTTAAACTCAATTCTGCTCAGCACCAGGAGAAGAGTTATAAAACCTTGGCAGCCCATGATGATGATCATATTCAACTTACCTAGACTAAAGAATGGGTCATTTTCTAAGGACCTTCTGTGTCCTTAGGACAGGGGCTGGAAATGGAAGATCAGTGAGGAGCAAAGATTGTTCTTAGGATTGTTTTACTCAAGAGACTTTTGCAGCTGGCAAAGCAAGACCTAAGAAAGAGCAGTGTGGGAGAAGCCCATTTATTACACCTACTGACATTTGTCCTCTGCCTGTTTTGAGAAGTCGTATTCCCATGTAGAGATAGCACTTTCTCACAGATATTCCTGAGGCCCCTGCTGGGAGAGAGGGAGACCATAAAAGCACAGGGAGAAACAGTCTTGAAGCTATTTGCATGCTAAAGATGTTGTTCTAAAAGCACTAGAACAGGCCTGCTGCTGCAGTCTTTTGCCCACTGCAAGATTTAGCAGTGTATTTAAGGTTTCTGACTTTGGAATAAACTTTTCCTTACTACCTTATCCATGGTTTGGTGATCTGTGTTCAGCTGCATGTGTATCAGTTTTAACATTCTGAGAGCCCTTTCAATGTCTACAAACCATGCCAAAAAAAGAGAAACCGAAGTCCACAAAAATAACTGGTGTCTAATAAGACAACATCAAACAGCCCCTGAAATTTGATGGAGAATTCAGCAATTGGGACTTGATATTTCACTCTTTCAATATATTTTTTTCAATTTTTATCATGGCATGACCTGGTCTAGTTGAAGGTGTTCCTGCTTATAGCAGCGGTGTTGAAACCAGATGATCTTTAAGGTCCTTCCAATTCAAACCATTCTATGATTTGATGGTTCTATGACACAACTTCAACACTGATATTTACCATTTCACTTATATTTGTGAAGTTCTGTTTAATTACATATTGGGGTAAGAGTTCAGGGACTGCCCTTCACAGGTTCCAGCCAGTTCCAGCTGGTTCCAGCTAATTCTAAAGGACCTATGGCAGGACACAGTTGAGCCTTTCTGCCATGAATGTGGTACCTTGGGGAAAATGTATTTAAGACTGGGAAGCAATTGCTACAGAGAGGAGAGAGCAAAAAGGTTGAGAAGTAGCAGAGATGGAGGCCCATTAAGGACTGGATTTTCCCCTGCAACCTGTGGGGTTCTACACCAGCGCAGGGAAAAGTGTAAGAGGAAGGAGTGGCAGAGAGAAACCACGAGATACTGACTGCACCTCCCCTTTCCCCCCTCTCCTCTGCATTGCTTAGGGGAGGGCAGTGGAGTCAGGAGTGAAGGACACAAGTGGAGATTGGAAAAGTAAGGGAAGGAAGGTGTTGTCTAAATGTTTTTCCTTCTGTTTTCCACTACCTGAATTACTAAATACATTTTAATATTAAGTCCCAATAAATTCAGCTACCTTTCCCCAAGCTAATGCTGTCTTGCTTGTAATAAGTGATGTCCCTGTCTTCATCTTGGCTCACAAACTTTCTTATTCCTGCTCTTATTTCCTTCTCCATCCTGGTGAGGGAAGAGTGAGTGAGTGAGTGGTGGAAGTTTGGATGTTAGCCAGAGTCAACCCACTAAAAGTTATTAAAGGTGAACAGAAATTAAAAAAGATGATAGGATGTACTTCTTTTGTATTGGTATGATAAATCTGCCCTCAGGATTCTGCCCAAAGTTTGCAGTGGCTTGACTGAACTCTGCTCAGTTTGAGCATTTGTTTCTGATTTCTGCATTTTCTTTTGCTCCATAGAATGATCTGTTAAAGCCACTAAGTTTTAGTGGTTTTGTTCTAATATTTCTGTGCTATATATATCCACTGTACTGCATTTCATGTTAATACTAAATTTTGAGACCTGAACGGCAGTTAGAGACCCTGCAGGGAGATTTTTCTATCAAATGGTTGGTAGGATAAGGGAGTAGTCCTTACATACTGGCTTCAGAATAGGAGACTTGTGTTCAGCAACTCCTGAGATCCTTTCTCACATGGAGATGGGCACATGACTTTTTCCTGGTAACTAATGCTAAGTGCAAAGTCTGTTTGAAACTCTCCCTTTCAGTAGAAGTAAAATATTTGTATTTCTCAAGAAACCTCAATTCAGATAATTTCTGACAGCAGGTGTTATTTTTCTTATCAGAGTATGTTCTCTTTCTTTAGAGAGAAATGTTTTGCTTAGTCACTATAGAATATGTATTTAGTGCCATCTTTTCAAGTGTCACTTCTCATATTTCCTTATATGCAATTTCATAATTTTCCTAAGGTATTCTTTGTATTGTCTCTTTTCTTCTGCTTTAGAACCATCAACATAGTCTAGATTCACTATATGGTATTTCTTACGCTTTCTAGCTGTTTTATATAGTCTTCAATCACAATCATATACAGTAGATGTATACTTTTATTAGGCTCTACTACTTGTTCATTTACTGTTTTACTTGAATTTCTTTGCAGTTTTTAGTCCATTTATTTATTCTGCTTTGCTTTTTTTTCATTACATTAAGTCAATTCATTAAGCAATTTTTTAGTTCTAGGTTAAACTGTGATCTTTTGGCCTCTTCTGATCTTGTTTGAAAATCCATGTAGAGTATCGTGTTCATTGGTAAGATACTGAGACAACAGCTTTCATGTTTGTGTAAACATGGAAAAGAAGATAATGAAGGTGAAAAGAAGATAATAAAGGTGAAAAGAAGATAATAAAGGTAAAACGAAGTGAATGTTTTTGCTCTATAATTTGTTTCCCTTTAATAACTTCTCAAAAAGCTTCACAGTTTAGAGAATTTCTCCAAAAAAAATTATACCCTTTTTGACACTATCTGGCAGAAAGAGACAACTTCTTGATTGATAAAAATGGCCTATTATATGGGTAAGACCAGAAATACACAAATTACATATGTCAAGATTTCAGAGAGAACACTTGTATTGACTTAATATTCTTTAAGGGGACAATGGACAATATCTACTAACTCTTTAATTAACCTACTTTCCCCTGCAACTATTCCCATGATATTCACAAGTATAAAAGCAACTTTTTAAAAAACATTTATTTATAAACTTCTCAACAGTATTATACTCCAGGATTGTTCTCTGAAAATATAACACTGATCAGGGTGAAATAAAGGCAGAATCACAACTGCTGAATGAGAGATGTACACATACTTGTGTACACACATTTTTTTTTTCTCAAGCTAAAAATATCTCTGGCTACTTGAAGATACCGTGACATTCCTTTTTGAATTAATTTCAGATCTTTTGGGCATATTTGGACTTGAGTCTGAGACCTTGGAGGTTATTAAGAGCTTGTCCATTGGTGACGAAACATTTAAGCTTTGTTTCCAGATGAATATTTCTTGTAAGCTTGAATGGAATTTTATTTTAAGCAGTGAACATTCGTGGTTTAATTTTCTATTTTATATGGCAAACTATTTTGTTATCTAGTTCCATAGTAATTTTCTCCTTTTAATTTCACTCAGTGATAGCACTCAACACTCAAGAGAATGCTACATGTAATATTTATTTTAAATATGATTCTAGTCTTCTTCCAGAAAATAATCCACTGTATCTGATACAGCTTCCTGCAGTGGAAGCATTGTCCCATTCTTGAACTGAAAGAAGGGAGATCAAGATTAAATATAAAGTAGAAATTATTTATTGTGAAGGTTATGCAGCACTGGAACAAGTTTGCACAGGGAAGTTGTGGATGCTCTATCCCTGAAAGTGTTTAAGGCCAGGTTGGATGGGGTTTTGAACAACCTGGTTTAGTGGAACTTGTCCCTCTCCCTGAAGGGAGGCTGAAACTAAGTGACCTTCAAGGTCCCTTCCTACCCAATCTATTCTATAATTTTATAATTTTCTCAAAATAAAATTAGAATAAATATTGTAAAACCTAAGCAGAATTCAAGTAATTTCACTCACCAGTTTCAGATTAATAAAAATACATACAACAATTTAATTTTATGCTTTTGTGGTTTAAATTTAATTTGAGGTTAATGAGTAGGGAGTCAGGTCATATAGGCTCATATTCCACTTCCATGCTTCCCAATTGAGAATAATAATGAAAATTAATTTGCATTTCTAACTAATTGGCCAATTAATGACAGCCACTTTGAATACAAGGTGGGATTTTGCTTGCAGATATAATGTATAGCATTGACATCTGAAATAGTTGATAATTCAGTGGAGGATGATGGCATACATGACCTCTAAAAATCACTTTGAGATGACTGAAATAATGGATTATAAATGTCTCCTGGCCTTTGGTCCTTCTTGAGTGAAATACATGCTTTGTATAATACATAGAACAGGACTAAAATTTGAATTTTTGAAAGCTCGAACTTTTCAGTAGGAGACTCCAGCTGTTTTGTTGTTGTCATGCTGTGCTTTGGCCTTGCCCTAGACCTTACAAATTCAAAAATGTTTCCTAAAATTTTACAATAATGCACTCAAGGAAGTTTTATAGGAAACTCTTTTTTTCAGAAGTAAAGTTCACATTAAGATGTTTCAGGAATACATTTAGTGCAGGTAGCTCGGTGTGTTTCCTTTGTTCAGGGTCCCTCTTCAGAGGCACCCAACTCAGGCTGTTATTTTGTTATATTACACAAAACTAAATTATTTTAAGGATTGGGATGTCTGAGACTCTGCTATAGGAAGCCTGGTTTTGAGCCAAAAGGAAATCTGGTCTGACTGTGTGTGTGGGATGTGTAGCTGCAAAGGGGCCTTGCTCCCAGCTCAAGTGGTGCAAATGCAGCTGCCAGAAGGACACCTGGATGGTCAGGCAGGGAAGCTTCCTTAATGTAGAGAAATGTTGCTGTAGAAAATAAGATATATATCCTTTCTGCACATACTCTGTCAAATGATTTATATGCAAGACTATCTTTACTGAAGGTGAAGTATCAATATCATCTCTACCACTGTCCCTTGCACATCAGTTATGGACTATTGCCTTACATTGACCTCTGCTCAATCTAATACTTGTTAACCAAACGGAGCAAAGGACATAAAAGAAAAACTTGCAAATAGATAAGCAAAAAGACACCTTAAAAGCAGATAAATAAAGTAAAACTCAAGGAACTAGAATTACACTTTTCATAGTACTTTTGTACCACTGCTAAAATCAATATGATGACCTGATTTCACCATAATGAAACAATACCTTTTTTTTTTTTTTTCAAAATTCAAATTTCTCAACATACAAAAATGCTTTGGAAGGATTTAGTGTCTACCATTTACTAATGTTGTTTACATTGGGGGAAAAAAAAGAGTTATAATTTAGAGGCATTAGGGTGATACAACTATTAACTTGGGGTGTCAACATCTTGACTGTGCAGTAGTTCTTATGGCTGGGACTGATCTAAGTAAATGCAAATATGCTTTATGAGTGGAGATCCATTCACAGTTAGTGTAAAAATAATTAGGCATGTGCAGGAAGACACTCAAACTAAGAGTTTCTTTCTCCCTCCATTAACTTCAAAGGAGTTTATTATGACAAGTTGTGGGTTAAGAGTCATTGACAGAGGTATATAATGCTATGTGAGATGAATTCAAATATAGAATTTTACCATTAACCCTGGTTTAATGAGAGGTTTGTTCTGTATTTAGATTTTTCTCTCAGGAATATTGCTTCTGATAATGTTCCACCTACTCTCATGGTTTGAAAACTTAAGAATAAACTTTACCATAGTTATAGTTGTTGGATAAATATAAAAATTACTAGAAAAATCCCTTTTCAGTCTGTCGTTGGTGTAACTACCTGTTCATTGCTACTATGTCCTTATCAACCATTCTTCTTTCTTGTGTTAGCTACAATAAGAATACAGTTCTGATCCCAGAGAAAACAAAACTGCTTGATGTAATACATACTAAAGTTCAAGATTTTTTTTAAAATGCTTTTATCTCTATCTTAGAATCATAGAATCACACACAGCCAAATCCCATAGTTTCAATGAAGAGAAATTCTGGAGAAATGGGGCCAAGTACAGAATCATATTGGATTCCAATCTTTTGTCCACTCCAAGGATCATAACTAACTAATAAATTTAAACAATGATTTATTTCTTGCACTATTCTTTCTCTTCAAATAATCACATTCAGGCTATATTAATAGTGTATTTTAGAGAGCTACATTTTTCACAGTTAAGAGGTAATAGACACCAAACACAATTCCAAAGGAAAGCACTGGGAAAAAGGTTTATTTCCATTGTGGTCCTGAAGGTAAATCTTCAAAAAATTCATATGTATGCACTTAGTACATTTCATTACCATGATTGTGACTATGCTAACAGACAGAAGAAGTTATATATTCATGTTTTCTATAGATCCTTAATATAATCTTCTCATATTTTCTGTTCCTATGATGATACCATATTAGACAATTAATTGCTACTGTGCTCATCTGTGCTAGCAGTTCATCTGAAAAACAGTCAGTGAGAGCAATAAAAAAACGTGTTACACAATAACCTAACATCAGTAACATGTCAAGAAAAAAACCCTTTGGTACATGCTGAAACAAAACTTGCAACAAAAGGAATTGCAATCCCAGTAAAAATCTTCTACCCTTTTCAAACTAGAACTCCAACATATTCATTATCTTTGCTACAGAAATCTCAATCAGACTTTTCCCTGTCTGTCCATGTAACAACTTCCAAATTCAGATGAACTTTGATTTCCTTCTGGGCATGTTTTGTCAAATATATTAAATAATGCCACATTTCTGAAGTAAAAATCTTGGTATTTTGTTATGATTTTAAGACTTTATTTCCCTAGTATTAAAAATCTAATGCCTAGATATTCCCATGAATACTTTTTCCAAAGAGTGAATTAAAGACAGAATGAGGACTTCAGTTTGTCATACCAAGCATGAAGTTCTGCTGTTAGGGGCTGAAGCATGTAGATTTATACAAAAAGTCTAAATGAAAGTTGGATATGCCTTGATAGCATCTAATCAGCTGGAAAACATTATTTCTTTTTGTTTTCTTCTCATGAACTCTCTCTTTCTCCAGCAAAACTGCAAGTTTATGTGTTCTTTGTTTTTTGGTTGGTTGGTTGGTTGGTTAGGGTTTTATGCACCCATATGCTGAAGAGGTTCTTCCTGCCTCATTCAGTTGTGTACTATTTATGAAAATGAGTAATGCCTTTCTAACATCATATTAATTATTACAACCATTAGTTAATGACATAAAGACTCATTCCCTTCTCCCATAAAAAGTCAAGCAAAATGTGCAACATAAATCTGTGGTTGTGACAAATTAGACAGCTCTAGTCTCCATTTAGACAGAGGATATGACTGTTTAATAGTGCATAGATAATGGATATAAAAAGAATCCTATACGAAACTGCATGGGTCTTAAACAATTTAAATAGTTTTTAAGCAAACATATGTGACTTTAAAATACTGAACTATTTCAAAGCTGCATTTCTGCCACTGTCTCCTCCTCTAATTTCTATTGGCATAATTTGTATGTGATTGTTAAATTGTTTGCAATATGTTCCCAAACATTCTTTGTGTATAATCCCTTTTTTATTTCGTATGAATCCATAGTGACAGAGATGATTCTGTTGATGGCCTTGAAGTTCAAGCTTGATTTCTGCCTAGACTGGTGTAATTGTAAATCTAACTGGAAACAATAATTTTTGATTAGTATCTAATGTGAATTAATTTGAGGTTTTTGTGATGTTCTCAAAAGAACTTTTAATCAAACCACAAAGCCTGCATTATTTCTTGATATACTTCTGGAAGAGAGTACTTTGCAAATTCACACGTTTGGTTTCGTTAGCCTCAGTAGCAACTTTGAACTGTAAATTATTACTGATATTACTGATACTTTTTATTAAGCTCTTTGCAAAAAAAGATGAATTAGTTTTTGTTGCAGTTGCAAAGCTTTCTATAACTTACCAATTGAACAAAGAAATAGTTCTTGGCTTAAACATTTAAACTGCATGGAAAGACAAAGCAACGATGTATGTCACGGCTCTGATGTCTTGGAATATGAGGCCTTTTATTTTATGCACAAGAATTTTCCCTCATAGAAATCAGAGGGACACTGAAAGTGTTGCCTAAGGCCAGATAAGTTTCTATGGGCTTCTTCAGTGAGCTGCTTTTTCTGACATAAGGTGGTGACATGTGCTAATTTTGTCAACATTTATGTACTTGATTATGCAGAATTTTTTGAGGAATTTCAATTATTCCAATTGGAAATATATCAAATAAAGTTTTGCAAAAAATCTTACTGCTGAATTTCTTTTGCACATTAGTAATTTTAGCATTTCAAATTTTATAAAAAATTTTCATATTTCCTATTTTGAGATTTCATAAATCTAATTTTTGATTACTGTTATCTGGCTAATGTCTACTTCAATACAATGTTGTAAATTAAATTGTAAGCCTATTTTAAACAATATAAATCAGTTTTTAATAAAATTAACTGCAGTTGGCTGTTATGTGAGGGACATTCTTATAAGTAGAAAGTTAACCCACATGGTATTACTTAAGAGATAATATATTCACATTTTGTGTGAACACATTTGTTACTGGAAAGTTGTCATCATCATGGTGATGCCATTTAGGATAAGCCAATATGTACTACATTCTAACTTTTGTTTGTTTTCTCTCATGTGTAATTTTCTAGTAAAATTCTCTGGGGAAAGGCCCTCTGAGAATGATTTCAAAGATTTTTTTTCTAATGCCTTGCTTTTTCAATTGTATTATTTTAAAGATGGATGGTTATATCCTGAGATAATTTCACTAGTAACACTAGTTAGTGGACCAAGACACATGCAACCTTGTGAACATGAAAAATACAATGAATATATAATTTACGCTATTCATTTTTTTGCTATCTGCCGTTAGCTCTGTCTCATGCTTTTCTCCCTCAGATCCATCATATGTATATTGGGCCAGTGTTGCTTAGTATCCTTCTATAAAAAAATATGCGAATGGTAAGAGATTGTGTTTAATTGTCGTGGATAGTTACATCCAATAATTAATGATGATACTAGTATCACAGATTGAATTTTTTGTTCCACTCAAAAAGATGAACTAGTAGTAAGCAAATAAATCAGATTACTTCTCTCAGTTATGTGTTTCTGTCCAATGTTTTTTCTGCCACATGTGGCTATTGTAGAAAGTAAAACAAAAATATGGGAAATAATTTTTTTCTGTACTTTATGAAGATCTGTATTATATTATTTGTTGAAATGAATAAATACAAGTTCAAGGATCCAAGCCTGGAAAATTCTACTTAAAGCAATAATGTTAAGAATTCATGTTGCTAAAAAATGGACTATTACTTACCTCTAACAAGGACAAAAGAATTTGGCATATATTTGGGTGAAAATGGAAAATGTCGTGAATCAGTAATACTTAGAAAAGAGAAATGCCTATTTGGTTGGTTTTGGTTTTGTTTTCCAGTTTTATTAATGTCTTTGGTTTCACTGCAGTATATCAAGGTCTTGAAGGCACTACTGGCTACCCCACTCAACCTCCTTGGGGTTATTAGTCCTTGGCCACAACCCCATGCCCACTTTCATTCCTCCTCAGAGCCGTCAGTCCCTGATTCAGTGATGTCATAGCAGTGGCAGTCTCCAGCTCCCCACAGGCCTGCCAAGATGGGCACACCTGTGGGTCCACATCCCAGCCCAGCTTTGGCCCATTGCTATCACCAGGGCAGTACTCAATGCCCAGGGCAGGGGTTGGCCCTGGTGCCCTCTGGCCCTCCCTTCTCTGCAGCTGGGGCAGGGGGACACACCCAGCTGCCCAGCTGTGTCCTGCTGCCCCACTAGGGATCCTCTGCAGCTCCTCATGCCCTGACTCCAAGGAGCTGCCAGCCCCCCGTAGACAATAACAGAGTAGAAAACATTCTCTTTTCTTTTTTTTTTTTTTTTTTCCCCTCAGGGAAATTGTCTTTATTTCCAATCTGAACCAGTCTTGCTTCAATGGCTTTTCATTCTCATCCTTCCTGCAGACAGCTCTAGGAAAAGCCCCACCCTACTAGTTTGGGGACAAACTTCTGTCAAAGCTATCCCTTCTCCATATGGAACAAGCCCAGAAACCTCAGTCTCTCAGCAGAACTTGCTTCAGTTTATTGGTGTACTGATGTATTTTGAGAATTATGTTCCTGCAATTAACAGTCTTCAAACATTACCACGCTGAAAGTATAATCCACAGAAAAAAAATATTGCACTAACTATACTACTAACCATGCTCCCAAATATGGGCTGGTACACAACAGAAATCAAATTGCATCTGTCACTGACAGCCAATAACATCTGGAATTCTGATTGAAAGATGTCAGCTTAATGCAGCTGAAATTCTGCAAATGTGCACAAAATTTCTCAATAAACCAATTAATTAAAAACCAGTAGGCAATTTTTATTTGTTTGTTTAGGAAGTTTGTTGTTTTATTTTTTACTAGAGATGGAAATCTTTCCCAGATATCAGGCAGAAAAACCTTTGCAGAAAGAGATGCATTTTAGACAATAATATGAAGGTCAACACATCTGGCTGCATAACTTGCACTTTCTTTTCAGAATTTTTCTCAATATAGAATGTAGCAATTACAGAGGTTTGATGCAGTAGGTTTGAGGGGTTCAATAAAATGAGCCTGCTTATGGAAATCAATTGTGGAAATAAACTTTCCACATTTTTATCAGGGAGTGTATTTGTTATAATACAAGTAAAATAATAAAAGATGAGGGTGGAAAACTGGCCTCTTCTGCTGACAGCAAAGCTGTTGCTTGATATACTATTGTTTCATGGCCAGTTTACTAGACTAGTTTCTTTCAGTTTGCAGTGCTAAAGTGAGAAAAAAAAAACGAAATAGAAAAGCCTACAAATCCTAAATTAAGGTTTTGGTTTTATTGTAAGGGATTAAACTTCATATCACATTTTTTTCAGAATTTTTGCTCTTATGATAATGAATCAATCATGCTTTGGGAGCTTCCACTCCCTCCTTATATTATGGATGTAAATTTATCAACTATTTGTGAAACATCAGTTTTCACTATGCTTGTCTTTTCTACCTAGCTAATCAATACTGTTTCCAGTTAAACTCTTCCCGTGTTTTTTCTGTTCCTTCCTAGACACATGACACATGAAAGTTTTCTGGAAATAATGTCAAATATAAAACTCATCATTCATAATTAACTGTATCTGAATGCATTGATTAATGTTAGGAATGTATCTGCCTTAGCATGATCTGATCTTTTGCTGGTTTTTTTTGTTTGGTTGGTTGGGGTTTTTTTCTCCTTTACGTTTCCTTTTTATTTTTTTCATGGTCTTTTTCTTTTTTTTTTCTTTTTCTTTTTGCCTTTTAAAAGCAGATATGTTTCCTCTATTATTTACAATAACTGTACAAGATTTTTCTCCTCTTCATTAGAGTTGTTTTCATATCTCTTGACAAGCACGTTACTTCTGTCTTTTGTTGCTCTCAGTTTCTCTTTAAGACCAAAACAAAGCATGAAAATGATAAGGAACATAACTGGTTTTGCAATTGACTCTATTTATTGTCTTCTCGGGACAAGCACAAGTCTATGGAACACTGCACTAGATATGCAGTGCCAGTATTCCATCACAGGACTTCATGTACTATCTAATTTACTCTTCCAGTCAGTGAAGATTAGTAACTTGTCCAGAAAAGGTGTTTGGTTTGGGTCTGTCCTTAAGATTGGATTTGACTTATTATCTCTTTTTGTTTTGTTTCTCTTTTGAACATATTACCATAGTTATGGGTTTTGTATGTTCAGAGATTCTCTCTGACTTCCCCTTTATTCTTTTCCAAATGAAAGATAATGAGAATCTTTTCACTTCCATCATGCAAAAATTTGGGGTTTTTTTCATATTTTGTCTTTCTTTCTCCCTAGGATCCTAGAGGAAAGATCAACAAACTCAAAAAAACACTGCAAATTGTTACATGCCATTGTTGCTTGCTTTAAAAGTTTTCTAAAATGGAATCTTACATAATATAATTGACAGATATCATCCAAGTCATCTCTTCCTCTGTTTTAGCACATCTAGTAGAATAATGTGGTGGAAAAAAATGTGTAACAATAGTGTTCAGAGGACTTTAGATGGACTGAACGTCATCAATAAATCCATTTAGGGGTAGAGTAGCTACCAACACAGAGATAAAAATGGAATCCTGTTTCAGCAAAATTAAGTTAAAGAGCAGTAGATATACAGATTAATGCTACTGTGCATATGCTAATTGAAATTGAGTATTTTGCCAATTAAACATTCATGAACAGGACTGAAACTGCCACTTTTGATGATGATTCACAAAACCAAAATAATTTATCACTCTCTCAAGACTTGCTCAACTCTGCAGGACAAACTATTATTCACATGAGTTTTTCAGAATAAGAAAATCCAAGATGTCAGAGGATGGAGACTGGTGATTTTTTTTGTACAAATATGTAATTTACTTACTTAATGAGCATAAAACACTGAAATGTTTAATCAAACTGCTTTCTACAATCCCAGATGAAATTAAACAAAGCTAACTGAAGAGTGTCCAATTATTATTATGATAGATAGAATTAAAGTCTGAGTAGAAAAGAAGAAAGGATTGCCAGTATTTTCCTTTTGAGAACTATTGCTCTTCCTGTTACAAAATCAAAAAGAGGAATATAGAGTTTATCCTTTAAAACACCATGTAGGTGGTCAATGAAATTAAATCATGGCATGTTTTGAACCCAGTAAAAAAGTTCAGCAGATAGCAAAAGATTATTGTGAGAAAATTTTCAATGGATTTATGATAGTCCAGGAAAGAGCAGAAAACAGAAAATGAAATAATAAGTTATATGTTATCACTGATGTCTACAAAAGTCTGAAAGTGCTAGTTGAATGTGCAAAAGGGTATAGTGGAACTTTAAAACTAGTGTGAACAAGGGAGTCCCTGACAGTGCTAAATGGATAACTAATGTACAACTATCAGGGTTGTGAGAGTCTATGATACTTCTTCTGGCCCTACTCTAACTGAATTGATCATAAAGAGTTTAATCCAGTAAAGGCAAGACTCCTGTAGGTATAACAAATGAGTTAAAAAAAGACTTTGCTGATGAGCAAAATTAATTTTTGGTAGGTGAGGAATATTTCACTAAGTAAAAACAATTCTTTGGCAAAAAAAGCTACACTTCTGGATCTCTGTGTTGAAACGGCACCAACAATGGCAACTATCGTGAAATTTTACATACCTCTCTAAAATTGATATTGCTGAATATGCATGATATTATCTGAAGTACAGCATTTCACCTAATGAAGATGATGGTCTGGCACAAAAATCAAAACATGCATAGTTCTATTTCAAGCTTCTATATACAAAACACCCAGTTGGATTCAGGGTAAAAAGTCAAACAAGTTTGAATATTGTTTGAGAGCAACAATGTTTGAAACAGCTTACAAATTACTTTTGAAAATTTTTTAATAATAGAACATCTGATTTTTTGATAAAGTGTGCTTTCCTGGACTAAATTTGCCCATGTAAAGACATATATGGAGACATTTGACCTGTATAAAAGGATTTGTCTCTGTATACTGGTCCTATTTTCATCCATAAGGTGCAAAACTAAAGTGTTTTAATTTTTCCTCCTGCATGGAAGCTAAATATTTTTTTAGTAAATGACTGAAATAGTCAAGCATTATGTTCTTCAAATATGCAATGACAGGATACCAAAACCCACAACTGATTTTGAATTCATGTAATAAAAATTTACACATACCTGAACAACATATTGAGTAAGCAGTTCATGAATTTCAAAAATAAATGAAAGAACTTAATATAATTCCTATGATCTCTTGGTCAGTGTGTAGCAGTAATTTATCAGAATAGTTTTGTTTCCCTGAGATGCAGGTGTGAGACTTGTAGGGTTTGACTTTCACCTTGCAATAAAGAAAGAAAGGGAAAAAATAATTTCTCCTACCTTGTCAAAATCTGCTGAAAAATTAGGTGTCCAAACTGCAGTAGTGATGGCACATACATTGTTTGCCAAACAGTCATGTATACCCTTAGAGAATATCAAAGAAATACTGAATAAGGACATATTTTTCACTCCTGGAAAAAAAAAAAAAAACAAACACCACAAAACATAAAACTAACAACAGAAAAAAAAAAAAAAACAACCGAAAAACCTTAACAAAAACAAAACAAAAAATCTACATATTCTTTAAAAATAGCAATTTGCTTCCTCACACTGCAGGTAAATAGTCACATTGTTTAGTGATATAATACCACCCTTTACTCCTTCTTTTACTTAATTAAAAAATAAGGCTTTAAATATAATATTATTTCTATCTTCTGATGAACAAAAGAAGAAAGAAGAAAGGGCGCTCTCTCTTTACCTTATACCTTCACTTCCAAATAAATTTTTTACAGGGAACAACTGTTTTTGCCCCAGGAGAAATCACTTTTTGGAGACAATATCATGTTGTCAGGAAATCCTTTTTGTTTAATGGAAAATCACTATTAAATCTAGGGTTGTGATTTATGAAACAGGTCTCACATCACTGTGATGAGTTTCATGAGAATGAGACACAAAAGGCACTGATACTTAAAATCACAAGGTGGATTCTTAATTCTTCATGGAACTCTTGATTTCAGTAGGCTTTTTAGCAGATGCTATAGTTGTATACTGCAAGGCAACAGCATATGGCATTATTTTTACTAAAATTTAATCCAGTAGCAGGTGACCTGGAGCTAACTGCTTTAATCCTACATCTGTCATTAAAATGCTACTTTTCCTACAGCTGCCTGTGTGACCATTTTTCAACTTCTCTACTCCAGAGGATTATTTTGTCAGTGCTGAATACTTATGTTCAGAGAGGTAACTCATTGTTTATATCTTGTAATATTTTTTGCATTGTTACTTTCACATTTAAGTGTTTCAGTTTATATTTAAGTGCATTTCAATATTTCCATCTCTTTAAAATTATATAAATATTTGACGTGTTAAAAAAAATCATCCTCTAAGTAACTACATACATAGCTGGACTATATACCTGGAGCTGGGTTAAGGCTAACAAAGAGAAGCAAAGAAATTATATCTAACATATATAAAGGTCACAACATATAATAAATTTGGATGTAACCTGGAGCTGTAGGCCAATGAGAAAAATAAAGTGTAAAAGTATGTTAGCAAACATAAAAATAACCCCAAGCTGACCCTTGAAGGTTAAAGAAGAAACAAGTAACATGAACATCATATTCCTCCCAGTGAAGGCCTCCAGATGCAGACAGTGTATCATAACACTCCCTCTTGTGTGAAACTACACATCTTAAGCCTAGAGGAACAGGACAAGAGTGAACAGAACAACAAGGAGTAGAAGCTAGTAACTCTGTGTAGAACAATTTTAGTTGCATCATTATTCTTTCTTTTTTATGTAACAATTAGATGTGGACTAATAATTATTAGACTCTTGAGATTCCAGTTATAGTAACAATAAATTATTGATTTTATTTACTTCCAAGATGTGCTTCCTTTTTGCCCATAAACAAGATTTTGAGCATAGCACCCTTCAGAACTTAATTCACTACATTCAATCTGTTCTAATTACTACTGCTGACCTAGTGGAAACAAGGTAAGTAGAGCACTGCTAATTAGTATAATGCTAACAAGAAAAATCATAGGTGGAAGATTTGTTAAAAAAAATCTTACAGTTATCTCAGAAAACAGATATAGTTGTCCTTTCTATTGAAGAGTGACACATGGAGATTCCTTTCACAGCTTCTGCTGTAAAAAATAAATCCTATTTGCTAATTTTGTGTGCCAACAAAAGAGCAGAAAATATACTTATATGCTGCAACCACAGTTCTGTATAGATAGCCATAACAAGAAGTTACTCTATGCACAATAAGGTACTTGACTCCATCACAGTGACATATTGCAGAGAAATTCAGACCTGGTGTGACAGCAGAGGCCTTGAGAAGGAGAGATGAAAGATGCAGCCTGTGGATAACATTCCACAAATTGTTAAAAGCTTCATAGTCTGTAGCCTGCTGGTGTGTTATGACCATCTACTTTTATGGAGAAATGAAAGGCAATGCCATTCTTGAATTAACATGAAGAAGTCTCTCAGTATGATCACAGTACAGAACAAAGATCATAATAATATTCCACATTAAATTAATAAACAATTGGCAAATTAATTTAATAAAAGACAGGATGAAAAAAAGAAAAATCTGTTGAATACCCCTGTAAACTGCAAGGGAAGTTCACCACTGAATTTGTCTTGAGAACTAAGCTACAAAAATTTCTACAATGGAAAAGCTTTCCAGCTTTGAATCGGAAGACATGCTAATAATCCAGTGGTTAATTGAAACCTGCTGCTCTGCAGTATGGTAAGTATATGATACTTATTTTCTAAAGAATAAGGTATTAGAGAAGATCAAATATCAAATAGCTCAACAGAATAATGAAATTAAGAGTGTAAAAAGTAAAAATTAAATAAAAGTTCAACTAAATCAGAGAAAAAAAGAAACAAGAACCCAAAAACCACCAACAAAACCAAACAAAAAACAAGAACACCCCACCTCCCCCCCAAAAAAACAAAACAAAAAAAACCAATCAACCAATCACCCAAAACTGAAAAAGATGCAGAAATTAGA
>JAWWEU010000125.1:54761334-54777395 GCA_035583155.1 Acropternis orthonyx
GTGGGGGGAGAAGAAACAGACAGGATACAGGGAAATGGTCTTTGCAAGTGTTTTAACCTCCTGACTGTGAGAAATGGTCAGAGATACAGCTGTTGCTCCTCTGTAATTCTGATAGTCAGTTGAAGGCTTCGTGAACAGTGTTATCCTTCTTCTTGCAACACTTTTTTTAAACTAAAAAAAAAAAGGTTCATTCATTCAACAATGAATGAAAATGCAAATAATGCCATTTCAAAGCTTTCAAGTACTATGTGCTCCAATTTCTCATAGTACTTATATTTTTAAAATATTTTCTACGTATTTATATTTGTATTTTCTCAAAGTTAATCAGAAAAAAATAATTAAAAATTTTCTGTGCAGAGAGGACATAAGATATACCAGGCTGAAACACAAATTGTCATGTTGGATGTTATAACCAACCTTATGTCTATGTAAGTATATTTTCAAGCCTACCAATTGTTATGTAACGACACTGTGTATATGATGGGACTACCCTAAACCCACATATGTCAGAAAGCATGCATACTGGAGTCCGCTACTGCTTGATCTTAGCCAAAAGCTGATCTCTTTCCAGTGGTGCCCAATGACACTTCCAGAGGCAATAGGCACTAACACAGGAAGTTCCATTTGAATGTAAGGAAATGCTTTTCTACTGTGAGTGTGACTGACCACTGGCAGGACTTGTGGAGTCTCCAACTAAGGAGAGATTCAAAAGCCATCTGGACAATATTCCAGACAATGAGATCTAGATGGCCCTGCTTCAGCAAATGGGCTGGAACAGATGACCTTCAGAGGCCTTTATCTGTCGCAGCTAGTCTGTCATTCTGTGAGTTTGAATGTGCTGAACCTAAATACCTACCTGTCCTTGTTATAGTGACCAGGACCAGTTTGTCAATGTGTGGGTGTGGCTAAGACTGTGTATTCTACACCCTCTATGTAATTTCTCATGAACTGCTAACAATGGACCATTTGCAGCAGCTTGCAGGGGCACACCTGACCCCTCAGGCTACAAGCTGGGTGTTTGGGAACTTCTGTGAGATGAGAAAGGTTTCCTGTCTTCACAGCAGTGTCTCAGGTGTGATAACACCCCTCCAGGAAGCCACTAGCACCTTCACACCCAGCCAGAGGGGGTCATGTCTGCTAATGGGCCATCAGGGATTCCAAAAATATGCTATGATTCACCTTACACAGTAACTCAGCCATTGTGAAACTCCTCACCCTGGGGGAGGTACCAGGCACTCGCACCTGAGCCTAAGCATATATAAACTGCGGGTTTGGGGACTGGACTCTCACTCACTTGTTGGATCCAGAGGAGGACCCGAGCCTCAGGAGGACTGCGACTTCCACTCTCGACTGGACCGTGACCATTATCCTCACAAATAGGTTTCCTCTTTCCTTTTACTTTGTACTCAGGGGGACCAGGTGGTGCTCAGCACAAGGGCTGATGAACACCCTCCTGTTCATGCCCCAGGGTGCTGGGTTACACACTTGTTTTCTGTGAGTCAAACAGGCCTTTTTCCTCTGTAACCTCATACTTATTGTGATCTTTTTATTAAATTGTAGTTCTGACTTGCAGTCTTTTTGTGAGTTGGGTTCTTTTCTCCTGCTGGTTTACCTGAAACCAGCACACTACTTAATTATCTTAAATGGGTCTTAGAAATCTGTCCAAACTGAGAACTTGAAGCCTAAATTCCTCATGGTTATGTTTTAAAATGGCACTGGTTCATCTACAGCTTGTGTGGCTGGATATCAGCCTCTCTTCGAGTTCTTACTAGTCACTGTGGGATAACAGTGGGACCTGAAACACTGGGGGAAAAAGATGTACTGAGGTGAAGCCAGGGCATATGACAATGCAGAGAACAAGGAAGATCACAAAACTCCCTATAGGACATTTTCCTAAAGGAAATCAGCCAACATGCAGACATTTGTTATTATTTTTTCTTATCAACTATGGACTAACTGCAACACAGATAATCAAAACTTTATTATTTCCCCCCCACACACCCCCATTGGACAAGTGGCTATTTAGACCACCCAACTTCTAGAGAATTTGAATAAAGTTTTGTGCATGTGTACTTGAGAAAAAAGATTCAATGTGTATTTCTTTGCCCTATTTGCAAATTACATACATGTGTGAAAATGAAAATTAAAAATTAGCATGAACTTTTAAAGTCTGATGAAGTAAAAATGCTTGTTTTTGTTTTACATTTTTTTCATTTTCCAATGAGAAAACTGAGCTTCTTAGTCATTATCATGGGTAAGCATTTTGATAAAAGTCACAAAGAAAGGAGATAATCCATGAAGAAATGTTAGAACCATTTTGAATTGCAATTTTCATGTACTCATGAATGCTACAACTAAAAAAGTTATATTATTAAATTGAATGCATCTAAAGCCATTTAGAAAGCTTAATCTGCCAATATAAGTGTAGAGAATGCAATTTCTAGATAAGTTGCAGAATAAAGCATTTTTGCCACAAATATTGCAAAAGATGTTCATAAATTATTTTTTATGCAATTTAGAGGTTTTCGTATAGATTTACACTATATCAAAGATACTTTTAAGGTGACAGATGTAGACTGCACTTGTATCACACTTGTTTCCATTCAAATCATATGAAATAGAAAGCTGAAATAACCAAAGCAGGTTTCAGCAGGCTGGAACACATTGATTGAGAATACATTAATTTTGAGTCTCTGTTATGTCTGTGTCAGAGTAAAGAATTAATGTAATAAAAGTCATATTGGTAATACCTGCATGTGGGAGAGGAAGTTTTATGAAGTCAATGGAAAGACAAATATGTGAATTCTAAACTGTAAATTTTGTGAATGCAAAATACTTTGTATGAAATGTACAATCTTTCACTCAAACACCTTTTTCATCAATATTTATATTCACTATTTTAGTTTTAATTTCTTAATTTTTACGTTCTGTTTGACTATCAACTTAAAAATCTTCATGTAAATAGAAGGTCTTGAAAAGTATGCTTTTGCGAATTAGCAGACCAGTGAACAACAGAAGAGTTTAAGACTCAATGTCCATGATGATTAGGCAACAGAAACCTGAAGAGAAAGCTGAACACAGTAAGAATAGAATGCGTCAAATATGTAAATATATGTAAATAAATACAGTGCACTAAAGTGCACTATTTATCTTGTTTGATTTGGAAGAATGGTGAGCTGGACTGTATGAAAAGTGACTGAATTTTCATACTGATACCCAGTTTTTATGCCTTATGAAAAGGAATATGAAGAGAGGAATATTCAGAAGCGTACTACTGCTATAAATACAGATAGTTATTCCTAAGCTTGACCACTTATTTGATGAGACTTTAATGAGAGGAAAGATCTTTTTACTAAAGTCATCTAGCTGCTTTTGACTGACCGACTGCTCTTTTTCTATGTAGACTGTTATAATTGTTCCTGTGTACTCCCCCTTTTTTCTCCAGAATCATTCTTTTTGGAAAGAGTCTGTCTGTCATTTTTAGAAGGAGACCTTCCCTTCTATCTCTCCTTCTATTTTATGGGGCTGAAACCTGAAGTATCATTTGATTTCTTCAACTATAACTAGAAATTTGCCAAGAATACTGAAGCACTCCAGCCTAGGCAAAACATGATTTACCTAGCACAGAAGCTAGGAGAGTTGGAAATCAAATTAGTAGCATTTTGCAATATTAACAATTTACTAACAATTTAGCAAATTAGGAACGATTTATACATTATGGGTATCCATGGCAATGACGATTTTTCCCAATGTTTAGAATGCTATTTCCCTACAAAATCTTATTATTATTGGGAAAGCTTAAAGATAGCTGATGGTTTCTACTTTATTGGTCTTTTGGATAAAATTGCTGTCTGAATCCTTAGTTTTTTAAACATTGTAGGCGAGAATAAAATTAAAGCAACAAGCGATAAGGCGTATATATGTGACTGTGTGGATCTATGGGCTCTAATACGTTGAATAAGATCATATTAACACTGACATCAAGAGTGAGATCATCTTAGACAACACCAAAGAGTTTAAATTCAGTAGTGTTACTCTGAATAGACAGTGAGGTAAAACTCCATAGGTGTGCACGCATGTGCATTGAACATAGTGTTAAATGTACATGGGCCAGATGACAATTGACTAGTATATCTGGAAGCAGATGAATCATAATGTCAGGCATGAAGCTGCAGAATGAGCATCAGTGTAGCGAAGTGTTTTGGCTAATTAATATTTCTTGAGTGGGTTAATTAGCTTCAGCATGAAAGTACCTTTGACAGGTAAGTGGCTGTGATTCTGAAATTTGTTCCTTTGCTCCCTGCTATTTCATCTCCTATGCTCCACTGAATAATGCAAACCTATATTTTTCGAGTGCTTCTTTTGGTGTGATACAAGCTGTGTGTATGGCAGCTATGCTGAAATAATCTTTTTTGGAAAAGGATCCCTCCTTGATAAACTTTATTTACTTATATGGTAGGGATGCCTTTTCTGTGAAAAAAAGGATCCTGGCCTTCTGTAGGAATTTATCTTCATGCTTATTGGTGATCTTTGAACACCTTTATTAATGAGGACTTTTAGTCTCTATTTGTTTTGGGATTTCCCCCACCCCGGCTCTGTAATTTTGGAAGAATTTAAAACATTTTTCTGTAACTGAGTGTGAACACTGTTTTGACATTTACCTTCACATTTGCTCACACATCTTGCAAACTAAAGTCTGTTGGTGAGGCAGTACTAGACTGTCCTGTGGAAAACAAATTAATTCTTTTGTATTTGAGATAGACACCCAGATTCTGCTAAACTATCATGGATATATGATTCACCATTAAGGTAAATAATCTAAAAGTTACCATTTTAACAAGAATTCAGCATTTAACTAAACTGACATGAGCCTAGATTTAAAAGAAGAGACCAGGATAAACAGCTTGCCACAGGTATGAAGTGATGCAGTTTGAAAGAAAAACCGAGGGTGTCTGTGTTTGGACAAGTGATGTGTCCACAGTGTGGATGGTAAGACAGACCCTTAAGCAACTATAACCTTAGCTGAATACATTGGACACATCAAAGTGTAGCGCTGTACATCTACCAAATTGATACTGAAAGTATCACAGCAGGGTATTTTATCTTCAGAGAATCACAAAATAAGTTAGGTTTGATGGGCTATAGAATACTTTAGTTTGGCATGGGGAACCCTCACCCAAGGCAGAACCAGCTTCAAAGCTGAATGTATCTTTGAAGTTACATCAAGTTGTCCAGAACTTTGGGGGAATTTTACTTAGAGTAGTGTCAACCTAGGGACTTAATCCCTGCAATGAGGATGTAACCTCAGTATCATTGTCTCTGACCTAGCTGTATTAACAGGCTGTCTTGTTCTCTGTCTCTTTCATAATTATATGCTGTCCTTCCTCCCAAGCTTTACTCTATTGAGGTGAGAGTGAAGACAGTCCAGCTTCTGTTCCTGTTGCTTCAATGAACAATATGGGACATTTTGTTTGATATATATGTATTTTACTATTTTTCTTTGTTCTACAACAACTACTACTAGAAAACTGCTTTCTTGACTTTTAATGTCTTCTTCATCCACAAAGTTCTCACTGAGAAATTCTGGGAACAAGAGAATTTAGATTTCCCTTTTGGCCTGAAATGTCTTCTAGGTTATGATGCAGATACAATCATGTATTTTGGAGTAAAGTGACTATGTTCTTTGATGTATGTTAACAAGGGAAGCTATGTGAGTAAAAAAAAAAGCTACCTTAACCCTCTAAATTTTCTGCCTGTGCTGCAGATAATCAAAAGACAAACCCCAAAACCTTGTCCCATACTGGTGAGTGGGTGTACAGCTGGGCACAGGGACACACTGTGAAGTCTGACTCCACAAAATACTAGTACCGATTTGTTGAGACATGAAAGGAACTTAACCATGGCAGAAAAAAACTAAACTGTAATTAATCCTTTTTCTGCCTCAAAAAGGAGAAAAGAAAAAGAAAAAAAGAAAAGAAAAACAGAGAAAAAAGAAAAAGAAGAAAAAGAAAAAAGAAAAACAACAAACAAAAAAAGAAAAGAGAAAGAAGAAGAAGCATCTATCCAATATGAGACTCTGCTCAAAGCAATTGGAATACTGACAATTTCCTGTATTGCTCCCATCAGACAACACCTGATAATATTAGTGCCTCGAGGGGCAATTGAAGGGTAATCATTATAACATAAAAAAGTAGAAACTAGCAAAATTATCTAAAATATTTTTAATAATATTATTAAAAATTGAAATTAAAATTATTTTAATAATATTATTTTGTTTAAGACTTTTTCTGTATAGTAGGAATTTTTTATTTTCCTTTTTCCACATTTTTCTCTATTAAAGCTGGTCTAGAAGCACTTCTTTAATTAGACTAGTAAAATTTTAATTAGAATAAAACCAATTTTTTGCTTTACACTTGCAGTGTATTTCTTTTCTGTCCATAAGATTTTGAGTGTAACATATTGAGTAATGTATGTTATCCTAACTAGTATACTAAACTGAAGATGATGAGACACATGGCAGGGTAGAGTAGGTAGAGAGAATTTTACAGTGCAAAAATCAGTACCAATCTTTAAGAAACAGGGCCCTTATGAAGAATTGGAATGAAATAACACTTTCATCAGTTTCAACAGTTTTAAATAGATATCTCTCCTTTAAGTGCTAATGCAAGATACCTTTTGGCTCTTGTTTGAATTTTTGGCGGAGAAGGTGGTGTCATGTTTTTCCTCCCTACATGTCAGTCTGGTCCTAGTTAAAAAGAACAGAAGGGCCTTTTGGAAAGAATTCTTAAATAAGCATATTGAAACATACACATTTGCCAAGAATTAGAAGTGCTTAAAGGGAATAAATGGGACAAAGGAAGAACTCACAAACTCATTTATAATAGTTGCACTTTACACTTTCGTGCTGATTACTTAGCAATGGAACATATTTAGAGACAAATATGAATGTGCGGTTGTGTCTGTGATGAAGAAAGCTGTGGGGGCTCTACTCTACTTATAAATGACAACTGAAACAAGCAGATCAGAGAAGGTCAGCCACTCACATTTCTTCATACTTTCTGTGGCACACTTCAACCATGGGAAAGAAGGATAATTTTTTTTCTTCCATTTTAAGGCATTTCTTTTTTTTTTCAGAGTGCAGGGGGGGAGGGGGGAAGGCAGTAGAGGGTGAGTTGTCATTGTTAGGATTTAAACCCTTTCTCTGGTTAATTAGTTTAATTAATTTGAGTAATCATTGTTAATTTGAGGAATACATTTAGTGCAGGTAGCTTGATGGGCAAATGCAGTGCAAGTTGTGGGTTGAGCTCTGTGTGGTGGGAACACAAGATAAGAGGCCGTGAACTGGCTCCAATCTTTGCACAACAGAGCATGGCACCTGAGGCACCGGCCAGGTACTGGACACTCAGGGACACAGCAGGATCTGAAGACTTAGCTGGACGATACCAGACTATTGCACTCTTAGACTGTAAGGGTATTAAAGCCCAGGGTTTCCTTTGTTGGGGGACACTCTTTGGAAACATCCAGACTGAGCTCTTATTCTATTGTTGCACCTTGATTAACTTACTTTAAGGATTCAGACATTTGAGACTCTGCTGTGAGAAACACAGGGACAAGCTGATAAGGAAACCTTGTTTGACTGTGTGAGAGTGGTCTGTATAAAGTGTCAAGTGGGGCACCTGTTGACTCATTGGAGCTGCCTGCTGCAAAAAGGCCTTGGTCCCAGCTCAGGTGGTGTGAGTGTGGGTGTCAGAGGGGCTCTTGTATGACCAGACAGGAAAGTTTCTTAACAAATTGATTGTAGAATCCTGACCATAGTCAGAAAAACTTGATGAATGTCTACTATGGACTTTTCAGTGCACCTGGGAGTTGGCTCTTTTCATGTAACTTTTCTTTATTTTCCCATCAGTAACTGGTGAGGTTGGGGCAAATTCCTGACAAGTGTATCTCTTCCTAGTTGAGCTCAGTGACAGATTTCCTCCAGGCAAGAATTCTTTCTCCAATTTATCATCTTTAAAACTGTCCCAAGTGTTATTAACATGTTGTACTTGGAGTAGATGGGGTAGTCCAAAGACAGCACTTATGATGAGGCCTCAACAGTGCAGAGCAGAGTGGGACAATCCCCTCCCTCAGCCAGCAGGCAATGTTTTCCTGATGCCCTCCGGGACACAGTAGACCCTCATGGCTGCCCGGGCACTGTTGACTCATATTCAATTTGTCATTGACCAGGACATTCAAGTCCCTCTCTGTGGAGCTGTTCTCCAACCTCTCATTCCCTAGTCTGCATATATCCAGGATTGCTCCATAACAGGTCCAGAATTAGGCACTTGTCCTTGTTAAACTTCATACACTGGTGATTGCTCAGCCCTCTAATTAGTCATATCTTTCTCTGGGAAGTCTCTGCCTTTGAGGGAATTTGACAGCTCCTCCCAAATTAGTATCATCAGCAAACTTACTTAGTATCCTATTCAGTCCTGTGTCCGGGTCATTTATGAAGATGTTGAAGAGCACAGGGCCTAAGATGCAGCCCTGTGGAACCCCACTAGTGACAGGTGTCCAGTCTGATGTTATCCCATTCACTATTACCCTCTGTGCTGGACCTGTGAGCCAATTGCTCACCACCATGTGTTGTGTTTATCCCGCTGTGTGCCGGACAATTTGTCCAGCAGGATCCTGTGAGAGACAGTATCAAAAGCTTTACGGAAATCCAAAGAGATTATATCATCTGGCTTCCCTTGATCAACTAGGTGAATTATCTTGTTATGAAAAGAAGTTAGGTTTGACATGCAAAACTTTCCCCTCATGAAGCCATGTTGGCTGTGACCTATGACAACTTGGTGTTTCAGGTGTTTTTCAAGACCTCCCAAAATAATTTTCTCCATAATTTTACCAGGCACTGAAGTGAGATTGACAGGCCTGTAGTTTCCAGAGTTATCCTTCCTGCCCTTCTTGAAAATTGGGACAATGTTAGCCAGCTTCCAGTCAGCTGGGACCTCTCCAGATTCCCAAGACTGTTCAAAAATCATTGAGAGAGGCCTCAGGATGACGTCACTGTGCTCTTCGAGCATTCTCAGATGAATCCCATCAGGCCTCATAGATTTCTAAGGATCCAGGTGGAGCAGATCTCTCACAACTTCAGGGTCAACTGGAAGTTTAGCATTCTCACAGCCATGGTCCTTCAGCTCAGGGTGCTTGGACTCCGTCAGCTTGTAATTGCTGTAGAAGGTAGAGGCAAAGAAAGTGTTAAACACCTCTCTTTGTTTGTTCCTGTTTATAAGGTAACCATACTCATCCTATAATTAGCCAATATTATTTCTGCCTTTTGCTATTAAATTATTTTAATAAATTCTTTTTACTGTCCTCCACATTTCTGGCCATCTTCAACTCCAATTGAGTTTTGGCTGCATGAATTTTGTCCCTACAGTGGCAAGAAACATCTCTGTAGTCTTCTCATGTCCTCTGACCTTGCTTTCACTGGTCACAGACCTTCCTTTTTTGCCTTATCTCCAAAAGACCCTTCCTAAGCCAAGTTGGCCTTCTACCTCATGTACTTGACTTCTAGCATTTTGGAGTTGCCTGCTCCTGTGCCTCAGGAGGTGGTGCTTGAAATGAGACCAGCACTGATGGAGTCCAGCACCTTCAAAAGCATTTTCCCAGGGGATCTTGCTCACTAGCTCCTTCAGCAACTTGGAGTCTTCTCTCCTCATGTCCAGGGTTGAAGTTTTGCTGGCACTTTTCCTCCTGTCAATGGAGTTTTTAAATTTGACAGCTTTGTGGTCACTGTGGCCAAGACTGCCACCACCAGTTCATCTGAGAGACCCTCTCTGTTAACATGCAACACATCATGGAGGGCATCTTTCCTAGTCAGGTCCCTTAGTACCATGAAGTTATCATCCAGGTGTTTTAGGAAACTTCTGGACCTCTTTGTTCCAGCTGGGTGTTCCCAGTTAATATCCAAGTTGAAGTTCCCCATAAGGACAAGGGCAGTTGATTGGCAATCTGATTGTCCCTTAATCCTTACCAAGAAGCTCTCAACCATGCCATTGCCAACCCTAAGCAACATTCCAGTCTCTCCATTGCATACAACATCATACCTTTGCCTCGTCTGCACTGCGTATCCATCCTGAAGAGCCTGTAACTATCCTACATGGCACTCCAGTCACAGAACTCATCCTACTAGGTTTCACTTTTGCCAGTGATGGCAAATCTCTGAGACTGGGACAAAGCTTTGAGCTACCTTTGCTTGTTCCTCATGCTCTGTGCATTGCTAAAGAAACATTTCAGGTGTGGTTTATCATTGCTGATACATCATAGAACAGATTGAGGGATCCCACTAGTGTTCAATTCCTCAGGTTTTGGCATCCTATAACATTACTTACCACTGGCAAGCTTGGTTTTGTCTCTTTCTCCCTTCCAAGTTCTGTGTATGTGGTAGCTTAACCAGGGATGCTGTGGTAAAAGGAAATGAGAATGGTAGGAAGTATGACATTGTATATCAAAGAGTAGCTGTGCATCCTGAAAGACATTCTACTGCAAAAAGGAACCAAATAATTTGTTATCTACCTTGCTGACACACTCAAGTGTTGATTTTTCTTTCAGTGTGAATGTTTCTCTGAGACCTGCAACTGTACTTCCATGCATGCTCAGGCTTCTGGTTAAGCTATTCTGGAGCTCAGAAAAAGGCAGAACAGTATGCTTCTCCTAAAGGACACATTTCACAGATACAATCAGAGTATTCTGAGCAGATGGTGCTGAAGATGTGCTTTCAGAAAATCCATGCTTAGGAGTACTGGTCTGTGATATGGGACTGAATGTCAGCTAGAAGCTGGAGTACATGTGGGAAGTTTCAAGAACCCATATTTAGTTTCATTTGACAGGAATGAACTTTTATCTAAATGAAATTCAGTTTCTGTCCTCTGGGATTGTTCAACAATGTAAACCAAAGTATGGCAGGTAAATAAGTCTAGATTTTTTTTTTTTTCAAAAATGCAAGAATCAAAGTGAAATTTTGATGTAAATGCAGCTTTACTCTCTAGGCATATCTATCTGTCTCTTATTGCCTCTTTGCTTAGGATGGTATTTGAAGTATGCAGTGACTCTCACACGTAGTAATCATTTCTAATGATAAATCTTTCATTCTTAGCACAAATTCTAGAATTAAGATCCCAAATGTACCTGAAGCACTGCACTGGAAACCTATACTCCACTGAAGGATCAGAGGGAGATCGGAATTTAAAGATGTGTTTAGTATTTTGTGAGTGAGCTATGAGAAACCTCCCATTCAGTCCACCAAATTATTAACTGTTTTTTATGGTACCTTACCTTCCACAACAAATGTTTTAAAGGAACCTAGAAAACTAACACTGTATTTTTATTTCTTTTTGAGATCCACTACAGAAAAAACTACATCTTGTGGTCCAACTTGTGAACCCTGAAACCCTTTTCCTGGATCATACCCTCAGCTAAAAAAAGTCATGTATCTCATACTTACTGGTAAAATTATGAAAAATAAGAAATCTCCCTCAGTTCTGACACTGTGTGTTTAGTATAGAACAATGTAACTTCCAGATGTGTTTTTTTCAGTATTTATTGTACAGAACAGCACAATCATTCAATTGAGCATGGTCACATACATTGAAATAAGCTCTAAAGCTCTCACCAATTTCAGTGGACTTCCATTCAGAACTGATGTTACTGAATGTTTTTATTTTTATATTGGAAAAAAAAATGCCTAGATATTAAAACTTTGTTCTGGCTTTGTACCTAAGAGTCTACAGTCTAAATAGGTAAGACAAAAAGAATAGAAGGTATAAAGATTTAAGAAAGGTTTGTAAAAGAAGGTAGCAAGTTAATGGCAAAGGAAGAAATGGAAAATGTAGATTCTGAGTCTTAAATCTTTTATCCTATTCACTAGAGAAATTACATCAGTGAATAGCATGTTGCACGGATGGAGGAGGGTGAACAAAGCAGTGTAGATTAAGAGGTGACTTCCTGTAGCTGAAGTATATTCTCTTGAATAGGCTGATTTAATGAAGCAGCACTAGTACGGATGAATTTATGAAACTATGCAGAATTCAGTGATAATCTAAATGCCATGACAATTCGTGCTGTAATATATCAATGATATTATTTAGAAAGAAGATAAAGAAGAGGAAAAAGGTGTTTAAAGGAAAAGAGGGAATCTCATACAAATTATGAGCTTAGGGACCCACACACCCATGCCCCCTCCCAGCAACAAAAATACAGAAAATTGAGTATTTTTACCAAATCACTGTATTTGAAAATCTGGGCTTCGTTGTGGATAGCTTTTATAGCTAGTTAATCACATGGATCATTCTCTGAATTTCAAAGTGGTGTGACTGCCAATCTGAAAAATACCTCTGACCCCAGACACTCAGACACTCCTATGAAAAAATTCCTAACCCTGGAGACATGAAATAAAAATGCAATGCCTTCTTTAATTACAACAGAAAGGTCAAATTCACATCTGTTTACTTTCACACTCTGCCAGACCCGGTAGGCAGAATTAGATCTAGCAGTTTATCTACTGAAGTTGTAGGCACTGCCTTTGTCTCGCTCTAACTGTATTTAGCCAGCATTATTTTCCTCTATGAATTTATCTCCTTGTTTTCTTAGCACTGGACTTCTCACTCTGTATCTCTGTGCTCAGGCTCTTGCAGACATGTAAAATTCTGACTGAGTAGTTAGCATGGTTAGCCATGGCAGTTGCAGCAGAGTTTTGTGAGATATGAGGACACAACTGTCAGAAAAAAATAACAGGATCTAATAGCAAGACAAAGGATGGCTGTCACAACTAGAATTCTCTGATTATCATGGATATTTTTAACTTGAACACTATCTAAGAAGTCAGGACAGACAGATAGATGGTTAGGAAACAGTCTTTTGTTCTGGCAAAGAAAACAATTCTTCACCACCCTCCAGATCATACCTTATTTTGCTCACAAAATCTGAACACTGCTATATAAAATTTTATAATCATTTGGAAAAATAGCTTTCAATGGTTTAGTTTCCTTCTAAGATGAGAGTAATGATTTTTTTATTTATATTATGGAATTAAGTAAATGCACAGGCAGTTGATGCTAGGATAGATGACATGTGAAGGGAACGGAGAAGTTTAATTTTGTAGGGATGGAGTGAGGAATGCCAAAGTGAAGCTGGAACTACACCTGACAAGGGACACAAAGAAAAACAAGAATGGCTTTTACAGGTGTGCTAGTCCTCCTGAAGGACAGGCTGACATCTGGAGGGACTTGGACAAGCCTGTGAAGTGGGCCCATGAGACTTTCATGAGGTTTAACAAGACCAAGTGCAAGGTGCTGCACCTGGTTAAGGCAAACCTCAGTATCAATACAGGCTGGTGGATGAACAGATCAAGAGCAGCCCTGCAGGGAAGGACTTGAGGGTGTTGGTGGAAGAGAGGCTGGACATTATGGGAAATGGACTCAGCTATGAAAGATGGAAAAACCTTCTCTAGAACTGGAATCATCACTGCAGAAAACCTGTCAAGGACCAAAAGATGCAGAGAGACTGCCTCTCACGTTTCATTGCAGCAAAACCCCTCCCTTGGGTTCTGTGAATCCTGCCTCCGGGGCAGTGACCACATCGTTTGCTGCGACACTGCCAGGTTACCCTGCCCCTATAACCAGCTCTGCCCCTGACTTTACCCTATTGGTTACCTCACCTGTCTCTCCCCATTCCTCCTCCCATCCCTGGGTTCTCATCGGGTATGGATGCTCCCCCTCTCCCATTGGCCATCCGGGTCCCCTGACCACTCCCCTCCTAAACCCTTACCCAATCATAGTCCTGCTCCCTGGGCCCTCCCCAGGAACTTGTAAGCCCGAGTTGTTTGAATAAAGCTCTTTTTGTTCCTCCTCATCTCACTGGCTGCTTGTGCGTCTCTGCTGGTTCAAGGGGCTACGAGCCAGCCCCGGGAGTGTGTGTGTGGGGCAAAGGGCCTTCCCACAAGCCTGGCAGCACACAGTTCAGTAATGTACACTTGCAACCCAGAAGCCAACTGTGTTCTGGTCTGCATCAAAAGCAAGATGAGAGAGGTGATTCTGCCCATCTACTCTGATGAGACCCCAGCTGGAGTGCTGCATCCAACTCTGGGATCCTCAGCACAGGAAAGACATGGAGCCGTTAGAGAGAGTCCAGAGGAGTGTCCAGTGAAGATGATTAGAGGGATGGGGTACCTCTCCTATGAGAAAAGGCTAAGAGAATTGGGATTGTTCAGCCTGAAAAACATAAGGCTTAGGCATGGCCTAATAGTGGCCTTTCTGTACCTGAAGGGAGCCCACAAGAAAGATAGGGAGGGACTTCTTACAAGGGCATGTAGTAACAGGACATGGCGGAATGGCTTTAAACTGAAAGAGAGTAAGTTTAGATTAGACATTAGGAACAAATTTGTTACAGTGTGAGTGGTGAGGCACTGGAACATGTTGCCCAGAGAGGCTGTGGGCTCTGCATTCTTGTAAGTTTTCAAGACCAGGTTGAATAGGTGTTGGGGCAACTTGATCTAGTGAAAGGTGTCCGTGCCGATGGCAGAGGGTTTGGTACTAGATAATCTGTAAGGTCCCAAGCCATTCTATGAATCTATTATACAATGTATGTTAACTTCATAGACTATCTTGACATTTAAAATTCCAATATTCCACCATTAACATATTCTAGATTTATAGAAACTTAACTATTTTAATTATGTTTACATATTTAACTTTATTCATGCAGTGTTTCAAAACCATTTCCTATGATTTTTTTTGTGACAATGATCACTTTCTATGAACCTGAAAGAATTCTCTCTAATTAAATTTTCATGAAATAATTTGGTATGACTCCTACAAGGAAGATCCTAGCAGATGTTTCATGTCCTGTTATGATTTTAACTTCAAAGATTTTTAAAATGCTATGCTTCTTATAGGTGCTCCATCCCTATAATCAGCACCATGGCCCTCCTCTGGATCTGCTTCAACAGGTCCATGTCTTTCTTGTGCTGAGGACCACACAGCCGAATGCAGCACTCCAGGTGGGGTCTCATGAGAGCAGAATAGAAGGGCAGAATCACCTCTCTTGACCTGCTGGTCACACTGCTTTTGATGCAGCTCAGTATATAATTGGCCTTGTGGGCTGTGAGTGCACCTTGCTTGTGCATGTCCACCATGAGCTTGATGATACCAGAGGGAGGCACTGTTTAGAAAGTAACACCTATGGGACCCTTGGAGTTCCACATGCAATTAAGAATGAAGAACAAGAATAAAATCTCCACAATAGCACAATAGATCTCCACAGGAACAACAACAACAAAATAATTATTTTTCATCAGATCGTACAGTCCAGGAGAATTCTAGATATCTATAAGTGGTCTGAACAGCTGAATAAATAACGGTGATAAGGTGTGGAAGTAAACATCTGTACAGGCAGATAGTCTGTTTCCCTGACATGTATACTAACAAGCTAAATTTTGTTCAGTCTCCTAAAATTTTTTATCAGAGGATCTGCTAGAGTATGCCAGGTTTTGCATGACAATTTTTTCTATGAGCCCCACATTTCATTAAGTTTTGAGGATATACTATAACTGCATGATTTATGGGTATCTGTTGTAATTCACTAGAGAAAGCTCACAGTTACACAGCTGAGTTTCAGCAGCAAAGAATGTAGAAACTGTGCTAAAATTAGACCTTCACACATAATTGACAAATTCTTTACATTTCAGATTTGAAGGCAGATGAAATATCAATAACTATTGAATAAATTCAGTTAATCTATTTCCAATGCATTTAAATAGATAAAAACAGTCATTAACAGAAAAAAAATTCAATGCAAGCTTCTCTACTGTGAACTCTGTTTACTAAAACAGGAAAAGCTAAAACATAATTCATACATAGAGTACCTTTGTTATTGTTTTGGTTTGACTCTTGGCAAAATGCCAAGTCTCTCAGAGCCAAACAGAGTTTCAGTTAAAAGAAGTGAGGAAAAAAACTTAAAACTGAAACTGGTATATATACATATATTTACACAAATTTACAACATATATATGTATAAATATA
>JAWWEU010000125.1:54777495-54795207 GCA_035583155.1 Acropternis orthonyx
AGCTGACATCAGATGGGATGAAATACCTCATTGGTCACTTAAGTCAGCTGATACTTGTCCCTAACCACATGACCCACCAAATTGGGACCTATCTAAAACTAAAACCTTAATCTGAGTTTTTTGGGATTTATCAAACCCATCACAACCTTCTTTCAATGTGAGCATTAAAACCAACCTCTTTGGGTAATATCTTGCCCTTCCTTGCTGCAACACTACTTTCTTCTCTCCTTTTGCCTTAATATTCTCTTACCTTATCTCATCTCATCAAGTATATGAACACTGTGATGCAGGGCTTATGTGCACTTTTCATTTTATGGCTATTTTGTGCCTTTTTTCCTAAAAATTGCTATGTTTATTAAATAGTATGAAATGAACTGAAAAGAGAAGAACTGCACAACAGGATGAATGCGAGAATGAATCATACTTATCACTTATAAATTTTCCTAGGATTTCATATGTGCACTTCTATTAAAAATTTAGACAGGTTAAGACTTGAGCTATGGCATATGTTAGTCCATAATATTTGACTTTCAACAAACTCTCAGGCTTGCTTTGGTCTTTGCCTACTAATACTGTCTCCTTAGAAATACTCAGGTAAAATTCAGGGTACAGGGCAGACTTGATCCCCAGATGGTAAAACAAATGTGGTCTGTCTGTCCTTTCTGTTTGTTTACCTGAATTTGAAGGGATTTAGCCCTGGAAATAGGACTTCTGCTGTAAGATTTGCTTTCAGAGACATTAAAAAAAAAATTCCTGGTTTGTAGCATTTGTCAAACATCATCTATGTTTGTATTAAACATAGAACAGGGGATGGCATCTTGGAGATGCTCTTTCTAGTATATCAGTTTTGGTGGTTAGTAGGAGAAAAAAGTGAAACAATACACTTTCTTGACCCTATTCAAAACTTTTCTCTCTATAGACAATATAAGTTTAGATTAAGGTAGGAAGCAATAAAGACATTGGTCATTAATGAGCCACAACAAACTGATGGTAGTGTGTATCAGGTTGTGTACAGCACCTGGCATGCAGAAGTCAAGCTGCAGTAAAGCCTAATGGTGACAGCACCAGACTGGAAAGGTTTTGTAACTTATGTGAACTAAAAAGAACAACTTTTGTGCAGAGACAAGAGTTTACTGAAAGTGGCAGGGTGGGGGGGTTGAGGGGTGGGGGTGGAGGGAAAGCGAGGGGAGGATTTGGGGAGAGGGTGGTGGTGAAATGGGGTACTGGTCATGGGCAGGTATGGCAGGATAGGCCTACCCTGATAAGATAAAATCCAAAAAAAGAATGCATACTGTACACGCCATCATGCAGGCTATCATACAAGTTCAACTGCTGGGCCAGGATGAGGTCTTGGTGTTAAATTATGCGAAAACCATCCTGGTTCACCAGACTTTGAATGCACATCCTGCTTTTGAAACAAGATTTGACAGATAAGCTAGTCTGCCAGCCTACAGATCTATAACTACCAGTCAATCACTTTATACTATAAAAGTCCATTTTCCTTCCATACAGTCAGGTTCTTCTTAGGTATATGTGCAGAGATTACTTCCTTGGCTGGGGACGCCCTCTAAGGATACTCCTCGAGGCTAAGAGAAAGAGATCTTCCTGCAAGTGCTGGTATGGATGAGTTACATCAAATCTATACTTAATAATTATTTCCTTTTTGCTAGCTTTAATATAATTCTTTAATACTTGCTTCAATATAGTGCACTTACACTATACTACTTCATGCTATATAGTACTCTACTAGTAGATGTTTTAGCTTTTTATATTGTGTAGGAAATAATTCTGATTAAGATCTTTTGTCTGATCATTTGTAATAATAAATGATTGATTTTATACAAATATTCTCATTTTACCAATAATTAAAACCTGCAGGACAAAAGAGGTTTAATCACATCTCTGTAATTCCTTAAATTCAAACTGTTGACATATTCCAAGGCTAAGAGAGAATCCAGCTGCACCTAGTCTCCTCTCTGAGAAGGAGTTTAGAGAGCAAGGGAGTCCCTTCTGCACCTCGTGACTCAATGGCAGGGCTTCTTTAATAAATTTTGTCAAAGCCTTCCACTCCCACCCATGGCAGCAGAGTAGGGGGGAGTGTTGGGGATGCCTGGGTAGGGACAGTCAGGACTGGCAGAGTCCTCCAGACACCAGCATTTCTTCAGGAGAAAGGGTCCAGGAAACTGAACATGAGCCAGCAGTGTGCTCAGGTAGCCAAGAAGGCCAATGTCATCCTGGCCTGTATCAGGAATAATGTGGGCAGCAGGACCAGGGAAGTGATTCTTCCTCTAGTACTTGGCACTGGTGAGGCTGCACCTTGAATGCTGTGTCCAGTTCTCAGCCTCTCAATTTAGGAGGGACATTGAGGTGCTGGAGCAGGTCCAGAGAAGGGAAATGGGGCTGGTGAAGGGACTGGAGCACAGTGAGGAGCGACTGAGGGAGCTGGGGTTGTTTAGCCTGGAGAAGAGGAGGCTCAGGGGAGACCTCCTCACTCTACAACTCCCTGAAAGGAGGTGGGGGTCAGTCTCTTCTCCCAGGTAACAAGCAGTAGAACAGAGGACACAGTCTTAAGCTGCACCAGGGGACATTTAGACTACACATTAGAAAGAAGTTCTTTACAGAAAGTGTGATAGGGCATTGGAATAGGCTGCCCAGGGAGGTTGTCGATTCACCATCCCTGGAGGTATATAAGAAGAGACTGGATGTGGAACTTAGTGCCATGGTCTAGTAGGCAGGGTAGTGTTAGGTCAAAGGTTGGACTCGATCTCAGAGGTCTTTTCAACCTAGTTGATTCTGTGATTATACAATTCTATGATTCTACAGCAGCAAGTGATCAGCACCCCTGATTCCACATCTTCAGCAGGATGAACATGTTGTTGAAGGAATTTACACTTAAATCTGCCAGGTCTGCCTTGTACATCTTATAATACTGTCAGCTTCCTTGCTCTTTCTTCATTAAATTAACAATATAGTAATCAAATATGCTATATTCAAGTTTTACTGTGTATGTTAAATTTTATCCATATTGAATTGGTTATTTTTTCTCTTTGTTAATCCTGTGATCAGCTTCAGTTTCAGTACCAGTTTTTGGTATCCCTTTAATGACTAGCTGTTGATTGCTGGCAATTGTTATTTTTAGCCCTGGTGCCTCCCTTATATTTCTGCACCTTCACTTTAACATCCTCTGATGCCATTTTGTGCTTGTAAATGGTTAACATTTGTTGACTTGCTAGTGATTCTCTCTTTTATTTCGGCAGCTTTTGAAATGTGGTTTTCTTTGAAACATAACTAATTTTTTACTAGCACAATGTAGTGACATGCATATTCTTTTCTTAGGGTCATTGACTTGTTCACTTTACAGAATAATAACCATTAGAAGATACATATAGATTTAATGTCTTGATAACTACTTGTTATTAACATCTATTATTAATATCAATAACATTAGTGTGCTATTCAGTGTTTTACAATAGCAGAATAATGATGATAACCTTTTTATTTAAAAAAAATTCAAAATTAAACTTTCATTTCTGAATGGGGAAAAAAGAACTAAATTCACTATAAATACAAAAATAAATTTGACTAGATCTATGGATGACTTTAAACAGCACAAGCAATATTCTACGGAACACTTTAGAGCTCATCTGCTGTAGAAGAAGCGGTTTTATTTCATTATATCCCTCCTTGCCATGATTTCTCCTGTGTAGGCACATAATACTTCCCAGACTGACAAGTATCTTGGGAAAAATTATAGTCATATTCAGCAAGGATGTTCTGAAATATCCACTGATGTCACTAGAAAGACTGTCTCTGGGCATTGGATCAGTCACAGACCTCATTGTGTATATACTTTAAAGGCTGAAAGAAAGAAAATAAACTAGAATGATCAGACAAGGAAAATGCCAAGAATAAGTGCAGGTGGTATGTAGACAACTAGGTTTCAAGCTTACACTGTTTGGCTCAGTAAACATTTAATTCAGATTGAAACAACTCCAGTAGAATAGAGTGAGACAGAAGAAAAATTACCCTAGAGCACATAAGTGACTGGAAGATGTGAAAGTTTGTCAGCCTGAATATATTTTCTTGCAACAAGATGATGAAAACTACCCTTGTAGTTGCAGAATGAATAGGATCTTACAGCATGTAAGGAAGAATATTATCTGAAGTAACATTATTTTTAAAAAGTCTCTCTGTTAAAATTATGAACAAAAATGAGTGCTAAATTGTGCTGGAATCCCCATGCAATTCCATGCATATCACATAAAAATCAAATAATTCGTCATGAATAATTCTAGTACTGAACAAGGAGCAACAAAATAATTTTAAATAATGATTAGCCTGATGCTGTAGCAAGATCCTTTAGTGTTTTGTTAAATTGGGTAATAAGTTTATACTCCATTTGGCAAATACACATTACTAACTAAGAATATTACTGTTCCAGAATCCAGATATTTACATAGCCTGACTTGGCCTGCACACAGGACAGCACATACAGTACTAGATATGCCTCTAATCTTAGTATCTTTTTTTTTTTTTTTTTTTGCTACTTTTATATAAAGGGAAAGTTTACTTTGTCTACTGCCATCATCTGTGCATGTAATGAGGAACTGTTACATTAAACTAATATAATATAATCTGAACATTGTAAGTGGACATTTCAATGACAGTGGGGCACCTAACTTCAAACTCTCAGTTTGAATCAGTTCTTTCTTTCATTGACATACAGGCTAATCCAATGTGCTTGCTTGCACTGGATAAAACCTATTTTGTTGTAGAAGGCACCTAGTTTCTGCTGAGCACAGCAAAGTAGGCAAAAATGTCCTTTAAACTAGACTGTTCTTTTTTCTTTCACTTGTACCCCTGGAAATTCTTTGCTTTTTTTCTCTTGTGTTACTGTTCCTGTTTCTAAGCATTTTTACAATACAGAGCTAGTGTAAGTGGATAGCCTTTTATTCTTTATAAAATGTCTTTTTTGGGGGGCTACACATAGCTAAGGGACACCACGGTTGTTGTAAAATTTACAAATACTAACTTTGAGGTTTGAAGGTAATAAGACAGCTAGGGAGCTTCAGGTCAGAGCTCAAAGTAAATTCATGAATTCCTTTTTTAACTGAAAGCACATAAAAAATTAATCAATTGGGCTTCCTGAGCATAGTTTGCCATATATTACAGTAAACTTTTTTTCCCCCCAAGGATTGCTTACAGATTTACATTTTAATCTGCAGACAAAGATGTGGAGAGAGAGAAAAATAGCATTAAGGGTATAACTTATGTCACATACATTGTGCTATTTGTCACAGTTGCTGCTGTCCTAGAAAGAGGACACTGCAGTCAGTATAAATGTAGATAATAACAGATATACTCACAGATACACATATAGCTACAGGGATGTGCTGAAGTCTACAGAAGTGTAATGGTTTGACATAATTTAATGCTGGAATAAAGCTGCCCAGAAACCATCTCACATTGGTATTTTGCAGGTAGGTTGGTACAGGGTATTCAGTTAATTACCCATCCTTTCATCTCCTCCAAGGCAATCACATACACATATATTAGTACCAGCTGCTGTGGCAAGCACAGCAGTGTCTTATGAGGAGGTTAGCCAATACACCTGTATTGGGTCTACTGCTGTTTTCATAATACAGTGCAAAAGTACACAAGTTATTTGACAAACAATATAGCCACGTTCGTGAGGTGCTGCAGTCAAGCCTTATTAACTTCAGGGTGACATTTTACTGTGTTGATTAACTGGATTAAGTTAGTGGCAGTCTAGTGACTTTTATGCCTTGTTCCACTGAAGAATGTAGATATTACCTAAGGAAAGATTAAAAAATATGATAAAAATTGTACTGGACACCAAAGGATAATCTACCAGTTAATTGGAGCTTCTCAAATGCTAAGTTAGTACATTTCAGGCCTACACTTCTAGAGTGAATATAACCAGCACAGTGTTATGTGTTTAGTGGTACAATGCAGTGGAAAATCTACTAAAATTAAAAGTTGGCTTCAGGCCACTTGTCTTACAATGACTGGAAAAACCTCATCAGCGCAGGTAAAGAAATTCTCAGATTTCAAAAGAATGTATTATTTCTGCTTTCTAACAGTGATACTATCCTAGTCTCTAGTCTTTTAAACCATCAAATCTCTAGTTTTTTAGTGGCAGTAGTCAATATTGTTCCATTATAAGAATGACTACAGATGGCAGGAAGTCCTCCTTGAACGACATAGGTGATCTCATACAAGAAAACTCATGGCCACTCCTGCTGTTTCTGAAGAAGGAGTATGAGTCCAAGGCTGTAGTTTGTCCAAACCCATGTAATAACCATATTATTTTGGAAAAAAAAATCAGATTAGATTCCAGAGTAGGCCACGAGAGCTACAAGACAATCTGAATCTGGTTTTCCTTAGTAATAAATATTACATATTAAGCATAATCAAGAAATAAGCACTATGGATAGCTGGCAAATATAATGCCACTCATTTACAGCAATAAGAAGGATAAGATTTTCTTCTCTTAATATCTAAAACTGGAGAATGAAGAAGAGACAAAATTTTATTTCTGAATGAAATATGTGCATGAGAGGGAAGAAATATGGGGATTTAATCCCTGCAAATGTTAACAGATTAGATGTATGCACAGTATTTAATTTGTTTAGGATTGTATGTTTTTGCCATTTGTTCCCCATTTGAAGGGGAATGTCTGAGGCAAAATTAGTGCCAGGTATTAAATCTTTTGGCTCTTAAATAGTGTCTTAATGTGTAGTGCTTTTGTCTGGCATAGAGTTAAAATTCTTCAGGTTTTGGATTTGTGCAGAAAACAGTGTTGATAACACAAGGACATTTTTGTTATTGTTAAGCAATGCTGAAACAGAGTCAAGAACTTTTCTGCCACCTACACTGCCCCATCAGCAAGGAGCCTGAGGTGCACAAGATGTTAGAGGGGGACATCACTGGGAGAGCTGACCCCAAATGGTTAAAGGGATATTTCATACTATATGGCATCATGCTCAGCATATTCAGTATTCATTACACCTCAAATACTGTGCCCAGTTCTGGGCCCTTCACAACATCAAAAACATTGAGGTGCTGGAGTGAATCCAAAGGGCAACAAAGCTGAGGACGTATCTGGAACATAAGTCTTATGAGGAGTGACTGAGGCAACTGGAGTTGTTTAGTCTGGAGAAAAGGAGCCTGAAGGGAGTCTGTATTGATCCCTACAACTACCTGAAAGAGGTTGTAATGCGGTTGATGTCAGTCTCTTCTACCAGGTAACAAGTGACAGGACGAGGGGAAATTACCTCAAGTTGCATCAGGGGAGGTTTATATTGGATATTTGGAAAAGTTCCTTCACTGAAAGAGTTGTCAAGCATTGGAACAAACTGGCCAGGGAAGTGTTCAAAAAAACATGTGGATATGGTAGTTGAAGACACAAATTAGTGGTAAACATTGTGCTAGATTGATGATTGGACTTGGTGACCTTAGAGGTCTTTTCCAACCTTAACAATTATATGATTCAATATAAAGCTGGAGAAAGAAGGAAGGGAGGGACATTCAAAGTGATGGTGTTCAACTTCCCAAATAACCATTAGGTGTGATGGAACACTGCTTTTCTGGTAATGGCTGGAACACCTGACTGTTGATGGGAAGTGGCTAAAGAATTCCTGTTTCACTTTGACTGTGCACATGCTTTTTACTTAAACTGTCTTTATCTCCAGCCATGAGTTTTCTCCCTTTTACTCTTCTGCTTCTTTCCCCCATCCAACCTGGGTGTGAGTGAGCAGCTGTGTGGGCCTTAGTTGCCCACTGAAGTTAAAGTACTACGTAATATTTGGTCTTCTGGCCACTGCAGTCCCGCCCAGGTCTGGTCCTGCTTGAGATTTGCGAGCAAATACACTTGAACACCCTGTGCACACCTAATCTGGAGGAGGTAAAGACCAGGAGTGGTCTACCTCCAGCAATCAATACTGAGTCCCTTACCTCATTCACATTGCTTCCTCCAGCTGCCTTGTTTTTCAGGACACACCATTCCTGTAGCTGGCAGCCATAAGCTCCAATAGCTAGAACTAGGACTGCCACTCACCCTAGCACCCCTGGTGTGACTCCAGCTGCTGGCCTCACACTCATACATGTTCCCCTACTAGCTGACACCTAGTCCTTGGGGTACTGACACACACAGAGTACAGAGAGTGAAATAACACAGAGAAAAGATTTAAAAAAAATAATAAAAATATATAACAAGACAGGACAGACTTGCATGACAGATTCAGTCATGCAAGTGTACTGCCTGTGCCCATTTAACAGCTCATTGACCCCTTCTATACCTCTTTCTCTCTGTTCTGCCTTTGTTCTGCTCTTATCATTCCCCTATCAGTTTGTACTGTCCCCCTGCAAAATCCTGGACTCTCCCCTTTGCATCCTTATCCATTCATATAGTTCTGTTTTGTGTGTGTTTTTTGGATGGCCCATCAATTAGTGTGACTGATAAGGTTTGTTTCTTGCCTTTGTCTCCCTTACATTTTCCTATCACATTTGTGTCTCTGTGTATTTTGTTTCTCTTTTTCTCTTTTTCCTTAGTAAACAGTTTAGGAAAGTCACATAAGCTTACAGAAATAAACATTATCACTTTGTGCATACACTTGCCAATTAATATGAGGGACCATTTTTGGTTCTCCTTACTGCCTCCTTTCTAATTTGTTGGTCAGGTTTGTGTCTCTGCATATTCTTAGTCATGACTTCCTCCTTTTCTCATTACTCTCTTTTGCATTTAAAAAATCATTTTCCAGATACCTCGAAGAAGCAGACACTATCTCCTTTCACATATCCTTACATCTATAATTTAGAAATAAGGAAGAAGTCTGGATTGGGTGTTCGGTCAATAATGGTGTGCTTACAATACAATATTCCTTAGGAAAAGATAATTAAAATAGGAAGTTATAGGAAAAAGGCTGTACTGGACTGGTTTTAATTAGAAGTGGTGTAAAGAACTGTAAAAACCTCAGGTGACTGTAGTGCTGTTGATTTCTTCCTCTATTTGAGAACTTTGCCAACTTTCAGATCCTCTTTTGTGACTGCTTTAAGAAAGGGATCTTACAAAAATTTGGGGTTCTTGTTCCTGAGCAAAAGCAGAAAAATATAAAGAACCCCACATACAGAATGAAGTGTGAGTAGGAGGAGAAAACTATTGTGGTTATACTAGAAATAGAACGGAAGTGGGACCCAGTTATTTTTTAACTCCAGTACACACCTCCACACCGCACAACTACTTGCTCACTCCCCCACAGTAAGATGGGGAAGACAATCAGAAGGGTAAAAGTGAGAAAATTTGTGTGTTGAGATAAAGAAAGTTTAAAATGTAAGGCAAAAGTTGCATGCACAAGCAAAACAAAACACAGAATTCAATCACCAGCCATTAGTAGGGTGTTCAGCAATCTCCAGGAAAGCTGGGCTTCACACTTGCCAGTGACTTGGGAAGACTGATACCATTACTTTGAACATCCTCCTCTTCATTCTTCTTTCATTTTTATTGCCGATCATGTTGCCATATGTTATGGAGTACCTCTTGGGTCACTTGGGGTCTGCTGTCCTGGCTGTGTTCCCTCACAGTTTCTTGTGCACTCCCAGTCTCCTCACAGGTGGTATGGGGGAAGAAGCAGAAAAGGCCTTGGCTCAGTGTCAGTACTGCTCAGCACAAAAACACCCCTGTGTTATCAACACAAACCCAAGACATAGCCCCATACCAGCAAATATGAAGAACTTTATCCCATGCAAAACCACTATAGACTTAAACAATCAGGTGTTCGTCCTGTTCTGGGGAGACATGGATGGAGGGGGAAGATGGAACTACAAGTCAGAAGCAGGTTAGTGGAAAGGTTACTAAAGTCCAGCACATGTTAGGAGCAAGACTTTGAGATCTAGAAGAATGCTTTGATTTCTATATTTCTGTAGTCCTAAATTTTAACCACCAGACTTAATGGATTCAATGAGTTTCCCATTCGCAGAGGAAAAAATTTAAAGTTCTGATACACAGAAATTTCTGTCTTCAATAGGTGTCGATGGTGTGTCATAAAACTGGTATATAGTATTGTACTGTCACATTGGTTTTTTTTAATTCTTTTAATTGTTATTATTTTGAATTTTAATTCTAGTAACAAGGAGACTCCCACTCATAGCTGATAATCCATGATGACAGAAACGGTCTAAATACAAATTGATAGTCCGAACTTGAAGCAGTTTTTCGCCTTACTAGGTAAGTTGGGAGAAATAGTAATGACTTATAAAACCTTGATAATTTTCAACTTCTTTGTCAGTTTGCTTTAAAATGTGGTTTCATTTGTTCTTACTTTGCAGTTGGACTTTGTTATAATGAAAGAAGCTTTTCTTGAGCTTAGCAAATGAAGCATAAAAAAAAAAAAATCAATGCCTTGCCATTTTCATTATTGCTAAGATAGACTCTTGAAAATGTCATGCTTATTTCAGCTTTTCTATTCCTGATCGTTCTTGGTTCTCACTGTAGCTAGCTAATGACTTTCTCCTATTTCTACTGCCAGAAAAAGAAAACTCACTGACTTCAAGCAAAATCAGGCCCAATATCCAATAAAAAAGTACAGTGGATGGTAGAAAAATGTCTCCTCAACTCATGTTACTTGTTTTCCTGTATTTGAAGTGTACTAAATTATTCTTCTGTGGATTTTCTTCACATTGGTTTTTTTGCATCTTGAAAGTCAAAATGAAAACAGAAATTCTTGGTGGGTGGGGGGAGGAGGGGAAGGGAAGATCCAGATCCCAGACCTACAGAATGGAATTTTCAAAAGGTTTCTGTAGTGCTAGCTCTGGTCTTATTGAAGTCCAAGGAACTTCAATATTGATCTTAGTAGGAAAACACTAAAGAATTTACAATCTCTTATAATGCAATGTGCAATGATAATATAGACACAATAGTACCACATAGGAAATGTTATTTGTTCAGCTAAACTTATCTTAGGCCTCTAGTCTATTATTATGTAAAAGTGTACTGAGGTTTCCCAAATAGAATTATTTTATTTTTCTCTACATAGTTCAGCGTCTGAGTAATTCTTCATTAGTTGTTGTTTGCTATTGAAAAAATCAACACAATCTTGTAGTAATTAGAAATCTCATCCTGTCATATTTGAGCATCTAAAAATAGCTATGACAACTGAGATTTTTAAGTGTCTTGCAAAACTGAGCCCCAACGCATAAGTGAATCTAATTATGAAATAGTTTCTCACACAAATTAGGAGGATCCAAAAGACCCTGAATAAATTAAGAATTCCTCTCTAGCCATGTTACCCTGCATTATTTTGTGTACATACATCTAACTCACTTAATTTTCAGTAGATAGAATTGAACAATAACCATTTTGTAATGGTTTATACAGCCTTTAAATATTCTTATTATAGATTAAGCAACATTGTGAATAATTTTTGTGGTTTTATTTGATTAATCTACCTAAAGAGCATAATTTAATAGTGAAATACCTATAGCAGCAACAGCTCTGGATAGACATTCAATTCATCTAGAAGCCACTACATCACTAAATATTCCTGGAAAGCCAAAGTTTGCCAGTTGTTCTTGAAGTTGTCATGGAGCTGTAGGTGGATGGTAACAGCAGACCTCTATTAATAAGGTTTAATAGCATTCGTTACAAGTTTATTTTTTAAACAACTAATACAGACAGATTTAAGAGATGGAAAACATCCAATTCAAAATTGCTCATAACAACTGTCTTTTAGTCCTAAATATTTCTCTGCCTCTAGCTGCTTCATTAATGTCTGCTTTTTCTTTTTTTTATTTTTAAGTTCTGTGCTTTGAAAATAGTTCATTGAATGAATATGTGCTATTGTCACTATTTTATCATAGTAAAGGTTGTATGTTCTGTCTGAGACCAAGACCCTGTTGTACTACAAAGCCTATTGTACCTAAAAGACCTGCTTCACAGCTTGTATAATGTAAACTGAGGACAAAGGAAAAATAGAAGCTGATTCCTCTTTATTGTAAAATAAGAAGAAAACTCAGTGACTTGCTAAAAGTCATATATGAGAGTTTTTACAGAAATTAGAGTAGATTATAATCTTCTGAGGAGAGCAGATTGAAATACAAGCTTTACAAATTTCAACTGTGAACTACACATATAGGTAAACTAGATATGAACTTAGATTTCATTATCTGACATTACTTCTACACATACAGTTTTCTTCAGTTATTGTATATTTTAAATAAAAGACTATATATGTAAAGCTATTTTCTGTTGCAGCTGCCTACCCATCATGAAACTCACTAAAACATCAATTTCACTGACCATCAATTCAGATTCTGTAGTTGCAAAATCTTTTCAGAGTCCTTAATCTTTAGAGCCATCTCAAGACTGCCAATTTTTGTCAGTGTGCAGCTTCACAACAGGAAGGAGATGTGCCTGAAACCCAGCCAGCTCTGGTTGGCTAGGAATGCTGAATTTTGGTTCCTAAAGATTACTTAGATTACTTAGTTCTCCAAGAAAATCTGGCTGTCCCAGAATTATAGACTCTGGATTTCTGTTAAGTCTCAAGGGACATAAAAGTGAGATAACACAAATGTTGTGGATTTTGTGTTTGTTTTTTTTTGCTTTAACTGCAAGAAAACATTTTATTTTTTATATAGTCTCACTTACTACATTTGAGAATGCAAGAGATTATTTAGGAATGAAAATAAAGGACTATGACATTTCCTAACGTTTCACTGGAATGTATTGCTAGCATACAATGTGGTTTAGCATACATTCACATCTGATGTTAAATTTCTAAAAAAGTTACACTTCTGGCTTGTTCAAATTATTGTTCAGTTTGTCAAGAGTGGAATAGATCAATGCAAGTAAGGCTAGTAAAATAAATTATATGCTTTAATTTTCCTCTATTATCATGTCTCTACAGAGAGAGATGAGATCCTTTGAACATTCCAAGTTGACTGGATCCACACTAGTTGAAGCATGAAAGACATATATTTGGGTTAGTAGGTGTTGTAAACATTTTACTTGTAGAAGCAGGACATGAACAATTCACTCAGTATTAAAAGAAATTGCATACTGGCTTGACCTTATAGAGTAGTTGCATAGCTTTCTACCAAAAGTTTGCTTGTATCAAGGAGACTGAGAATATGGGGAGAAAAGTATGAATATGCTTAAACACTATCTTTCAATTAAGCATTTTTATGTTCTGTTACCTTGCAGGATGCTTTATACTCCACAGATAATATTTATTTTCTTCTTCCTTAAAATGTATTTAGTTTGTTCCATTACACTTATTAAAGATTTGTCCAGTTTCAAGATGAGGGACAGCAGAAAGTAGTCTTTTTACTCATCTTTCCTGAATGGCCCAGCCGTTAAGGGGGGGGTTTGGGGATGGAGTGGGGTCAGGTGGGGTGGGAAGGATTTAGATATCCTGTTCTTCATGCTCAGGACAATAAAGCTGCAGAAATGATCTAGGACGAACAATGAGCAGATAACAAATGAATTCAAATGCAATTTTGGAAAACTGGGTGTCAATTCAAAACATAGATCTTTAAAACTTCCCTCTCCAGGGGATACCTGGATATCCTACATGCCCATATATGTTGTAGGAAGGCGATATTTCTGTATCAAGTTTTCATAGCAACTTAAGCTCCTGTTTTGAATTTGCCTACAAGTGCTACAATCCTGCCATAGGCTATTGTGCTTGGGACATAGTAACTGCCCAAACCTGATCACAGAATTTTCCCAGTGGAGTTTGGACTGGGGAAGAAGGTGTAAGGCTGCTTAATCCTCTAGCTATGACCATTCCATTTGATGTGAGAACATAAACTGTAGAAGTCATTGCAAGTGCAGTAATCTTCCTTGCCTAGGAAACACACCTCTTCCTCTTTTGGAGTTGCTCTTTGGACAGAATTTCTCATAAATAAAGCAGCAATGCCCTGAGCTTCCTTTGAAAAAAAAACAATAGACTGAGGTAAAACTCTTGTGGCCTCCTATTTCCTCCCTACTCAAAAGTCTATTTGTTCTTTTATTTATGTGAAATGATCCAGGTGAAATTGTTGCCATAATAAGTAAAGAACTTTAATTCCAGATAGAATGGGATTACAGTGTGTGTCTGTCTCAGTAAATTGAGAATTTAAGCCCTGCTCATAATAAAGGCTTGTGTTTGGTGTGAGGTTGTTTGTTTGGCAAAAATGTTTAAAAAATGTAAATAGTAAAAGGTATGAAAGAAGATAAAAATATTTTTTCCTCATGAGAAATCATTTATCTTAATGATAAAGAGATGATTCAATAATGCTGCAATGAGTTCATAAAACATTTCAGAAAATCCCACATGGGAGTATAAGGAAGTTTTGAACTCAATAATATGATGCATATATGAGTGTCTATGCTTATACTTGTTTTAAGCCTCTGAGGATATTAAATACAAACTTGAGGTTTCTTAAGATAGTGCGAAAGAAAAGATCAAGCAGTGCTTAGGCAGTTCACAGAAGTGCTGACCCTTCTTTCTTGGCTCCTGAGTGCTCTCTAAATGCTATGTCTGAAATGTACATTCTTACTTAATATACATGTCTTTTAGATTTTAATTACATATTGATTTCATGCTGTTCATAATGAAAATTGAAGAAGCAGTTTCCTTCCATTAAGCAACTTCTGTACCTCCACTGGAGTTTAGCTAATGGCAGGTATCTATATCTATACAGGAAAGTAGATGTCAACTTTAACAAGTTGAATAGGACATGCTCAGTAAAAAATAAAATGGTTCCTTCTTTTCACTTTTATAGCTCCTCCCCTACTGCTAGCAGAGGCCTCTGAAATAATACCACTAAAGAATAATGAGAGCTGCTATAAAAAATGTAAAGCTATTTAAAAAGCAGCAATCCTAAAATAAAGTTATTCCTGAGTGCACAAAAGCAGCTGCAGTGTTGATGCTTGCAATCAATTACTATACTAGAAGACATTCTCTCCTCTTGAAGAACCTATTATTTTGAAACATAATGCAAAGTCACAGCAGGTGTCATACCACTGGGCCATGCATACTGCATCTCAACCAGATGCAAAGAGCCTTAAATAGGCTAGAGTCTGTGTGTATTCTGTATTTAAAAAAATAAAAAAAAAAAAAAACCAAAAAGACCCCAAAACAAACAAACAAAAAACCCCCACCAAAACAATGACCCCTATACCACTCTTATAAACTGTTTTGTCACATTTGGTGTGGGGATCATGACATTCATTGCTAAGACTAAATCCATTATGCAGTTTGTTGAAGGGTTTAAAGCAATGCATACACAGAAGAAGTGGAAAAGATTTTCAATGGTTAGCTTCTGAGTTTCAAGAAGTTGATATATTTACATGCCTAAATGCATGTACTGTGTATGAAAATGTCACTAATCAGAATTTTGCATATCTATATTGTTTCTGATATGAAATGCAAAAGGTAGGGATTCCAATTTCACAAATATTTATTGTCAGATATGAATGAAGGGCTTTATTTTAATTATATTTTTCATTTTAAAATAATATTCAAAAGAATTTGCTAATATATTAGCTATTTTGTTGTGAAATGATAGCTTAAGTGGTTAATATTAAACTGGCAAAAAAAAAGTGTAGGTAATCTTTGAAAAATTTAAATTATATTATATACATATTTATATCCTCAATAAATTGGATATGAATATTAAATATTTGAATAGGTTTCAATATTTGTAATTTTAATAATTTCTATTGGGTCTCATAGTTCCAATGATTTATTTATGTGCATGTGTGTATATGCCCCATATATACATCTCTCCAGAAATATTATTACATATTTACTAAAATACTTCATAGTTGTCTAACTGCACCAGTATTGCAAAGGACATGTAACAATCCTTTTTTAGGGTTAATATCAATGCAAGAAATAAGTTCCACAACTTTTTCCTGAGTTATGAAGTGCAGCTGTCAGAACTTTTGCAGGTTCCTGGTTGTTGGTCTTAAAACTACACCAATATTAGGAACAGAAATGTTACTATACATAATTGTAAAGATTCCAAAACATAACAGTATGATTTTAATTTTCCATTGATTCTCATAGGCTTAAACTGTGCCAGCTAGACCTTAGAGATGGAGAGGTAAAAGATATAGGTTTTCAAATTCTTAAGATCCTACAGGATAAGGTATTTTGGTCCTTCTCTTTTTTGCTTTTTTTTTCCTTTTATTTTCATATGGGTAACATACTTGTTTGCATTCTGGATGAACTATAACTTTTTTATCTTATTGCTACTTCCAATACTGTGCCTCCCCTCCAGGAAAAAACAAAACAAAACAAAACAAAACAAACAAAAGAAAAAAAAAAACAACAAAAAAACCCCCCAAAAAACGACGAACCAACCAGAAAGCCAAAAAAACTCCACCACGAAAACACACACTTAAAAAAACAAAAAAGCCCCAAATTGAAAAACACCCAACAAAAACCTGATGAAGGATTTGAATAAATGAACTACTGCTCCCTTATCAGTCTTGATCCCAGGCAGCCTGTGAGAGGTGAGCTTTATCCATGCATAGAAGACCTTTCACAAGAAGTGTGTGGTGGAGTCAGAAGCACATTTGCCCTTTACTATAAAGATGATAAATGTGACAACAGAGACATCTCTTTGCTTCTTTTTAGTGTTAATAAGGGCAGCTCTCTCAATATTTATCCTTGATTCTTGTGATTACTTCTATATCCAGGAATAATTTAAGAGTATTAAAAAAGGATCAAATTGGCAGTACAAGGAAGTAGGCATAAATTGCTACTAAAGCATATCTGCGAGGACTATTTCTCTATTATGCTGACATTAAGTAATTTGGAGACCAACAAAGGAATTAGGACTTGTCAAAAAAAGAAGACATGATGTCTGAAGAAGAAAATTCCAGCAAAGAAAACAAGGAGAACATTAAATGAAAATCAGGAGGCGACTCAGTGCAGTTTTGAATAAGTGATCTCATTTTTGTAATTGCTATCTGATATATCAAGTAGATGTTTTTACTGCAAGTGGTGCTAACACAGGAAATTTGCTTGTTTTAAATATTAGCATGAAAGAATCTTTCAGTTTATATGAATGTAATAGATATTTCAAATTAATGTCTGTGAACAGTGAAATGTAAACTGTGAGGTATCTCTAACATCTATCCACTCTGTTTCTCATAGCATCTAACCTGGCATGTCAGCTAAAAACCCCTCCCTCCCTCGTGCCCAGACACATCACCTCTCCTTAAACAAATTAACTGTAAGCATAAGAAATTATTTTATCACAGTTTAAAGAAAAATGTTAAATTAATAGCCTTGGCAGCAGCAATCACAATATTGTGTAGTTTGGGATCCAGCTCAGCAAGTTGGTAGGTTGTACTAAGACAAAGGTTTCAGATTTGAGAAGAGTAAATTTCAGCTCGTTCAGATCCCATCTGGGATGGATAAATAAGATGTAATTGTGTTTAATTTGACACCTTTCCGATGTCAGTGTTTTAGTTTCAGTCACAATATGCTCTGGAAAGCAATGTATTATTTGTTCCAGTGATTAACATTTTTTTTTTTTTCCTTAAGAAAAAGTTAAGGCAGTGAACCTAGTTGATTTACTTTTCAGAAATGTATAACTATTGTTGCTGTAAGACTTAATGTAGCTGTAGATTTTTATATAGTTTTATAGTCTTATAGTCTTTTGCATTTGAAAATAACTTGTAACCCCTGTACCACA
>JAWWEU010000125.1:54795307-54808929 GCA_035583155.1 Acropternis orthonyx
ATACAATTTCCAAGCTTTTTAGTCTTAACCAATATCTCATAGATTGGAATCATGGCTGTGAGTTATAGTAATATGAAAGTCACTGTGACTAAGCCCCAGCAAACTCTCTTTTTGTCTTCTCAGGAAAGTATTCAGCATAAAATCCAGTCTCCCCTCATTTCTAGTCTCAGACATCTCTCTGTAAAGAAATAAGGATTTGAGGATTCTGGGTTTTTATTGCTGAATTTCCACATTGTTGCTGCAATACCAACTCATAATTTTTACTCTTCTTTCTAGTTTTGCAGATTTTATTTAAAGAAGGAATATCCACACACTAACGTTAGACTCCACAGTAAAAATTTACTTACATTGTTGCAAAAAATAATGCAGGTGTAGAGCCTTGCTGGGCAAAGTTTTTGTTTCTCTAGACAGCCACAACAGCGAACAAGAAAAAACACCCATTTCCATTGAGATTGGAAAGGATTTCCCTCAGAAAAATAGTATCATTTCACCAAGACTTTTCACTTCTTTTTACGCCTCATGCATGCCTACTCTAGGAATTTCTGTATTGTTTTCTTTGATGTCACACTTGTAACTGCACTTTGTGTAAGATTATAGAGTTAGAAATGTTTTCTTTCATGCACTATTCCTTCCAGAAATATATATATATATTACATTTTAAGTAACTTAAGATACTAAACCATTGCAGTCAAAGGGGAAGCTTGTGATGCCTCTACATTAAAGTGCATTAACCACTAAATAATTAATCTTAGCTTTCCTTAAATATCAGCATACTGAAATAATGTAAGCAATGAGCATACGTAAGCATTTTGTAATACTGAAATAGTGTGCTAGACACAGTACATAAGCTTTTTCTGTAAGTATGTGATCACTCTAACCAACAAGAGAGAAATAAGTTCTTTATAGCACATAGGATGGATGCAAGCATTAAAAAAATGTTCCTAGGCAAGGACAAGATAAATACAAGGAACTTGAAAACAGACTGGACATTCTGCAAAATATACTAGGAAGAAGAATGACATAAAACCCCATAAACAGTACTGGGAGCAGATGAGCTGCAAAAGGAGGTGGAGAGAGCAAATGACATAAAAATGTCAAGCACGAACAGACAAGATGGGGTAAGAAGACAAGCTTGTTTCTGGTCCAGCTTCTCACAGGGAGCTTTCAAACATTACCGCTTCAACCCCGTGTGAGTAAGGCTATAAGGAACCAAAGCTGTCTTCACTAACTGTACAGCAGTACTCCTGAGTGTCTGAGTCCCCTGGGTGGATCCCAGGCCTGGATTTTCACTTTGCCTTTCCCTGGATCTGTTGAGAAACCCTGTTACTGGCATCTGGCTCTGTCCACCCTGTGGCGCTGTTCCTCATCCGTAGGGGCACAACCAGTGCTGGGGTCACCCTTGCTTCCAGTTTACCTTCCTGTAGAACCAAACTTGCTTCTGTTGTTCCCTGAAAATGACTGCATGACTGTCTGAAGATATATCATGAGAGTATTTTTGCAGTGTCAACTCTGTAAAGAAAACTAAAGATAAAAATAATTGTTTGGTAAATAAAACGCAGAGTAAAAGGTTGAAGAGGAGGTCAAGAGACCTGCTAATTAATCTTTTCACTGAGGCATGCTCATGATATTTCAGAGTCATATTGTTGAAAACTTCTAATGAAAGGTTTGATAACTTGGACAGAAACTGTTTTAGCATCCCACTATTGTCACACTTAAAGACTTCCCATTATACCCTCCCAATTATTTTTTTTTTGGTCATTTTACATGGTGAAATCAAATGCCTTAAATTTTTATTAAGATTATTGTAAGAATTAAAGACATAATGCAGAAAATAGAGTAATTCTAGGTTTGCTATGTCAAAACAGTTGAATTTAAATATTGTCTTTGTCATTGTTACACAAAAAATTAACACATGTATGCTTCAATACCCAGAATCTTCATCTTGGCTGGAAACTATTGCCAGTATCTTGGCAGTCATTGATTCTCTGCAGAAAATTGGTCTAGACTGCTAAAAAAAAAAAAAAAGATAAAAACCAAAATATAACTGAGATGATAAATTCTCTTTTAAGAGAGTTTGTCGACATTATAAGATGTTAACATTCTTAGTTGGGACATATCCTGAAGTATTGCAGGGTTGTTTAATTAAAAAGTCCCCAGTAATTTATCTAATAAACTGTTAATAGATTGATTCTTCATTCTGCTATGTAGAGGTTCTCTACTGTTGCATAATGGTATCTTAATCATGTTTTTAATCCTGTAGGACTATGCTGCACTTCATTCAGTCATGGTGCACTACTGCACTTGTTGAGGAATACATTCAGCACCTGTAGCTCGATGAGCAGCTGCAGTGCAAGCTGCAGGTTGATGAGCTCAGTGTTGTGGGACCTCAAGACAGGAGTCTGAGAACTGCTCACCCTTTGCATAACAAGGGTCATGCGGAACTGTGGCCCAGACAGGTGAATAGACACTTAGAGACATGGCAAGAATGGAGGACTCCAGACTATCATGTGAGAGTGTGAAAGCCCAAGATTTCCTTTGTTCAGGGTTCCTTCTTGGAGGCATCCAGCTCAAGCTGTTATTTTGTTATTGCACCATGATTAAATTATTTTAAGGGTCAGGAGATATCTGAGACTCTGCTATGAGAAACGTGGAGTCAAGCCAGTAAGGAAATCTATTCTGACTGTGTGAGTCTGGGATGTGTAGCTGCCAAGGGTCCTCGGTCCCAGCGCAGGTGGTATGAGCGTGACTGCCAGAGTGGCTCCTGGATTGTCAGACAGGGAAGTTTCTTTAATACATAAAGTCTACATATGGAAGACTTCCCACAAGCACATGGCTGAATCATGGTCAGAGACCTCACAAACTGTATTTGCTGTTAATAGGTAGTTGCATTTATAGGTTACACAGAGATATTAAGCCAACAACTTGTATGTTTACATTAATGCACATTATTTTCTGATATGTGATTCTATGTAAAACATTTCAAGCAACAAAAATGCTGATTATATATTATTGACTGAGTGTTCTCTAGTTTAGGACTGTCTCATTTTGTGAAGTAATCCAGAAGGTTGCCTAGAACTACATATAAAATCATGATTTTTGTTGGATGGGACTTTACAGATCATCCAGTTCCAACCTTGCTGCCATAGGCAGGGACACCTTTCACTAGACCAGGCTGCTCAAAGCCCCATACAACCTGGCCTTGACCACTTCTAGGGTTGGGGCATTAACAGCTTCTCTGGGCAACCTGTTCCAGTGTCTCACCAACCTCACAGTAAAAAACTTTTTCCTAATATCTAATTTAACCCTACATCTTTCAGTATGAACTTGTTCTCCTTTGTCCTTTCACTATACGCCCTAGTAAAAAAAGTGCCTCTCCAGTTTGTTTTTTCTAGGTCCCTGCTCTAGGTCCTGGCAGACTGCTATAGCATTTCCCAAGAACCTTCTCTTCTTCAGGATGAACAAACCCAACTTTCTCAGTTGTCTTAATAGGAGAGGTGCTTCAAACCTCACATATCTGTAGTTGTAGTAAATGGATACAGCCAATATGAGTATAACTTAGGTATTAAATTATTTCAATTTAATGTGAGTGAAAGGTACTACTTACTTTCATAATTTCGTATGTGACAATGGGATAGACAGTACAGAAAAGCATTTTGTCTTTTACTAAGTTGTAAATTTCCACTGACTTGACACATGTTGACAGTACTCAGTTATTAAATATAAAAATATCCTCTATGTAATGTAAGTTTTTCTTCTATGAAATCTATTTTTTACCTTTAATAATTGCTAGTTAAGGAACAAATATGTAAGACATCATGTAAAGCAAACTGACTAATGCTGAACCAAGATGACAGGGAAATAAAGTAAATGAAACCAGATGTAGTGAGACAGAACAAATAGAAAACTCCAAATACCAGCCCTTCTTCCTGTTCTCACGTGGTAGCTATCACCCACATAAAGTATGGAAAGAGGGTATATAGCAGTGGTACAGAAAAGCTCTCAGAAAGATAATTTTATAAGTTCTATCAGTTATACTTTCAATAAACACTTCCAAATTATTCTTATTTCAGTAATAGTTTTGATTTCCAATTATGACAATCAATTATACGCCCATAATCTAGATGCCGCAACCCCTGAAAGGCAACTGAGAGCTACTGAGAGAGCTTTCAAACTGTATTTATTACTGAGTTATACAAACCAAGATTTTGCTTTCTCGTGATGAAAAAATGAGTTTCAGTAAGAGGAAACATTGGTAAGAGCATCAGTACTTCACTACTGCCTGAATCCTAAAGAGACTACAAGTTATTTCATGTTCCTTAGAACCTGATTTTCCAAACACTTGTCTTCCTGCAGTACCATCATCCATCCATTTAAATCATTATGTTATCATTGTGATTAAAACTTCATGACAAAGATTTTCATCCTTTTGAAAAAAATCAAGTTAAGAAAAGAAAAACAGAACGTATGTATCTTGAGATTTTATAAGTATGAGGCAAAACCACTTACAAATTTAGGTGCGGTCTAAATTATTTTTATATTTTTCATTTCAAAGTAAGACTTTTTGACTGTAAGAGGTAAACACTATGAAATATTTCAACCTGAAATTGTATTTATTGAGTTACATAAGTTTCAATGTGAAACTTTGAAAACTTTAGAGCTTATTTTTTGATAATTTTGAAAGTCAAAATAGAAAACAAACATTGCTTGGAAACTATTTTGTTTTTATTGAACTAATATTTTCTTAAAGAAAAAAGTTACATCAAAAAATTACTAACACAGTAAACTCTGAACTCCCTTTAATTATACTTTAATTAGGCTTATAATTTTGCAAAAAGTTACTTATTCACAAATTAAGAACCCAACCTATGGTGTGGGGCTCTAATGGATGAACACATGCTACAAAAACAGTTCCTGACATGCATTTTTGCTGGGTGAACTTCATTCTCACAATTTCTGTCATCTCATGAGCTAGTTAAATTATTCCTGTCCATTTCCTAATTCATCTCAAGACACAATAGACAGCACATTTCTAGATGGTTATAGAACGCCTCAGGTGAATTTTTCTATGGCAGAAGACTGAAGAAAAAGTGACTAGAACTTCTGAAAATCTTGATTAATGACATTAAAAAGTGCTGTATGGAAAGTCTTAATAAAATCATTAGAAAAAGAATGAAAAGAGGTTTTCACATTTGCTTAGGATTATTGGTTTTGCTGTGATGTGCCTGACAGTCAATTAAGAAGTTTCCATTGTGTCCCCTTTGGAAGTTTAGTAGTTTCATTTTTACTAGCATTTTCACTTGTTTATGCTTTGATTCAGGTGTGACAAGCTGCCTGCCTGACGCAGTCTCTATTATTAGGGACATTCTCCACTTCTTCCTAATAAATTTACAGGTGGTTAACAATTCATGTCCTTGCTTGAGTTTTATTAACCATACAAAAAAAAATTGCTTTGGAAAGCTTAATATTGAGTAGTGTTTGATATTATTGGATTTCCAATTTGTGAGCTTTCTGCTGCTCTACAGCTTTAGGGTACAATTCTTGAAGAAGACTTCTACAGGTCTCTATCTAGGAGGAAGGAAATAAATCTTTACTGAAACAGCCCCTTTCTTTGAGAGAGATCTACTTATCCCTTCATAATTCCTTATTAAAAAAAAAATACACTTACAAAAAAGCATGCATCTCTTCTTCCACTTAGAAGAGACTGAAAAAAAATTTATGAAAAGAACATTCAAAATAGTGATAGCAGTGGATATTCACAGAGGATCACATACAGCTACTCAAGCACTGTAACACTCCAGCCCTGGAGCTGCAGGCTTACAGGTGCTGCTAAGAGTTTTACTTTTAATATTTATGTATATATAAGGTTCTTCAATATCTTAAGAAAATGTCAAGAGAATTAAGCCATGGACTTGTTCCCAAGGAGTTTCTTAATTTAGAGGAGAAAATAAGGGAACTTGGCAAAGATTCAAAAAGGACACAACACAAGCTAGACACTCCACATTACCAACTCAGCACATATTAATCAACAACACCTGGGTCAATATTTAATTAATCCACAACACAATCCCTCCAGCTCCAAGCCACCCAAAGCATCAAGAAAGGAGTAAAAAAAAAGAAACAGAGAAAGAGGAGAGAGAAGGAGAAAGAGTGAGAGATAGCTACCACTGACATTTTGTGGAAGACCAGCTCTCACACGTCCAGGTGTCAGGGCCATGACATCTGACACCCCTGTGCCTCTGGGTTTATCTGGTCTGGTCTCTACAGCCAAGCCCACTGACCGCTCTGGGGTCCCAGGCCAGGGTGAGGGCCCGTGTTCTCACTGTCCCTGCCAATCTGAACTGGATCAGGGGCTCCAGGAGCTGTGGGATGTTATAGTTTTCACAGGCTGTGTGTGATTGGCAGCTGCTCTGGGGCTTCTCGTGTGGGCTCCAGGGGCTGCCATGAGGGACACGATGTCATCCTACCTCCGTGAGGTTCGATCCATCCCTTCCTAGTTCACACATACGCATCCCACCACAAAGTGGTTCTGACCCCCATAATAACTGATCTGGTGTCTATCAAGCTCTGGCAAAAGAATACCTAGTAATGTGATTTAAAGTTAGCATACGTGAATGTTTTTAAAGTTTCTTTCCTAAGGCATCAAAGATTAGTTGATTAGGCTGCCTGCTTCCCTCCCTCTGATACATTTGAGGCCGTCAGACTACATTCAAGCCAATGAAACTGTGAGAAAGATATCACTAACATACTAAACTCCTATGTCATCTTTAAAAATGTAGCTGAATAGATAAGAGTACTGTTAATATGCTCCATGAGGGAAAGAATGTTTTATAAAATTAAAATTTGAAAAAGTCCCAAACATTGGAAGTTCTGTACTCAAAGAATGAGAAAGGGTTCTCATATTTCTACATATATATACATGAGTTCACATATTTCCAGTTAGCTGAAGTCCCTTAAACTTTAACTAAATCTAACTGCTTGTTCTCTCCCAAGACTTTGGCTGCTGCATATCAATATTACTTCAGACATCCTTAGAATCACAAGAAAATAAGAGGTTAAGCAGATAAAATATAGAAATATGAAATTCTGGCCACAAGCCATCTGTGTACATGCATCCTTGGAGTATCTGGGAACGACCAAGAAACATTCAGATATGGTAATTTTATTCTTCCCTATTAACACTTGCCCTTTTTTTCAAGTTGTCCAGGAGATACATGTATTTTCCTCTTCTGCTTAGCTCAGCTTCATTAACAAAATTATCCTCATGAAGATTCAGGCCCCAGCCATTTATTGTCTTAAGGCTTCAGGAAAGTTTTCAAAGACTTCTTTCTTCTTCCCGCTCTCTTTATAAGTGAATAGCAATGGCCATAACAATGCTGTAAAAGCAGATGAATCCTTTTCTCCACTTCCATCTACTTTTTAGGTATCTAATGTAATCAATGCAATCAGTTCTCCTATATTACACAGAGTATGTATAGAAATTTCAAGATAATACCCTCTTATGTTATCATCTAGATTATTATTCACTGTAATTTCCCTCAGAACTTTAGAGATATAATCTTCCTTCTCAATTCTCATATGCTTTTAATTTTTTTTTATTCAATCCATTTATCCAAGATATTAAGATTACAGTAGGAGTATCCTGCCCTCTTATTTATTTGCTTTCCTCTCAGTCTCTCTCATCAGCAAATTTTATTAACAAAGATATTTAGATTTTCAATCTATATCATTGATAAAAGAGCATTAATGTCATGTCTAATATCAGTTCTTGAACTACCCCATTAGATTATGCTATGCACATTGATATCTCATCATTAGGAATGACAATTTAAAATGCCATATATGTGACATCAGACAAAAAAAATCAGAATTCTACTCAGTGGGAGATAAAGCAGCTGTAAAATTTATTTATTTTTTTTCTTAGAGGAGAGACTACTTAGGGGCTACTAATAGTTCTGTCTAATAGATTAGACAGAGTTATAGTAAGTTACTCTCTATTAATAACTTGTACATGAACATAAATAAAAGGTAAATTACTTGGCTGCTGGTTTATGTTTGTAGATTTTATTTACCACTATGTCTGAAACCAAAATAACCCACCTCTACCTCCAGATTAGAAAATATAAAACTATACTGTACTTGGATTTATGAACTGGTGGTTATAAAATCTGAATCCCCAAACAAAAGAGAATTACGTGATCTTAAAATACACAGAAACAGAACATGCACAACCAAATAAAATTCAACTCTTGATGAGAAGTTGAGTCAGAAAATTAAGATAAATGCCTGTCTTGGAAAAATTCAGAAGGGAAGAAGAAGAAAGACAGCTGTAGCTACTGTATCTGGAGTTTCCTCTCCAGTTCTTTTATTACCTTAATTTAAAATGAGTTTAGTGCTAATAAAGTTTCTAAGCAAAACAAAGTTTCAGATTACAGGCAAGAGTTTGATTGTCTAGGGAAAAAGGCTGATGATTGCATAGGATCCAGCCCTCTGTTCAAACAGAATTAGATTAGTTATAGAACGTTAGCTTTTTCTGCTGCAGAGTTTAGTAAACAAACATCTTTCCTGGCTTCACCTATTCACCTTTGCTAGGTGCACAGGGAGCTTAGTAATTATATCTGCTGGGTAAGGGAAAAAGTGACATCCTCCATTCTGTGGTTTTATGCTTTCAATATATGGCTGCCTAGGAAATAAAAAAGTATGCTCAATGGAATTGACTGAAAAGCCTGATGTTGATATTAGTGTGTTCTAAAGATTGCAATTTTGACCAAATTTAAATGGGTAGTTGTGTTAACTTGTAAAAAAGACAAGAAGATTCTCAAACGTGATCTTTTTCTAATCATATTATTATTGTTAATAATTGTAATAATTCTGTCTTGCTGCTAATCTGTTTTTTGCATAAGGCCATCCTATCTGACCTTTTGCAAATGTCAGTAATAATATTTAATATGAATATGCTTCATAGACACTTTAAACACTCATATAATGTTTAATATTAAAAGATAATAATCTTGGTATTTATACTCAAAATGTCACTGAATATTGCAAGAACAGTGATCATACCAGCTTAATAGCAAGGTGTGTATCCAAACCCTGATATTATCAAATAGTTTAGGAAATTATTATGGAAGAAAATTGTTGTTTTGATGCTTCTTTGTTTTTTAATTACTGAGTGTTTATAGAACACTCTTCCTTTGTAAAGAGTTTCATCAGGGATCACTGTTGAATGATTACTTGGAAATATGTAAAAAAGAAAAGGAAATATTAGTTCATTCTATTAATGAAGATGTATCTTAATGCTCTAAGACTCTAAAAAATGGTAGGAATGAGTGCATTGGAGACAATATCCTGTAAAAGACCTAGTCTGAGAAACCCAGTTCCCGAATGAACTATGAATTAAGGCACTCCAAACAAGTAGAAACCTAAGACGGGTGATTTGAAAGAAAAGGAAAAAAAAAAAAAAAAAAAAGATCCTCTGAAAAGCTTATCCACACACATTGACTTAAATCCTAAAATTTTCTTCCAGTTGGTGGTACCTATAATCACTCTTTTCAGGATAATTCAGGAAGACCCATTGAGTTTGTCTAAAATTTGAATTCTGAATTAAAAGCCTTCTCTTTAATTCTTCAGACCTTTTACCAGGAAAGGAGAGATATAGTTTTTAAGTTTTCCTTATATTTAACACATTTAAGACCAAATATGCAGATACATTCTGATATGAAAACTGCCTTACGGGGAAAGAAAAATCCATAAACTTACTCAACTATGAGGAAAAAGCATAGGAAGAGTTTTGATCCTAGCAGTAGCTCACCTTCTAAAGAGGTTGAATGCAAAATCTGAATTTGCAAGTTTTTGTACTTTAATATTGAGGTTATAGAAGGGAAAATAATATGTGCATTAAAAAAACCACCAAAGAACAAATGAAAAATGCTGCCCATAACAGGAATGAGGATTCATATTTCTCTTCATGAGTGCTCTTACTGCTACGTAATAGTACTATAGTTTTGCCTGTGTTGAATTCCACTATTTGCAAAGAAAAAATAAATCCCTGTTGAACAGAGAAATGGTCTGGCACACGTCAGATGTGTCCTTGTATTATGAATGTGCCACGGAGTGGCCTGGGCAGGTACAACAACTTTGAAGAATTTATGACATGTGCATGGTTGATCTTCTGGCAAAACCTATGCAAAAAATTTTAATTATGCATATGCAAGCACAGGATTTGGAATCCCTGAATATCCATTGACCAATACCCAAGTAAGGAGTTAAATAAAACTTATATTATCATACCAACTTGATACAAAATTAGTGGAACATAATAAGCAGAAGCATTCTGTTAGATGCTATGTCTGGAGATATCTGGTCCATTCCTGACAGAGATGTCAGGTCCATTCCTGAATTCAAGAAGCCTGATGGCTATGAGGCACACACATTTTTCAACTCTGTTTCCATAGTTTTCTGTATGTGTCTGGAAGTTTTCTGAGATTTACCTCTGATGTCTTAGAGATTTGTTAAATAAAGTCTACAACCCACTTATTTGCTATCAAGAAAATAATTATTTTCCAGAAAACAAAGCACATATGTCACTATCATTTAATTAACACATTACATATTAAAAAAACCCCAAACAACTAAAAAGTCTCTTGCCACAAGCAATAATTACACCACCTGTCAAGCAGGAGCGGATCACCCCTAAGAGCTGCTTCAAATCTTCATATTTATCATCATTATTTATTCTATTCTAAATTAATTGAGACTGGATTATAGTATAACTGGGTAGATATTTGCCAAAAAACAAAATAGAAGTTATTTGTGATATGGTATGACCTCTATATAAAATAGATGTGTTTTTTCAAGATCTCTTCACAAGCATGAAATGGGAGATGCTTCTTATTTCTCCTTCTGAGTGGGTATTTGCTGTTTAGAAAGGTTAGCAGACCATGGTTTATGCTCACACAAAGCTCAGTGCTGCTTTTTCTAGTAATTTACTAAAGTCACAAAGTCAGGAAAAGACTAAAGTCAGGAAAAATGTTGGCAAGTTAGACATACAGAAAAACATCTGAAACAGTTTTGGGAATGAACAATCACATAAGGAAAGGGAGGAAAGTGTAAAAAAAAAGAAATACTTGTTTATATGAGAACCATCTCTGTTTATATTAAAAAACTCTCCTTTGTTTAGACTTGTTAGGATACAGAGGAAAAAATATCTCTTCATAGGTTTTTTTGAATCATAAATGGAAAATACAAAAGATACAGATAATTATGTATAGTGTGTGTACGTGTCCATGTGTGGATGGGTGAGTGTGGATGAGTACATATGTGTGCCATTCAGACTCCTGTCACTTAGCTGTCATTTAGAGCATTTTATAGCAAAATCACTTTTTTTTTTTTAATTCCTTGTACAGTGAAACCATCTAATTCTTGTATTAGAAATTTAAATCTAAGAACAAGATATATTGGGTCAGTTATTTATAGTGTTACATAAAGGTTTAGTTCAGTAAGTGTGTTTTGAAACATAAACATAAACAATGGTTCCTCGCTGGATAATGATATTAACCCTTCTCTTTGTGAGTTCAGATACCTACCCTGTGCCAAGATCCCAGGGAAAAGAGTACAGCTTTTTCTCTTTACCTGAATTTGATTTTAATCTGGATTTCAATCTTGGTTTTGACATAAATGACCTGATAGCAAAATTACCAGAAGTACCAGTGCTTCATGCTAATCCATTTGTAAACTGTTTATTAGTGATGTTATTAGTAGCTAATACTGTGAAAACCCTATGGAGTATGGAGAATGTGTTATTGTCACTGTAGTCTCGTAGAACTAACCAAACCTCTCAAGTGATCTTATTGAAATGTGCTGAACCCAGTTACTGGGTGGCAGAGAATATGGACTGGCCTGGGAAAGTTTCTAGGATGGTTGAGACCCCCTGTTGTCTGGGATTTCACCCCAGAACAAGTGCTTGACCCTAACAGACTGACACGTTGCTTGAGAGATAAATGCCTTGCTTACTCTGACCAGAACCAGCAACTGCTTGCGCTCTACTGGGGTATAGCCTATGCTTATCAGGCCACACAACAACACCTCCAAAAGGTTTTGGAAGAAGTAAAGACCCAATCCCAAGTTAAAGAAGTAATGACCCAGGTCATGGAAGGGGTAGACACCCAAACTGAAATGGAAGACACTTGTAACACTCCAGTTGAAACACGTACCAAGACTGTGCCATCCAAAATTACTATTGCTCCCATAAAGAAACCGAAATCATGGGTGAGGAAGTCCACAGGACACCAACTTTCCCGATTAGATAGGGAACAACCAACAGAAGGAACAACAAAAAGAGAAGATGAGAGGCCAAAGCCAAGTCCTACATCAGAAGACGCAGATGCAAATGCAAGAGCTACAACAGCAGAAGCCAAATGACCACTGGAAAGACAAGAGGTTCCAGAGGTAATTAGACAGGAGAGTCAAATTACTGGATAACTGACCCCAGTAGAACTTCAGGACATATGGAAAAAATTCAGTCACCTGCCTGGTGAAGGAATTCTTACCAGGCTGCTCCGATGTCTAGACAGAGGAGCTGCTAGTTATGACTTGAATGGTAATGAAGTACTACAACTAGGCCCTATTTCCAGAGATTCTGCAGTCAACAAAGAATTTACAAAAGTGCGAGGCGAGTGTAGTCTGATGCTATGACTTCTCAGTGCTGTGAATGCAGTGTACCCATACAAGGAATATCTACAAAGCTTACCAAAAAAGTGGACAACTGCGGAAGAAGCCAGCCAGAATTTACGAGAATTGGCACTGTTGGAACTTCTTCATGGTAAGTTCCAGGGCTTGTATTCTAGAACGTGTCACCTGCACAGTGCCCATGTGGGACAAGATAATTCAAGGTGCCCCTGCATCATATCTCCAGTGTTTAATAACACTTCTTCCCCCAACTGCTGAAGACGTCTACCCGACTGTGGGTAAAATGTGGACTTGATTATGGGCAATAGGAGAAAGACTGAAAACTGCCTCATCCTCATGAGTTGCTGAGAGAGAGAAGTTCTATGAGGATTCCAAGAGAGGCAGGACTGAAGAAGGATCACAGTCGAAGTCTCAGTCTCGATCCCAGTCCCAGTCTCAGTCGCCCTATCCTGCACACGAGAAAAAGGAAAGCCTCAAGAGTACGTCACGTAGTGAATGTAGCAAACTGTGGTCTTTTCTGCATGACCAGGGGGAAAACATGAGGCGGTGGGACCGTCAGCCCACCTCTAAGCTTGAAACCCGGTAAAAGAATTAAAACAGAAGAAAGCTGGTAAAAAGGCTGTCCACATAGTTGAGGCAGAGACTTTGCGAAAAAGACAGCAAGCTCCAAGATGTAAGAAGGCCAACTCCCTCAATTCTCTCACTTCAGATAGAGGAGCCTCTGACAGAACATCGCTGAGGTCAGACGTTGAGTACTCTGACCATGAACAGCAATAGAGGGGCCCTGTCTCCAGCCAGGAGGAAGTGAAGGGTAATCGTGTTTACTAGACTGTGTGGATCAAGTGGCCTGGCACATCAGACCCACAGAAATACCGAGCTTTAGTTGATACAGGTGCACAATGCACATTGATGCCATCAAGGCATAAAAGCACAGAGCC